>JAMXBD010001676.1:0-314181 GCA_024138025.1 Combretum micranthum
ATGGCCGAATGAGTTTTACTTCCACTCTCAATTAATGATTGTGATTGTAATGTAGTAGCACTAGTGGTGTAGGCAGATAAAATGGATATGTATGATGGGTATATGGGAATTATATATTTGTCTGCTGTTGATGTGCGAAATGGAAACTTAAGAAATATCGAAACCGGGTGTTAAGCCATTGATGTTTAGCTAGTATCTTATATTGAATGTCTGCGAATACTGTTGGTCACCTAAAAGAATTAAACTAATGTATATTTGGCTTCAATTGTAATTGTATTCATTCATATCACGATGGGGATGGAGCATTAGCATTGGTTGGTTTTTTGTGATCCATAAAACGAATATGTTGGTTGATCGTGATTCACAAAATGAAATATTGTTCAGTTGACCATGAGCTTAGACGGCGTCGTACCGCAGGATTCGTTAATCTGCTAACCGGGGATGGAGGGCGTGAGTCCATCCACATATGATTTCCGGTTGGTCATATGTTTGTTGAACTCACTTGTTTGATACATCTCACTTGGTTGATTAATTACTTGCTTGAATGTTTTACATTAATTGTGATTCGGAAGTCTTCACTCACTAAGCTAGTGTAGCTTATACCCCGATAGTTTCCTGTTGCAGTATGAATACCTTTGGCTATCTCCGAGGACTCGGGGACATCAGGTACAGCTCTTAGAAGTTGAGGAGCTTTTGTTATGGCCGGGCCCTAAAAGTAGGAATGGACTTCTGATCCTGTTTCCAGGAACCAGTATCTGAAGGATAATACAAGGAATCTTGTGAGCTTGAGAATTTTAGTATTGTTATCGGGGGTATGCCCCCTAGTTCATGTAATGGAATAATTCTCTGTAAGACAGTCATGATTTACATTCTTACTGCTATGTAGGTCTCCTTGAGCTATTACGGATCAAAGTATGGTCTACGTATGTTGAGAGTGAGCCTTACACCCAATATTTAAACTCATGAAAAGACTAAGGTTGTCTTACTTGAGTTTAAATGTCGAGTGTGGCGGACTGTCGCGTGTAGGGCACACTTTGGGGCGTAACAAAGTGCTTCCAATCAACCAGAAATAGAAGTGGAGTAACTTGCCGCACAAGTAGCTGCTGCACCTCAAGTAGAGTTGCACGCTACACTAGGACATCTAACCCAAGTGCTGGAAGCAATTAGGCAAAACATACCTGCATTTGTGCCTGCACCAGCACCTGTACCTAAACCAGAACCAGCACCGGCGCCTACACCAACTCCGCCTTAACAACAAGCGTCAGTTGAAGCATCGGTACAAAGGAGCATGCATTCCCAAAAAGCACCGCTACCTCCACCCACACCACTAAGGCCATACAAGAGCTCATTGCCTGAGTTTATTAGGAGCAACCGTTATTTTAAAGGAGTTTTCGATAAGCCAGATGAGGCTGAAGACTAGCTTGCTTAGATTGAAAGATATTTTGATGCCTACGAGCTCCCGCATCACTAAATCAAATATGGGACTTACATGCTTCGCCTGAATGCTAGAGTATGGTGGGAATCAAAGAGAAGGAATTAATGACCCCATCACTTGGGAAATGTTTAGATATGAGTTCTTAGAAAATTATTTCCCAGGGAGCTTACGAGTGAAGTATAGTGCAAATTTCCTACATATTGCATAGAAAGGAAGGACTATTAAGTAGTATGAGACCGAGATTAGTAGATTGCTGCAATATGCCCCTGACTTCTACAAGTACAACGAGGAATTGAAAAGATAAGTCTTCCTGGAAGGATTGGATGAAGACTTGAGAGTGAGGTTGAAGAATTTGACATCAAAAGTTACTGAGAATTGGTAGAAAGAGCTCGAATTGTAGAAGGAGCTAAGAAAAGGAAAGGAAGGATAGAGGAAAGGAAAGCCCTGATCTTTGGGAGAAAGTTTTACGGTGGATCCAGTTCCACGCCCCCACAAAAGAGATTCAAGTTCTCCAACAACTATAGAAGCAATGTCAAAAGTGGGAGGTCCATACCTAAAACCATCAATTGTTGGAAATGCAATGGGGCACACTACCCCAAGAAGTGCCCACAGTTGTTTAGGAAGTGTTTCTTCTGTGGAGACGCAAACCATAAGATGCCGGAATGTCCGAAGAAGGCAAACAATAATTGCTAGCAAGTAGGGCATTTCGCCAATGAATGTCCATAGAGGAGGCATGTTTTGACAAGATCTTCCGGAGGAGCTGTTCCAAGGATTAGGAATGGAAATGGAACTAGAAGTGGAAACAAGCCAGGATCTACTGCTTTAGGATTCAGAGTCCACAACATGAAAGGACAATGGATGAATGAGGAGATGGATGAAGAAGAAGGAGACTTGGCTACCTTGGATTGCAGTGAAGGCTACAGTTGCGACTTGGTGACCGGTAAGCCTTGAACCATCTCGTTGTTTATTCTTTTGTTCTTGCAGTACATGAGTTTAAGATTTATAGATAAATAGATAGGTGAATAGAAGTAATAATCCCATGTTAAATACACAGGATGTAAACCTCCAAAGTTTTACAATCGATTAAGCTCAAACCCTAATTAGAAAGTCAACCGAAAATCCTAAAATCAACAAAACCCTAATCAGACGCAATCGTTCAAGTCCGGCAATCCCGTATTCGTAACCCTAAGTAAGTAAGTAAGTAAGAGATTAGCGTGTAGAATAGTTCGTAATGATATGAGAAAGCTTAAAAATATTAAATTAGTTAAACCGAGATTCGTTTGAGCCCGAATGGATATAGTTTTCGAAAAGCATGTCCCGAGGCTCAGAATAGTAAAAATATTTCAGATATACCGTTAGGCTTGTAAAGAGATAAGGTTTTCAAAAATATCAGTTTTATAATTTTTCGATAACTAAAAATATCAGATATCGCAATTATACGCGTATTATCTTACTACCGGTATTTTATTTTTTCATCTACTATATTATACTATTCATTACTATTTATACTATTCATTTATCTCTACTTTTCCTTGTAACCTACTCTTATAACCTATACACATATTTTCTTATAATTTTCATTTCCAATACAACTTCACATCTCTCATATCTTACTTTTCATTAACAAAAATATAAAAAAAATAAATTCTCTCTCTTTCCCACTCAATTTGCGTCGGCCCCCTTGCCCTTTCCCCTCAATTTGTTTTATTTTCATTTATTTAATTAAAAAAAATTTCCCTCCACTTTTTCCTATAAATACCACATCTTCCTTCCATTTCCTTCACATATTTTGTAAACCCCGGTTTTCTTAGTAACCGAGTAACTTTGGAAATCGGAAACCGAAACCTTAAACAGGATTAGTATGAGACGACCTAAGAACCCTAAATCCGGCTTTTTCTTCGATTTCAATTTAAAAGAACCTCTATAGAATAATTTAATGTGGATATTGTTTTTAAAGTATATTTCAAACCAAAAAGTTTGATTTCGAAAAATTTTCTATTCCGGGCTTTCCCGAGCTCCATTATGGAAAAGCGAGCCTCGAAACTAGAAACTCAGAAAAATATTCCGGAATACTCTTTAGAACTGAAATTTTATAAGGATTTCAAAAATAAACGTTTTATAATTTTTCGGGTTATAAAAATTACAGTTATAGCCTTTTTTTCGTATTTTTTTTACTACAGGTACAGTAAATGTCTTGTCTGCTATTTATTCCTATTCACAAGTACAACCTACTACACACACAACACTTACCCTAGTTTTACAACCTTACAAACACTCCATTACATTTCCCTTTCCAAGAAAAGTTTGTCTCTTAAGAATTATTACCATTTAAGATATATTATTACATAAATTACAATACAAATAAAATCAAACTCTCTCCCTCTCTTCTTCACTCTTGAAGCGGCGCCCCCCTCCCCTATTTGACTCCAATTTGTTTTATTGTATCTTCTTTTTATAATACAAACAAACCCTAATTTCACTTAATATAAATAGTCTTTTATTTTGTCTCTCTTTCATTTTATTTCATTTGTTCCAAAAGCTCACAAAACTCTCTCTTCTTCCTCCCTCTTGTCGTGAATTCCCACCCCATCACACACACTCACACAAGCTTCATTTCTTCTCCATTTCTCATCTATTTCAAGCTCTAGGTGATGATCCTTAAGCTTCCCTACCATTTAATCTTGTAATAGCAAGATTATTCATGAGTGTTTTCACTCTAAGTCCCCATGAGCACTTGCTAGGGATAAGAAAATACTACTACATGAATATCAAGCTATCACAAGAGTAGATCTTGTGTTTGATTAAGTTTTTGTTGAAATATTTTCATGTTTATGCATGTAAAAGTAGGGTAAAGTAGAGATCTAGCATAAAAACCCATGTTTATGCTCTTAAACTCCATTTCATACATTATAAGTAGTAGATCTAGCTTTTAGATGCTTATACCATGCTTGACATTTATGATCTTATGGATGATTTATGTTTTCATGCATTAATGCTCATGAAGGCTTTGTTTGTGTATATAGATGTTGTAGTTGGTAGATCCTTAGGCAAATAAAACAAGGAACTTACAAAGGAAAAGTTTTTGTTTGAAATATTCAAAGATAAATTTGTATGGTTTCAAAGACCTATCTTGAAAACCCTTTTTTCAACTTTAAAACTCTGTTTTATGTGAAAAATGAAGGATATAGGCAATAGATATCCTTAAGTAGTGAATTTTATAAGTTAAAATGAGTTTTGATGAGAATAATGTATAAAACAAGAAGTGGAATCTAGATAGAAAATTTGAGTGAGTAGTCAACATATGAAATTCGTAATTGTAAATGTAGGCCATAAGAACACCTATCATCTAAGCTCAAAATAGAAGTTTTATGTATTAAATAGAGTCCCTAAGTAAAGGGTATCTTAAAGTCTTAAGTTTTAATGCATTAAACAAGTTTTTCCCGAAAGAATCATTCAAAAAATTTAAGTTCAAGAAATTCCGATTTTTGGATAAATCCTATTTGAAAACATATTTGCAAAGTGTAAAATGCAAGTTTTTATGTAGAAATGAAGGCTTGAGTAATAGGCATAATGAAACTCAATTTGAACAAGGATAACGTGATTTTCTTAAGAAAATAAATCCAAAACAAAAGGGATGGTCAAGTTAGGAAACTAGATTTCTTGAAAGTATATAGTCATGGAGTTTTTACAAATAAAAAGTTTCTTAATTTCTTTTTTGTAAATAATATCAATAGCATGCATGCATCAAGTTCATATCGTCATTCATGTTAGGAAATCATCAATATTGCATGTGTAGTTAATCTATATGCTAGAAACATCACAAACACTCACAAAACTATTTTTGGAATTGGAATCTTCGACCGATCAGAACTGATCAGCTTATTTCGTGATGTAAACATTTTGAAACTTGGAAATATTATTAGGAATGGATAGTCTTTTGAAGTAGATAGGAATCGGTATATTATATGCTCAATTCGAGTTAAAATGAGTTAGATATGGTCATTTAAAGTTAGGACTTTAGCTTATGCGGGACTTGACGAACTTAGTAGTTAGAATTGTTAAGTTATTAGAACTTTATAAGAAATACTTATTTTGGGTATTCCTTGTACTTAGGTGAATTGGAGGATGGATTTCCACTCCCTGAGGACTATTACGACTAGTGGATTTCTCTCCATAGCCGAGTGAGTTCATTTTTTAAATAGTTGTGCTCATGTATGTGCTTGTAATCGTAGTGGCATTAAAATTAGGAAAAGATAAAACTATGATGAGTTGTGATATAATCTTGGTTGAATGAATAATAAGTATATCGAGATGAGACTTGTTGTAAGTATCATTATGTGAGCTAGTATAGACTTGGATTGTCAGAAATTCTTGATGATCGCATTTAATCTACATAATTAACATGCCACGATATATGAATAAATTGTACATGCATATCATGTAGTGAGTCACATTGCATTAGCTAATATACCTTTGGTGGGACAAAAGTATATTAGCGAAAGGCGAGGGAGCCTATGTTAACATTAAGGATGTAAGATCGCTTAAGTTAATGGATGTGGAGTAGGTACATAAAATTACAACAATAAAACAACAGAAGTTATATAACTAAGCGAAAGAGCTCAGGATGATGGTTGCATGACTTATGGACCACCCCACTCAAAATTGAAATTTATGGTTGCATGTCTTATGGACCATCCTAACTCCAAATGGAGGGCGTAAATCCATTCACATATGGCTCCCGGAAAGTCATATGCTTGTATGATCATTTGCTTGTGCATTTCATATGGCTGCAAATAACTTGTTTGTTATATATTGTTATTGAGTATTAAATATTTGGGAATGAATCTCACAAAGCCTATTAGCTTATACCCCGATAGTTTTGTTGTGGTGTTCTATTTTTGGTTGTTCCGAGAGAACACTTTTCACAGGGTTATCTTTCCAATGAAGGAGCTTTTGAAGAAGTCGGGACCTAGCTAAAGGCGTGGACTTCTAGGAAAATCTCTTTAACATAAACCCTAACGTTTGTAATATGGTTTTAGACTGGATAGACTTCTGTTATTATTTTGGCGGGGGTATGCCCCCTTGACTTTTGTAAAGACTTAACTTATTTATCTTGTTGTGATTTCTATTCTTAATGCTAGTGTATGCCTCCTTAAGACTATTCGATTTAAAGTGTGATCTTAAAAGTTGTGCAAGTACATCGGTATGTAAACTTATGGGATGACTAAGGTTATCATACTTAAGTTTAAATATCGAGTATAGTAGACTATCGCATTTTGGATACCCTTTGGGGCGTGACATCTTTCATACACTACAATTACTCTCTCAAAATCTCTCCAAAAGTTCTCTTAAAGTTCTCTCTAGTTTGTCTTTCATAGGTAATGCTTCTTTAAGTTTTTCTTATGTTCATTTGCTTAGTATGAACATAGTGTGTGTTTTCTAAACCCATGGGGGTTAGGAAAGCAACAATATGTTTATACTTTGTTCTTGTTCATGAATATATTTTCCTTTATGTTGTTCTTATGTTTATCTAACTAAATATATCTATGTAATTATATATATCTTTTAGAGCATATAAGCTCATTTGTTATTGCAATTTATTTACTTTCAAGTTGTTTTAAGACTAGTCTTTCTAGTCTTAGACTTGTCCTCATCAAGTAAAAAAAAATTCTTTTTCTTTGGGACTAGTCCATTCTTAGTCTCGGGAAGCCTTGAAGAAGCTAAGGCTCCCAATACTTGACAATTATTATTATTATTATTATTATTATTATTATTATGCTTATTTATTTCTTATATTCTTTATTATCTTATCTTGTGATATTTTTAGCTTTTATAAACTACATGATCATAATCATGTATGGCTAATAAGTTGTTGTCCAAATAAAAATAAATCTTTTTGATGAAAGAATAAAATTCGATCAACGTTTTTCCAAAGATTTAGAAAAATATTTTCAAATAAATCTTTTTAAAAGTTTATGTAAACTCATCATGAAATTTCAAACTATTAATAAAAGAAATTTCTTCAAAGTCTAAAGATATTTTATTTTCAAATAACAAAAGGAGTCTTGATATATAGATAACAACTCGGTACTATTTTTACCAACTTTCTAAACAAAGAGCTAATAAGTTTTCAAGAAAATCAACTTACAAGAAAAATGAAAATAAATTTTCAAAGAATAAACTCATCAAGTACTACTAAAGAAAACTTTTGGAAACTTTATTTTTCAATTCCTAGAAATAAAATTTGTAGATAACCTCAAAAGACCAAACTTTACTTTCAACTCACTTTTGATAAACTAAAAAAATCAAATATAGTACATTACATTTTGATCATCCAAAAATTTATAAGTTACTTCACCCACATAAAGTAAAGTCTAATAAATCCAAATTTTCCAAAACACTAGAAAAGGTTGTTTTAAGGAAATAAATTAAATAAGACAGCACTTATAGCTTCATGCATAAATTATAAGTCTATATATATACATAAGGAATTCTTTTCAAAAATATACATATTTGTGTTTTACTTAAACAGGCCTTAGTAAAGAAAGGATTAGAAAATATTGTTTTTCAAGAAAAGAATCTTCGTATAAGATCTGTACCCTTCTAATCCGAGGCCCAAATGACCTTTTATAGTAAAAGTAACCTTAGAAATGAATAGATCTTTTCGAGTAGGTAGAAAATGACATATAATATGTGAAATTCCGATTTAAAATGAGCAAGTTATGGCCATTTTAAATTGGAACTTCTTTCAATCCGATTTTTACTGCAATTTCGAGTTAGATTTAGAATCTTCAAAATAGAAATTCTATGAAAGACCCACTTTGGGTATTTCATCTTGTTTAGGTGAAGAAGGAATCGATATCGCCTTCCCGAAAGATTATTTCGACTAGGAGCGATCGTCATGAAGTGAGTTAATCCCTTACTAATTACATTTCGTTGAGTGTGCTTATAAGTAGTAGCACTAGAGAGTAAGAAAAAAGATAAATGAATAAATGTTGTGTGACTTGGATTCATGATTGAATGATGTGGTTGTTGAATAAAAGCTAAGTATATCGAAAGAGGAATTGATGAATAACTTATGTTTTCTTGCAATGGTATGATGAATATTGTTTTGGTTACCTTTAACTTGAACTCGACGATAATTGAATAAACCAATATTAAAAACAATTCATGCATAATATATTGTGAGTCACATTTATTTTTCGCTACTATTCTTCGTATGGGGAAACGAGGAGTCATAGTGGTGGTTAGTAGGAGCCGAAAAGTCTAGATGCGCTAGTAGGAGCTAGAAAGTCTACAGGGCAAGTAAGAGTCGGTAAGTCTGCAACTATTGATGGTCATATGGGCCGGTAACCACCTAACCCCTGACACGGATGGCGTAAAATCCATGCTACACATGGTTTCCAGTTAATAGTGTGTATTTTGTTTGCTCATGTGAATGATGCATTCCCATATGATTGTCTAAAATACTTATATGTTTTATGTAAATACTTTGAAGAAGGGAGTTATCTCACTAAGCTAGTTTTGCTTATATCCCTATAACTTTTTGTTACAGTTTGATTACTTGTGGTTGGCACCAAGGAGCCCTTTTTGTCAGGTATGAGCCAAAGTTACTAGGAGTTTTTGGAAGAAGTTTTTATATTTAGTTTTGGATATAGACTTCTAAGAAAAATCTCTATAGTAGACTTATGTTATATTTATGTATGTCTTGAAGATGACTTAGTTTGAGCAAGGCTTTAGAACGGGGGAATACCCTAAGAAGTTATAAGAAACTTTCATCTTAATGATATTACATGTTTACCTTTATAAGTTCTTGCATGCTTTTATTATCTGCTTAAATGTAATAACCCCTTTGAATCTCCTACTATCTTGGAAGCACGCTTTACACGTGATATCAAAGCTCTTGTGTGACTAAGGTTGCCATTCATTAGCTTTAATATTATATATGGTAAACTGCCACGTTTAGGGTACCCTCTGAGGCGTGACATAGGAAGCGTACAATTAGGATGCTAAAATGCTTTTGCTCTTTTTGATTCTGGAGCAACACATTCTTTCATTACACCTAGTCTAGCTAAGAAGGTTGGACTACCAATAACAACAACAACTTCTAGCTTTAAGATCAAAACCCCTTGGGAAGTGTTGTTGTAACTCAAGAAGTGTTAAAGGATTGTCCAATAAGGATACAGGGATATCCATCCACTTGTGACTTCATAGTGATAGAATTGAGCAAATATGACGCAATCTTTTGTATGAGTTGGTTATCTCTTGTTAAAGCCACAATAGATTGTCGCAATAAGAGCATAGAATTCATGGACCAAGCAAGAAAGAAGATAACGTTCGTTGGAGAATCCACGATTGTAGGGAAAGAGGAGTTATATTCGTTCGAGTTGTTGGAGGAAGTTCTAAAGGAAATGGATAGCTACATTGATGACATGTAAGAAGATAAAGAGAAATCTATCTTAGAGGATATCCCCATTGTCAATGAGTTTCCAGATGTTTTTCCAGATGAACTGCTTGGACTACCTCTAAAGAGAGAGATCAATTTCGAGATTGAACTAATGCCCAATACGGAACCAATTTCTAAAGCACCATGTCGAATGCTCCCAGTGGAGTCAAAAGAATTAAAGCAACAGCTACAAGAGCTTTTGTATCAAGGTTTTATAAGACCAAGTGTGTCACCATGGGGTGCATCGGTTTTGTTTGTAAAGAAAAAGGATGGATCCATGAAATTATGCATAGATTATCCGGAGCTAAACAAGGTCACAATAAAATATAAGTATCCGCTCCCTAGGATTGATGATCTCTTTCACCAACTACAAGGAACGAATGTATTTTCTCACATTGATTTAAGGTTAGGGTACCACCAATTAAGGATCAAATCGGAAGATGTTTGGAAGAGTGCTTTTCGAACTCATTATGGACACTACGAGTTGTAGTAATGCATTTTCGATTGACCAACGCAACAGTCGCTTTCATGGACTTGATGAACCGAGTATATAAGCCTTTGTTGGATAAACGTGTAATTGTCTTCATTGACGATATATTAGTCTATTCTAAGACGAAGGAACAACACGAGAAACACTTAAGAATGGCATTACAAACTTTGAAGGAACATAAGTTATATGCTAAACTGTCCAAGTGTGGACTTCTGGTCGGATATCATTCCTAGGACATGTGATATCAGGAAGTGGAATCTCAGTAGATCCCGAAAAGATTAAGCATTAATGGAATGGAAACAATAACACGAAACTGAAGTTAGAAGTTTTCTTGGACTAGCCGGCTATTATAGGAAATTTGTACAAGACTTTTCAAAGATTACTAGGCCACTAACTCAATTAAGCCAAAAGGATGAGAAGTTTATATGGAATGAGAAACGAGAGCAAAGTTTCCAGGAGTTAAAGCGACGCTTAGTGTTTGCCCCGATCTTAGTCTTGCCAGATCCAGAGAAGCCTTATACAGTGTATAGTGACGCATCGAGAAATGGTCTTAGGTGTGTGCTAATGCAAGAAGGAAAGGTGATTGCCTATGCTTCACGACAGCTAAGGCCGCATGAATAGAATTACCCCACACACGATGTGGCCCACCATCGTGTTTTCCCTTAAGTATGGAGACACTACCTCTATGGACAAATATGTGAGATTTATACGGATCACAAAAGTCTGAAGTATCTGTTCACCTAAAAGGAATTGAACATGAGGCAAATGCATTGAGCCGCAAGAGTCATGGAGAAGTTGCTGCCTTGCTCACAAATCAGAAGGAGTTGATAAAAGAATTTGAGCATTGAATTTACGGGACAAAGTATGGAAGTGGGGATAGCTAATCTAGTGTTGGAACCAACTTTTGTAGAAAGGATTAAAGAAGCTCAACGCTATGATGAGAAGATACAAAGGATAAAGAGAGAAATACAAGAAGGAAAATTTACTGATTTCATGGTCAATGATGATGACGTCGTGAGAATGAAAGGACGACTTTATGTGCCTAAGGATAAGGAAATGAGAAAGGAAATTATGAGTGAAGCCCATAACTCAAGTTATACGGTATATCCAAGAGGAATCAAAATGTACGAAGATCTCAAGGATCTTTATTGGTAGAATGGGATGAAACAAGATGTAGCTAATTATGTGATGAAGTGCCCAATCTGCCACCAAGTGAAGGTAGAACACCAAAGGACAGGAGGATTATTAAAACCCTTGCCGATACCTGAGTGGAAATGGGATCAAATTTCCATGGTTTTTGTATGTAGATTACCAAAGACATCAACCAGATATGATGCCATCTGGGTCATAGTTGATCAATTGACTAAGACGGCTCATTTCATGCCAATCAATATCACGTTTCCCATGGACAAGCTGGCAAAGCTTTATGTAAGGGAGATGTTACATTTGCATGGTGTACCATTCGAAATTCTATCAGATCGAGACCCAAGATTTGTATCTAAGTTCTGGACTAGCCTACAAAAAAGTATGGGGACAAAGCTACACTTTAGTATGGCATACCACCCTCAAACTGGTAGTCAGTTAGAATAGACAATTCAAACTTTGGAAGATATGTTAAGGGCATGTGTCATGGATTTTAAAGGAAGTTGGGATGCTCATTTGCCACTAACTAAGTTTACCTACAACAATAGCTATCATTCAACGATCCAGATGCCACCTTACGAGGTACTGTACGGATGATGATGTAGGTTACCTTTATTTTGGGATGATATAGAGAAGCTTGCAATTGGACCCGAATTAATACAAGACACAATGGATAAAATAAGAATAATCCAACAAAGAATGAAGGAGGCACGAGATAGACAAAAGAGTTAGGCTGATCAGAAGAGAAAGACTTTGGAATTTCAAGTTGGAGATCATGTGTACTTAAAGATAAACCCAATAAAGAGTATATCGTATGCGCTCACAAGGAAACTTAAGCCTACGATACATTGGACCGTTTGAAGTGCTAGAATGAGTTGGAGATTTAGCTTATCATCTAGCCTACCATCGTACCTGTCTAGAGTACATAACGTGTTTCACATCTCTGTGCTACGTAAACATGTATCCAAACTAGAGTGAGTTTGGAGTTAAAAACTAGTGCTCTTAAAGGAAAATCTCACCCACGAAGAACATCTAGTACAAATCCTTGATCGAAAAGTTTAAAAGTTGAGGAACAAGGAAATCATGTATGTCAAGGTTTTATTGAGAAATCATCCACGAAGAGGCAACATGGGAAGCTGAGGATGAGGTACGACGTAAGTACCTGAGTTTGTTTGAAGCTTCAGGTACGTATTTCCAAGTTTTGAGGACAAAACTTTCTTTAAAGAGGGTAGGTTGTAAACCCCCAAAGTTTTACGATCAATTAAGCTTAAACCATAATCGGAAGGTCAACCGAAAACACTAAGGTCAACAAAACCTTAGTTAGATGTAACAATTTAAGTCGGCAATCCCGTGTTCACAACCTAAGTGAGTAAGTAAGAGATTGGTATGTAGAATAGTCGTAATAACATAAGAAAGCTTAAAAAGGTAAGATTAGTAAAACCATAAATCGTTTTGAACCCGAACGGATACAGTTCTTAAAAACGTGTCCCAGGGCTCGAAATACTAAAAATATTCCGAATATACCGTTAGACTCGTAAAAATATAAGGTTTTCAAAAATATCATTTTTATAATTTTTCGGTAAGTAAAAATATTAGATATCGCATTAATTATGTGTATTTTCTTACTATGATATTTTATTAGTCATCTCTATTTTATATTACATTATTCATTACTATTCTACACTATTCATTTATCTCTACTTTTTCTAACACCTACTCTTACACTCTATACACCTATTATCTTTACTTTTTATCTTTCCCATAACTTTATTTCATATTTGCTTTACTTATTATTACATTTAATTAACAAAACTACAAAAAATATCATCTCTCCCTCTCTCTTTTCAATATGGCCGGCGCTCCCCTTCCCTCTTTTCACTCATATTAATTTCAATTTTTATTTATTTTAATCACACAAAATTCACTTGTCATTTTCCTAGAAATACCCCTATCCTCTTTCATTTCTTTCACATTTCATCTACCCATAAATTCTGTACCAAAACTCTCTAAATTTATCATCTCAAAACTCTCTCCATATATACTCTCAAAACTCTTCCAAAATATTTTAAAAACCCCTCCGACAAATGCAAAACCCATATTACTCAGAAATCCTTTTAGGTAAATTTTTCTTTATGTGTTCTTCTTACCATGTCATGTAACTTTACATGACTATGGGGTGAGTTTTCTAAAACTTAATGTTATGGAAGCTACACTATGTTCATGTATTGTTTTTATTCATGAATAACTATTTATATATATTTATGTTGTTACTTTACTTTGCTCATATTATTATTGTTATTATATCTAACTAAGTATAATTATGTATATATATATATATTCTTTAGAGCGTATAAGTTTATTTGCAATTTATTTACTTTCATGCAAAGCAATTTATTTATTTTCCTTCTTTACAATTTATTTATTTCATGTTGTTTTAAGACTAGTCTCTAGTTTTAGACTTGTCCTCATCAAGTCAAAACAAATTTTCTCTACTTTTTTTTCTATTTGGGACTATTCTATTTCTTAGTCCCGGGAGCCTTGAGAAAGTTAAGACTCCCAATACTTGACTTTTTCATTATATTACTTTGGATTGTTATTATTCTCATGTTCATGCACATAATTAAAGATTGTTGTCTAAACCTTGAAGCTTCAATTATACTTTTTGCAAAAAGGAGATTTTATTACCTAAGAATGGTTTTATATAAAATTTAGAATCTATGATTTAATAAAAATAAATCTATTAGCTACCCTTGGTTTGAAAAGTTTTTCTTAAATCATTTCTATATTAAATTATTTTCTAAAAGAAGATGACTTTTGATAATAAAATGTTTTTCCATAAAATAAGGAAACCCCATAAAAAGGAAATGAGAGTTTTCAAACCAAGATTTTTGAGTAATGGTTAAAGAAAAATTGTATAGGAAACTAATTAGAAAAGTGACACTAATATTGAAAATTTGTAGAGAAATTTATTTTTTTCATTATAAAGTCATTAAGGAAAATAGTAAGATAAATATAAAATAATCCTTTGGAAATAAAAGAATCAATATATTCATTTTACTAAAGAATTTTTGGGTTGGACAACAAATACTTGAGCATAGGTGAAATACAAGCTATATATCTATAAAAAAGAAATTTCTTAACTATATAGATAACTAAGTATTTATCAAAGCAATTTTTGGATGATTTAATGTTTGAAACAAAATGCTTTTGGGATGGGAAAATTCGTGGTGAATCTGATTGCCACTGTTTCGGAGCCTAAATAACCTAGTTTGATGAAAAATAATTTCAGAAATGGATAGATATTTTCGAAAAGGTAGAAATCGGTATATTATATACGCAATTCCGAGTTAAAATGACCAAGTTATGGCCATTTTAAATTGGAATTATCTTATATGCGAATTTTAACGTTCTTATGATATAGTTTTGTCAAATTTGAAGAAAGTTATCAAGAAATACTCATTTTGGGTATTTTTCTTGACTAGGCGATTCCAAGGATTATTTCAACTAAGTGAATTGGTTGAGCGACTCATCCATTTAGAAGAAGTGACGCCATAGCAATGTGAGTTTATTTTCTTAAAATGCTTTAATTGATTGTGCTTGTAGTTTAGTCGCATTAGAATTAAGGAAAGACAAATTGATACGTATGTAAAAATTGTTGAAAGAATGCTAACAATTTCGAGGTGGGGTTACGGCCCAAGTGGTACCCTAAATGTAACAATACGCCATAATCAATATTAAAGCTTAAATATGACAACCTTAGTCATTCCCAGAAGCTTCGATATTAAGTGTAAGGCATGCTCTCACAATTTTAGATGACCATACATGGAATTATGAATTTTAAGAAGATATAATAACAAATTAAGAAAAGAGGATTCATAATATTCATTTGTTCGTAACAATAGTCTTAAAAATCTTAGGGGCATTCCCTAGCCACAAATAACTTTAATCTATCACAAGAATATTTCTATGAAGTCTACATCTTATCAAACACTAAACTTCATCTAGAAATTCCTTAACTAAAAACGAAAATACCTAGCTACAGGGTCTGTCACGCCCTAAAGGATACCAAAAACACGACAGTCTACCACACTCGATATTTAAACTTAAGCATAACAACCTTAGTCATCCCATAAGTTTGCATACCGGGTGTAAGGTGTACTAGCACAACTTTTAAGATCACACTTTGAATCGAATAGTCTTAAGAAGGCATACAATAGCATTAAGAATAGAAATCATAACAAGATAAATAAGTTAAGTCTTTACAAAAGTCAAGAGGGCATACCCCCGCCAAAATAATAATAGAAGTCTATCCAGAATAAAACCGTATTATAAATATTTAGGGTTTATGTTAAAGAGATTTTCCTAGAAGTTCACGCCTCTAGCTAGGTCCCGACTTCCTCAAAAGCTCCTCCCTCCAAAAGATAACTTTGTGAAAAGTGTTATCTCGGAACAACAAAAAATGGGAGCACCACAACAAAACTATCGGGGTGTAAGCTAACAATCTTAGTGAGATTCATTTCAAAATATTTAATACTCAACAACAGTATATAACAGACAAGTTATTAATAACCATATGAAATGCACAAGCACGTGAGCATTCAATCCAAAGATGTTTTTGCGCAGATGCTGGCGGCCTCTCTTGAGTCTTTTAAACAGGACTTTACAAAGTTCATATCTTCAGAGATCAAGACTCATATATCCTCTTTGCAACAATCCCAACCTCCACCATCTTGGATGCCTTCTAATTTAGCCCGCTTATTCTGTTGATCTTCACCACCTGAGCAAGAACCTATTCCAGAAGCTGTCATAACTGACACTTCAATTGATCATGGTTCTCCTCGATCTGGACAGCCCTATGAACCTACTCCTCTAAACTTAAGTCTTGTACCATTTATTCCTCTTGATGTGCTTCAGCATCCAGCAAATTATCTTACTCCACCTCCACAACACTTTGTTGCTCAATCTCCTCTTCCATCCAATTATCATAGGCGTATGAAAAGGACAGCTCGAAAGTCCACAAAAAGACCTAAAAAGCATTAATTTTTGTTATGTTTTCTTTGCTTATGGATATTATTTTTGTTTGTGTTTTTGTAGATATATCACATCAGACCTGTGATGTAATTTTTGATAGACTGCTTATATCAACTTTTATACATGTTTTCCTCCTAATTTTGCTGATAACAAAAAGGGGGAGAAAAGGTTAATGGATATGAATGTGAATGTGTAATGAATTGTGAATGTATGTGTAGATGTGTATGTGTATTCGTGAATGTGTAATGAATGAATGTTTAATTGTTTTGTTATCATCAAAAAGGGGGAGAATGTTGATTCTCTATATCTAAAGTTTTGATGATAACAAAATACTCAATGAACTAACTATTCTATTAGTGTGCAGAATTATATTCAGAATTTTATACAGAATATTAGTAAAATTGTTGAACAAATATATAAGGTTAAATGATATTAAGTCTTAGATATGAACAAGTTTTTAGATAAGTTAGACAAGAGTTGTTATACGATATGAAGATTTTGAATGATGTTTAGAAAGGAAGAAGGTACACAGAATGTTTTTCAGAAGGATACTTAAAGTATAAAATAATCCCAGAAACACAGAACCTTTCACAGAACCTTTGGGAGAAACTCAAAGCAACCATTCTGAATTGAAATTAGTTTCCAGAAACACAGAAGTTTTTACAGAACCTTTGCAAGAAACTTCAGCAGTAATTCTGAGTTAAAGATAGTTACTGTTCATCTTCTCAAACAAGATCTGCATTTATTTATGAAAAAGATCAATAATTTTGAAGACCTAGCTCCGAGATAATAAGTATATTCGGATAGTATACTTATTAGTTCCACTAAAGTTGGATTATCCTAGGGGATTAAAGAAATTATCGAATTGATTATTTTTATCATAGAAGTTTTCTGAAAATAAAGAACAGAAGCTACAGTTGATTAACGATGGAAGGATTTCAAGACAGAACAGTTATGTTTTCTGATTTTTCTCAAGATAAAAAAACAAATTCGAATTGGATATTATTTAGAAAATCAAAATAAGAATAATGTTATCTTTAAGAAGATGACACACGAAGATCACATTGAAGACCGTGATATCAGCAACAATTCTCCAGATTTATCTTCAAGATCAACGTTATCAGAAGCTTTCAAACAGAAAACAAGTGGATTATCTCAAATCACAAAATTCAAGCTGATCTTATCTTACTTCAGCATATCAAGAATTCAAATTCAAATTCAAATCTAGAATCGAAGAAAACAAGAAGAATGAGATTCTCTCTTGAAGAATATCAGCAGCATTTGATAAATCAAATTAAGGATAAGAAGTTACAAATTTTCATCCGAGATTTTTGGGATATTTATCTTATCTCGAGCGCAACAATTTCTGAACGTTAGAAGGATATGAGACGTGAACAGAGTTAAAAAGAAGAACAAGACGCAGAACTTAGTACAGAAAAAGAAAAACAAAAAATTCGAGAGCAGCTTGACTCAATCATTGACCACAAAATTCTTAAGAGTTGAAAAAGCAAACTTTCTTTGTTCTCTTTCCATGTGCAGAATTGTAGCAAATTTTATTGCAATCTTTACATTTGTCTTTTAGATAATCGAAGCAACTTGTTGTTGTCTTCAAGTGAGTCAGTTCAATTACTAGTTTAGACTCTGTAGATCGATTGAAGCTAGAGGATAGCTGTGAGAATCGAGCAGACAGAATTGTACAAGCTTGTAATTGATTTTATTGGATATAGTGGAACAAAACTCGTAGGATAACGGGGTCCTCGGCTCGAAGCTGGAAGAGTAGACTGACGCACAAGGCAGAACCACTATAAATATCTGCCTGATCTTCTTATCCCTTCTCTATTTATATTTCCACAGTTTATTTTATTGTTGTTTAATTATTCGTATTGTTCTCTTAACTTAAAATTAAAGGGGATTGTTTTTAAAAGGCAAAAATTTTAATTTTTTGAAATAATCAATTCAACCCCCCTTCTTGATTATTTTCGGGACCAACAGTTTGATCAGCTGGCAGGAGTGCAAGTATTTTCTAAGATCGATTTGAGGTCAGGATATCACTAGCTGCAGATTTAAGCCGAAGATATTTTTAAAGATAGTTATCAGGACCAGATACGAGCATTATGAGTTTGTGGTTATGCTGTTTGGACTTACAAATGAACCGACTGTGTTTATGGATCTGATGAACCAGGTATTTAGAGATTATCTGGATTGGTTTGTAGTGGTGTTTATTGATGACATGCTAGTATATTCCAAGACAGAGGAAGAACATGAGGAACATCTTAAGTTAGTCTTGAATCGGTTGCAAGAACAGAAGTTGCATGCCAAGTTCAGTAAGAGCGAATTTTGGTTGAATCAAGTGTCATTCTTAGGACATATAGTGAATGGGGATGGAATATCAGTAGATCCTGAGAAAGTGAAATCCGTAATGGAATGGGCAACTCCTAAGACCGTGACATAAATAAGAAGTTTCCTTGGAATGGTAGGATATTATCAGAGATTTGTGGAGGACTTTTCGAAGATTGCAAGTGCATTAACGAAATTGACTCAAAGGGGCGTAAAGTTTGTCTGGGATGATAAATGTGAGAAAAGCTTCCAATTACTAAAGGAAAAGCTAGTGTCTGCCCCGGTTTTAGCATTGCCAGTCAGTGGAGAGGAGTTTACCATCTACAGTGAGGCTTCTATATAAGATCTGGATTGTGTTTTGATGCAAGGTGGTAAAGTTATAGCATATGCATATAGATAGTTAAATCCTTAAGAAAAGAATTGACTCACTCATGACATGGAATCGGTAGTCATAGTTCAAACGTTAAAGAGTTGGAGACAAATTGTGATGAAAAGTGCAAAATCTTCATGAATAACAAGAGCTTGAAGTATATTTTCAACAGAGAGATCTGAATATGAGACAAAGGAGGTGGTTGGAACTAATAAAGGATTTTGATGCGGATATACAATATCACCTTAGAAAAGTGAATGTTGTGGTAGAAGCTCTGAGTAGGAAGAGGAATGAGAATTTAGTGGCTTTGGTCACCTCAGAGCGATATTTGTTAGATGACATGAGAAAGATCATGCTAAAGAATAGAGAAAAAGTATTGAGATAGCCAATATAAATTAGAGAATAGTTAAATCCTATGAAGATATGAATGTGCATGAGGAATGGCCATTGCAACAAGGAAATATGATCTTACTGAGTTACTAGAAATATATGAATGATGAATGGTGATAACATGTACACTAATCTATGATGATAAATTTTGGGATGATTCTTAAAGAAAATCTATAAGAAGATATAAATTGTTATATAAAAAGCAATACAAGTTTTGAAAGACAATTGGAAAAGTACGATGAATAAATAAAAGTTGTGGATTGTCTACGGTGTTTAATAGGGGTGATAAAACTAACTAGCAGATACGTAGATGCTATGATCATATGGAATAACAAAGCAATGTAAGGTTTGATCATTAGAGTTAGAGTTGAAAAATCTTAAATTCAATGATTTGAGTTTTCTAATTATTAATTGAAGGATTATAAGGTGACTATGTCCTAACGAAGTTTCGATGGAAATTATGGTAATTAGAGGTAATGTATAATGGTTCAATTGTGTTAATGAGTTGGATTGAGTTTTCTACAGTGCAATCTACAGTCGTTTTGGAGTATGTAATGATTGATTTATGAACTAAGATAAAAGTATATAATCAAAGAAGATCTTTTGTTGAGAAGTAGATTTGATAGTTATATAAGGATACCAAATCCAAGTGAAGAACAATCACTTAATATTGAGCCAATAAATGGATTTGTATGGTGAAACCCTAGAGACAAAGTGCATTAGTAATCTATATATCAAAGAATTATCGAAACGTTAGGAGTAATGATGTCAAAGGAAGAGTTAGAAGTCATCCGATGATTTTAAAGGTTTACTTAAGGACATAAGTATTTATTTTAATCTTCATGTATATATTGATGGAAAATATAAGAAAATATATTGGAGATTGAGAAAACATATTGGAAGAAGTGTGGTTAGTTAATGAGTATTTTGAGATTAAATGAATGATATGCAACTGATGTGAATTATTCTTTTATATGGAACAATAAGGATAAAAACTAAGTTAATTCAATGGAAGTACAAGTAACACAGTGACATTTGGAGCTCCAGGTTAAGGTAAGATTTGACTTTTGGAATTTGAATTGAGAAATATAGTTATGAGATTTTCAGCTTTCTAAACATCGCTCGAGGAAACTGAATTGGAGATTCAATACAATGAGGTCGAGGTAAGATTTCTTGATGGATATTGCTAATAAGTTTAAGTTATAATCAAGAGGTGTATTGTGAGGTATTGGAGGAAGTGAATCCAAATTGAGTGGTGAAAGTTAAGAATTAAAAAGACGTCGATGGAATTATATTCTAACTAGTAGATATAAGCATGAAGATGGGTCAATATGGTGTAAAGAATCATAAACAAGAAGAATAGGAGTGGCAGTGAACTAATGGAGATAGTGATTCAGGTAACTTTCGAGAAAGAAATGGATAAAATGGAGATAGTGATTCGGGTAACTTTCGAGGGCGAAAGTTCTTTTAAGAGGGGAGAAATGTAATATAAAGATAAATAAATTATAAAGAAGGGCAAGTTTATCATTTGATATAAAATAAGAGGGTTTTATAGTCAACCCTAAAGTATATAAAAGGATTATTAAGAAGGGTCAAAGAGTCAAATGATATTAAATAAGAAGGTTTTATGGTCAAAGTTGAAATACAATTGTATTGTGTTCACATGGTAAAGTCTTGATTAAGAATGGATTTTGGCAGAAGGCTGCTTAAATTGGATATGAACCTAGCGTTTTTTCTAAGCTAAGTTAGCATATAATGCGAGCCCTTTTCAACCAATTCACGGAGGGTCCCTAGATCCAATTCCTCCAGACGCATCCTCAAGTCCTCGTCTAGGCCACTCAGGAAGACTTGCCTCTTTAGCTCTTCACTGTGCCTAAAGGATTCCAGCGCATACTGGAGTAGACAACTAAACACAGTCTCGTATTGTTCTACTGTCCTTCTTTTCTGAGATATGTGAAGGAAATCTCCACTACATTATACCTTCAAAATTCTAGGAAAATAATTCTCCAAAAACTGCCTTTTGAAGGTTGCCTAGGTCATCGGGGGTAGAAATTCTCTACTTTTAGATTCCCACCACACTCTGGCGTTGAATCTTAACATATAAGTGCCATAATCCAAACGAAGGTGATGGGGCACTTCATATGCAGCAAACGATCTTTCTATCTGTGCTAGTCAGTCCTCTGCTTCATCTGGCTTTCCGAAATTCCCATTAAAGTATTGATTACTTTTGATGAAGTCAGGCAAAGAACTTCGGTAAGGTCGAGGTGGCAGTGGTGCTGGTAAAGGAACAGTATGAGATTTAGCTTCTGGTGGTGCTGGTGCCTCAACTGTTGCTTCTGGTGCATTGGCGGCTGGTGGTGGCATGTTCCGTGCATGTTGCATAAAGTTATTGACCAAACCATCTAGTTGGTTGATCGCAACCCAAAAATCACCTTGTTGGTTTTGTTGGGGATTTGGTGGTGCCGCTTGTTGGCCTGCTGGTGGATTTTCTGGCTCAAGTAGAACATTATTAGATGCGCAACGTTCACGTCTCCTACCTCTCCTACCTCGTCTGTTAATTATTCTTAGATTTAGACTTTCTTAAATCTTTATAAGGGGAAAAGATTGGAAATATCGAAAATTTGCACAAGAAATATTTAAGGCAATCAAATCAAAAATCATTAAATCAAACATAAGGTACTTCTCATTAAAACAAAAGAGGGTGATAACCCTTACATAGTCTTGAGAAGGTCAAAACCGTTCTCAGCAAAAGATAGTTGTTCAGTAAAGGAAATACTTAAAGCATAATCATTAAAGCAAGAACATTCACGCATTACAAGCAAGGATATGCCTATCTTAATCCTAGGAAAAGGCTCTGTTGGACTCGTCAGGGTTGTGCTCATCTCCTTCACTTCTTCCTTCCTCAATCTTCCCTTCCTCACGGTGATGGTGTCGAGTTCATGCTTCGGCTAGAGGAACCTGTTTGCCTTTTGACAAACTGTCGCAGATACTAACTTACAATCACCTTCTTTCCTTTATACCTCGAGGTGATCTTTGCCTGAGATGGCCATACATCTTCATTCATATAAATCCTTTCTCTTTGGGTGGTGTCGTTTGTTGCCTCCTATCCTTCTTGGTTTCCTCCTTCAGGGGCCACTGCTACGGTAGGGGTTTGAGACCTGCTCCTAAAAAATCCATTTGGTTCAAAAGCATTCCTCCATTGCTAGTTATCTCTCCTTCCTTCTTCCTATGAGTCAAAGATCATCTTGACTCAACCTTCGCGGAGGTACCAAACTAGGAATCAGGGGACTATCTTCCCAAAGAGATACAGATGAAGTTTCCTCAGGTTCTGGGTCTTTGTCAGGGTCTTCTTCAGGGTTACCTTTTGTCTCTCCATTTCCTTTATTCTTTTGGGCATCTTCCATGATGAAATCCTCGTATGGGATTACGTCCAGCTACATTTCAATGGAGTTTGGTTGGGTGCTACATTTTGATGGCATGGGGACAATATGTCTGTAGGCGGCATACCAGTAGAACCGTTCTTCCATGTCAGCCTTTAGCCAGTCGCTGTGATCCGCCAACTCATCATGCGCATAGATGTAAAGGGGTCCTAACTTGTTCCATGTTTGAAAGTCTGGGTCCTGTCAGGTTCCTTCCGCCTTTAAGATAAGGTTATCTTTTGCAGCATGGTCTCTCTATACATAAAAACCATCATCCTTTCCACCACGTAGGTCACCTCCACATCACTCCACCTTCGTCTGCTTACGGCATCGAATCTTAGTTCTTCGGGTAAGTTTCTCCATAAAGAATGTTTCAAACCTTTCCTCCATAGCTTAAACATTTCTCGAGTGGTTCGGGGTCTTCCAACTAACGTAAATTCTTCATATAGGACTCTCAACCTAAGACGGTAGTTCACAAAGGTCTCATCTGGGTCCTTAAGGAAATTTCGGGATTTTTCCTTAACTTCGGGGAAGGTTAGCTATCAAATAAGAAGAGGATTAGATCTTAAGCTTAAGTTCTAACTTCCTACTATCTATCTTAAAGTCTATTTATACTATCTTTTATCCAAAACTTAGGTTCAGATACCAACTTAAATTGTCACGCCCTAGAGGGTACTCTAAACGTGGTAGTCCACCGCATATAATATTAAAGCTAATGAATAACAACCTTAGTCATGCAGGAGCTTCGATATCACATGCAAGGCGTGCTTCCAAGATAGTAGGAGACTCACAGGGGTATTATATATAAGTAGATAATAAAAGCCAGCAAGAACTTATATAAATAAACATGAAATCTTCATTTAAATAACAAACTCTTACATCATCTTAGGGGCATTCCCCCGTCTTAAAATGGTCCATTAACAAAGTAAACATAACTATAACATAAGCCTACTATAGAGATTTTCTTAGAAGTCTGTGTTCAAAACTAAATACATATAACTTCTCCCAAAATCTCCTAGTGGCTTTGGCTCATACCTAGCATACGGGGCTCCTTGGTGCCAACCAAAGATAATCATACTGTAACAAAAAGTTATAGGGATATAAGCAAATCTAGCTTAGTGAGATAATTCCCATCTACAAGACATTTCCATAAATCAAACAAGTACCTAAACAATCATATGAAAATGCACCAAACACATGAGCAAACAAAATACACAAGATTAATCGAAAATCATGTATAGCATGGATTTTACACCCTCCATGTCGAGGGTTGGGAGGTTAGGGCCCATACGACCATCAATATTTGTAGATTTGCTGGCTCCTACTTGCCCTGTAGACTTTCCAGCTCCTATTGGCCCATGTAGACTTTCCGGCTCCTACTAGCCACACAACTTCCTCATTTCCCCACACAAAAATAGTAGTAAAACAAATGTGACTCACAAATATGATATGCATACAAAAATAGTAGTGAAACAAATGTGACTCACAAATATGATATGCATGAATTATTTTCAATATAAGTTTAACCAGATAATGTTGAGTTCAAGTTAAAGGCGATCAAAAATAATATTCATCATATCAATGCAAGAATCATAATTTAATTATCAATTCTTCTTTCGATATTCTTAACTTATATTCAACCAATCATAAATTCAAATCACACAATAATTTTATCTTTTCCTTAATTTCTAGAGCTACTACCAACAAGCATAAACAAAGAAATGTAACTTAGTAAAGGATTAACTCACTCCATATTGCTAGCTTTCTAATCGAAGTAGTCCTTCGGGAAAGTGATCTCGGTTCCTCCTTCACCTAGACAAAATGAAATACCCACAATGAGTTTTTCATACAATTTCTATTCTTGAAAACTCCAATTTTATCTTAAAATCACAGTAAAATCATATTTGAGGAAATTCCAACTTAAAATGGCAATAACTTGCTCATTTTAACTCGAAATTTCGCATATTATATACCATTTTCTATCTATTCCTAAAACTATTTTCATCAAACTAAGTCATTTGGTTTCCTAAAAAGTGAAGACTAGATTCACCACGAATTTTTACAATCTTGAATTTCTTCTTTTAACAAAAGCTCATTTTGAAGAGATAGATATTATAATAGTTTGTAAAACCTTTGAAATGCATATACAAATATTTATTGACTCATATCATATGTATGAAGTTAATGAAGTTGTCTCAAACCATGAATTTTTGTAAAAGTAAAGTCTTCTAATGAAAAGTGGAACTTTTGAAAATTCTTCTTATTTTTGTTAGAGAATATGTCAAGTTATGAGAAAATTCCTTTTCCTCTAAATTTTCAAAGAATGATTTTATTTCCTTTGTTTCTAATACTAACAATTATATCTTCATAGAAATAATTTCCTTGTTTCTTAAAATTATTTTATTTTCATGAAAGGAATTTCTTGTACTTGATGAAATGTGAAGTTTTAGCAAAACTTTTGTTTACTCCAAAAAGTTCTTTCTATGTTATAAAAATTCCTATGAACTCGACTAAGTTTGTTAAGATGACTTCTTAGTTTTAGAAAAATTACTTCCTACTTTTATTTCTAGAAAAGAATCTTTATTTTAAGAAAATCTTCCCTCATTTATTTTTGTTGAGACAAGAATCATTATGTTCATGCATGAATATGAATCATAGAGTTATGAAAACATAAAGAATCATAATAACTTAAAAGAATAAGCTAGTAAAGAAATAAATCATGTATTGGAACCCTAGCTTCATTAAGGTATCCCGGGACTAAGAATAGACTAGTCCCATAAAGAAAAAGAAAATGTTTTGACTTGATGAGGACAAGTCTAAGACTAGAAAGACTAGTCTTAAAGACAACATGAAAGTAGATAAATTGCAAGGTAGTAAATAAATTGCAAGGAAGGTAAATAAATTGCAAAACAAATGAGCTTATATGCTCTAAAAGATATATATATATATATATATATAGCTACATAGATATATTTAGTAACATATATATAAAAGCAACATAAAGAAATTAGATCATGAACAAAAACAAAGTATGAACCTATTGTTGCTTTCTTTAACCTTCATGGTTTAGAAAACACACACTAAGCTCATACTAAGCAAATGAACATAAAGAAGACTTGAAGAATTTTTACCTAAGAGAACTAAACTTGAGAGAGCTTTGGGAGAGAATTCTTGTAGAGAATTTTAGAGAGTAACTTTGTGTATGGAAGGTGTGAAAGAAGTTGAAGGAAAAGGGGGTATTTATAGGAAAATGTGAGAGGTTAATTGTATTAATTAAATAAATGAAAATCAAACAAATTGGAGGAAAAAGAAAAGGGGGCCGGCGCTACTTAAGTGAGAGAGAGGGAGTGAATTTTATTTTTTTGTATTTTTATTAATGAAAAGTAAGATATGAAAGATGTGAAGTTGTATTAGAAATGAAAATTGTAAGAAATAGAGGTATGGGTTGTAAGAGTATGTTGTAAGAAAAAGTAAAGATAGATGAATAGTGTAGAATAGTAGAAAATAGTGTTATGTAAAGTAGACATGACAATTTAAGTACCGGCAGTAAGAAAATATGTGTATAATTGCGATATCTTATATTTTTAGTTACCGAAAAATTATGAAATTGATATTTTTGAAAATCTTATATTTTTACGAGTATAACATTATATTTGGAATAGTTTTACTAATCCGAGCTCTAGGACATGCTTTTCGAGAACTGTGTTCGGTTGTGCTCAAAACGAATCGCGGCTTGACTAATCTGATATTTTTAAGCTTTCTTAGGTTATTACGAACTATTCTACATACTAAACTTTTACTAACTTTCCTAGGGTTGCTTTAACGGGAATGTCGGACCTGAACTGTTACAAAAGACTAGGGTTTTGTTGACTTTGGGATTCCGGTTGACTTTCTAAATAGGTTTTAAGCTTAAATTAATCTCAAAAATTTAGGGGCTTATAAATAGTTTGGTAACCTAATTTTTAGTAAAATAATTTGTTAATATTCAAAGTTTTCATAAAAAGCTTAAGATTAAACTCTTTTTAACTCCATAATAAAACTAAGAAACAAACTAGTTTTCAAAGTTAAGATGAATTCAACCCATAAATTTATAAACCCACTTAGAAAAAGAATGATTTTTAAGTTTCTAAAAAAAAAAAAACTTATTTTCAAAGAATATAAGTAAGATAAGATTAAAAACAAAGGATGTCATACCCCAAAGGGTATCCTAAACGTGACAATCCGCCACACTCAATATTAAAGCTTAAGTATGACAATCTTAGCTATTCTCAAAAGCTTTTATATTAAGTGTAAGGCGTGCTTTCACAACTTTAGAGGACCATTTATGGAATTATAAAGTTTAAGAAGATATAAATAACACATTAAGAAAAGAGGATTCATAATAATCATTCGTTCATAACTTAAAGACATTTCCCTTTGATCACTAATCTATTACATGGATATTTGTACATCAATACTAATGCTACACTTTATCTAAATTTCTATTATCCAAAAAGAAATTACCTGCCCGCAGAGTCCTCATGGCCTTAACTATAAATAGGGAAATTGCAAAAGATATCTATGAGGGTATAAGCTAACAGGCTTAGTGAGAACTATTTCCATAAATAACTTCTTGTAACGGGATTTCAAACAAGTTGTTTAAACAATCAAATGTAACGCAACATACACGTGGGCAAACAAGCATATAGTTTTTCGGGAACTATATGTTGAATGGATTTGCGCCCTCTATTCGGGGTTTGGTGATACTTAACCTCAAAACAAGTAGTTTTAATTAAAAATTTTTATGCTCACAAGCACTCATCGCCAAGCATTCCGAATCTACTTGATTTGACTTTGCTTTCGGATCATCCGCCAAGCATTTCCCTTAAGCCGCTAAGCAATCGCTTTCGGATCTTCCGCCAAGTGTTGCTTTCGACATGAGCTTACTATCCTTCTCACCCAAGGATAATAACCCAAAATGCAATGTGACTCACTTCGTGGTATGCATGAATCCATTTATTTATAATGTCATAGCATAATTATTATCGAATTTTTAAGGCGATCAAAGAATTTCATACAAATCAAAGGTTATACTAAAACAAGCATTTAAAACAATTCCGGCTCCGATATTCTTAGGATTCTTTCAAAGAATTCTTTTACATACATATTGGTTTATCTTTTCCTAATTCTAGTGCCACTAATTTACAAGCACAATAAGTATAGCATTTAATGAAAATAAACTCACGATGCCATGTCGACTATTCCTCTTAGGTGGATGAGTCGTTCATACACTCCACTTAATAGTAATAATCTTCGGGGCAAAGGAATCCTTCCTCGGGGTCACCTAGCCAAAGAAAACACCTACAATGAGTATTTCTTGATGATTTTCTTGAATTTTGATAAAACAATGTCAAAAGAACGTTAAAGTTCGTATAAAGGAATGTTCCAACTTAAAATTGCCATAACTTGGTCATTTTAACTCGGAATCGCGCATATAATATACCAATTTCTACCCACTCGAAAAAATCTACCCATTTCCAAAATTATTTTTAACAAATAAAGTCATATAGGCTCCGAAACAGCGGTGACAAAATTCACCATGGATTTTCCAAATGCAAAACAACTTTGGTTTCAAGAAATCGAAATTTGTTTGATAAAACTTAGTTATCTATAGAGTTGAAAAATTCTCTTTTTATGGCTACTTAGCTCATATTCATTCATGCTCAAGTGTTTATTGTCCATTTATTTTACTTAAGTAAAATTATGTCGGTTTTGGAGTTGTTTAAAAAATATGGATTACAAGAATTTTGTAAACTCTTGAAATGATTAATTTGTTTCTTTTTATTTTACAAACATGTTTTATGTTGGCTTATATATATCTAAGTAACTTTTTGAAAATAAATTTTCTTCCTTCTAAATTTTCTATACTAATACCATTTTGGAGTTTTTAGAAAATACACTATTCTTCCTATTTATCTTTCTTGTACAAATTCCTTCTTCTATTTTTCTTGCAAAAATATTTATTTGAAAAATACTCATCCTTTCCTCATGTTTTATGTTTTTTAATAGAAATCATCCATGTATAAAAATTTATTTTCTTTTATAAAAAAACAAAGCGGAACAATATGTGACTTAAGAACTTTTTATAATAAAAGTAGTTTCTAAAATTTTAGTGGTTTGTAACTTGAAAAGAGATAACTTTATTTTTGTTTTCAAACCATAGATTTTCTACTTTACATAAACTCATTTCTAAGTGTCAAAATCTCCTTTTTGTCAATTTATTTTTAGAACTTGAAACTTTGGACAACAAGTTAAATGAACATGAATTATGAGAAAATAATAGCAAGTAAAATAACATAAGTAATTAAGTCAAGTATTGGAGTCTTAGCTTTTTCAAGGCTCCGGGACTAAGAAGTGGATTAGTCCCAAAATAAAATAAAATGAAAGAAAGAAAAACTTGTTTTGACTTGATGAGGACAAGTCTAAGACTAGAGGCTAGTCTTAATTTAACAAGGAATAAATAAATAAATTGCAATGGAATAAATAAATTGCTTTGCATGAAATAAATAAATTACAAGTGAGCATATATGCTCTAAAGAATATGTATATATATATATATAGATAATAATACTTAGATATATTAACAATAATAAGAACAAAAATAATAACATAAACATAAATAGATTTGCATGAACAAGATCTGATCCTACTGTGCCGTGACCTTAATGTTTTCAAAACATGAAATTAATATTAGAAATAGATAGATCTTTCGAAGTAGATAGAGATCGATATAAAACGAATATGTTGGTTAATCGTGATCCATAAAACGAATTATTGTTTAGTTGACCGTGAGCTTAAACGGCGTCGTACCGCAGGATTCGTTAATCTGCTAACCCAAGATGGAGGGCGCAAGTCCATCCACATATGATTTCTGATTGGTCATATGTTTGTTGAACTCATTTGTTTGATGCATACACTTGCTTGAATAATCACTTGTTTGAATGAATTGTACTTAATTGTGTTATGGAAGTTCTTACTCACTAAGCTAGTTAGCTTACACCCCCATAGTTTTTACTTATTGCAGCACGAGTTTATCTGGCTTAGACCGAGGCTAGCCACAGCTCAGGTACCAGAGATAGGAGTTTCCCATAGAAGTTTACTTCATTCTTTTTGTATAGACTTCGGTTGGAAACTAAAGGACTCTGGATGACTGTAATGGACTTGATATTATTTTGCGGGGGAATGCCCCTTAGATTTTGTAAAGTATAATTATGCGTTTTGATTTATTATCTATGGCTAATGAATACCACATTAAACTATTTAACTCCATTGGTTGAGTATTCTATTGTCGTAAAGGAACGCTTTACATCTATATAAGACTCCCGAAGGGCTCGGATAGGGAATTCGAGAGTCTTATTTAGTATGTGGCAGGTTGTTACGTTTAGGATACCCTATGGGGCATGACAGTTTAAGTTGGTATCAGAGCCCTATGTTATAAAACAAGACAATAGAATTAAACGAAACCGGACTTAGAAATCTAACTAATAGGTTCAAATGGAGTTAAAAACGTTTTCTTGCTAAGTCTGATTAGGAGTCTTGTATTGTTGTAGGTCTCCTTGGGTGAGACCAGGGAACGGGCCAGGAACTTCACCAAGAGGAATGATGAGACGATGGTGGAGTATAGGTTAAGGTTAAGAGAATTATACGAAGACTTTGCCCTAGCCAGACATCCCCAGACTATAGGGGAAATGTACAAACTGTGGAAAGATGGATTGAGATATACAAGATGGGCTGTTGTAGTTGACCGGTTGAGGTATGATCCCATGGGGAGGAGGAGTTGGACAAAATTGGAGACGATTTATACTTTGGAGAGAATCATGGTTGAGTATGGGCATGAGCTCATGACTAGGGAGGCTACATTTATTTTGAAGAATGGGGGAAACCGAACCCCTCCAGATTTTAGAGTATGGATCCCCATAGGACCTTTATATGTGTATGCCCATGACAACTTGTATGATCACCATGATTGGAACATAGCGGGCGCATGGAACCATATCACTTGGCATACGGTTTATTTAGACATTCTCCCACCCCGAGTGATAGCCCCACCTCCAGCTACTGATATAGGCATGCAATTGAATGGGGCACCTGTAATTGGAGAGGATGAGGAAGAAGAAGAAGAGGACCCCGAGGAGGATCCTAACTGGGAAGAAATTGTAGTCCCTAGAACCCCTACCCCACCTATCGAGCTGGAAGGGAAGTGAATCCGGAACCCAGCCCAATTGTATGGGATTTTAATCGGGAGCTGGAGATACCGGATAGTGGTAGGGTGGAACCCGAGTTTGACCCCATGATGTGGAGAGATGTTTATGTGGAAGGAGAAAATCCCCTGTACTTGATATAGTAGTAGCAGAACCTATGGCCCCCGAGCCTATGGAGGTAGAAGGCATGGGTGGAGAGCCGGTGAGAGAAAACGAGGTAGTGGAGACTCAAGTGAGTGAGCCTGAAGTTAAAGGTGAGGAGAATGAAGTGAGCCCGAGGGAAGGGCAAGGTACTGAGGAAGAGGAGGAAAGTGAAGACCAAGAACCTTTAGTTCGACCTACTAGGAAGCGGAGGATGACTACGAGGGAATACCTTAGTTTGTTTATCCGACGGGACGACAGTGGTTCTTCTAGCAGGAGACGACCTCCTAGCTCGACCTCCGATGACTCTAGTGATGAGTAGAGACCGAGATGATAGCTAACCCATGAAGTCCAAATGGAGTCCTGATTTTCTTATTTTGTAGTAAGCAATGCGGGATGCCAATTTGCCTTAGGATTTCAGGATAGTTAGTAGTTTATTGCTTCTTTTTCCCTGTATTTTGTCATGTTTTCGGGAATAGGGAAAATGTTTAGAATCGGAGTTGGTGTATAGCTAACCAAATTTTGGGGACAAAAATCTTGATGTAATATTTGTATAGCTCACTAAAGTAATGAAAGATTGCGTTTATTTCAAAAGAAAGGAGTTGTGAAAAGCATGCATGCTAAACATGAGGCATAAAGAACATTAACCGCATATAGATTGCATGAGCATTCATTCATTCACATTATTATTATGAAATTTCAACTTGTTACTCCATGTATGAATTCTTTTATTCTCCTTATGATTATATGAATTTATGAAATTCCATTTCCTTCTAAGTTGATTTCCAAATTTTCGCAATTTTTGAACTTTGTTAACAAACCTAGTCCTTTCGAAATCAAGAACCTCCTAAGAATACTAAAAATTCATTAAACAATGTATAAACAGACGATGGATTCGGAATCGGGAACAGGAGTCTCTTCCGAATGAAGCCGATCAATCGGCTGCACCTCCACCTAACCCTCAGGGAGTTGCGCCTCAAAATCAACAGGGTGATGTGTTAAATGCGATTGGATAATTGGCCAATCTTCTGAACACCTTCATCCAAAATCATAACCCGGTTCAGAACCCACACCCAGGGCAAAGTGCCTAGGATTCGGCCCCACATCCACTACCCGCAGATCATCGGGAAATGAATGCAGAGGCATCGGCTCCACAAGAGGAGCATTCCTATAATGTGCCATTGCCACCACCCCCGCCATACAGGAGACCGCACCGAAGCTCCTTACCGGACTTTATTAAGAGCAACCAGTATTTTGATGGAGCATTCGGTAAACCAGATGAAGCCGATGACTGGTTGGCTCAAATTGAGCGTTCTTTTGCTGCATACGAGATTCCACCTTATCTGCAGTTAGAATATGGAACATATATGCTGAGGTATAATGCGCGGGTCTGGTGGGACTCCAAGAGAAGGAACTTGATTTTCCCAGTCACTTGGGAAACCTTTCGCCAGGAATTTCCGAACAATTATTTTCCTCCAGCTTGAGAGTGAAATATAGTGCTGATTTCCTCATGTTAAGCAAAAGGGGAGGACAGTAAAACAGTATGAAACCGAGTTCATTCACTTGTTGCAGTATGCACCTGAGTCTTTCAAGGATAGTGAAGAATTGAAGAAGCAAGTATTTCTAGGAGGCTTAGATGAGGAATTGCGGATCAAGTTGGAAGAGTTTGGAGTTAGGACATATCCTGAAATGGTAGAGAAGGCCCGGGTAATTGAGGGGGCCAGAAAAAGGAAGTACCAAGAGCCTGAAAAGAGGGTATTTAGAAAGAGACCGTTTGACGCCTCAAGTTCAGGATTCAAAGGAAAGAGGTACAGACCGTACTAGGGGTTTAAGGATGAGTCTAGTAGTAAGCCGACCCAGATTAAAACCAATGTCACGTGCTGGAAATGTAAGGGGACGCATGCTCCCAGGCAATATCCGCTATTAAGGAACAAGTGTTACTTTTGTGGTGATGCTGGCCACATGGTTTATACATGCCCGAAGAAGCTGGCCGTGACTTGCTTTGTTTGTAAGGAAAAGGGGCACCTAGCCTCTGAATGCCCCCAGCGGAAAAGCGTGGCCGCTCGACCCTTTGGATCCTCAAGTAATACCAACCCCATGAGGTCGGGTAACAAAAGTGGGAGCCGAGCAGCTTCAGCAATGCATGGGATAAGGTTATATAACTTCGAAGGCCAGTGGATGGTAAAGGAAAATGAGGAGGAGGATGTGGAATTGGCAGCTCTGGATCAAAGCAAAGGCACTGATAGCGGCCTGGTGACAGGTTAGTAACAGAAACCCTCCTTAGCTAAAATTTAAGTTATTAATTTGAATTGTTGCTTGAATGAAATTGAATATGTTATGGGAAAGCTGGAAGTAGGAACCCTATGTAGATAGCCTTAAGAGTGTTATATGGTTCATATGTGATGGATATTTGTTGACCTCAGGACACTACGGGTGAATGGCGTGGAGGCCTATGTTTTATTTGACATTGGAGCAACTCATTCATTCATCACCAATAGTTGGGCTCTGGCCGTGACTTGCTTTGTTTGTAAGGAAAGGGGCACCTAGCCTCTGAATGCCCCAGCGGAAAAGCGTGGCCGCTCGACCCTTTGGATCCTCAAGTAATACCAACCCCATGAGGTCGGGTAACAAAAGTGGGAGCCGAGCAGCTTCAGCAATGCATGGGATAAGGTTATATAACTTCGAAGGCCAGTGGATGGTAAAGGAAAATGAGGAGGAGGATGTGGAATTGGCAGCTCTGGATCAAAGCAAAGGCACTGATAGCGGCCTGGTGACAGGTTAGTAACAGAAACCCTCCTTAGCTAAAATTTAAGTTATTAATTTGAATTGTTGCTTGAATGAAATTGAATATGTTATGGGAAAGCTGGAAGTAGGAACCCTATGTAGATAGCCTTAAGAGTGTTATATGGTTCATTTGTGATGGATATTTGTTGACCTCAGGACACATACGGGTGAATGGCGTGGAGGCCTATGTTTTATTTGACATTAGAGCAACTCATTCATTCATCACCAATAGTTTGGCTAACCAACTGGGATTGCCTATAGCCACAACTACGGTTAGTTTGAGATTAAGACCCCCACAGGAAGTGTCGTGTCAACCCGAGAATTTGTAAAGGATTGTCCGTTGGAAGTTCATGGACACAGCTCCAAAAGCGATTTAATAATATTGGAAATGAATAAATATGAAGTTATCCTCAGAATGAGTTGGCTAAGCAAGGTAAAAGCAATAGTGGATTGTCAAAAGAAAACAGTGAGTTTCTATGATCAAATGGGGGAAAAAGTAGAATTTGTGGGAGAAACCCTAGTCCCGAGAAGGTTTGGTGTAAACTCGTTTGAGCTGATGATGGAGGATGAAGAGATAATACCGATTAAAGGTATCTTGGATGAAGAGGAAACCCGTGAGGAAAAGGATATACCGGTGGTAAATGAGTATTTGGATGTGTTTCCAGAGATCTTACCGGGATTACCACCAAAAAGAGAAATTGATTTTGAGATTGTTTTGGCTCCAAACACTGAACCGATATCCAAAGCACCATACCGGATGGCATCGGCTGAGTTGAAGGAGCTAAAGACACAGTTGCAAGAACTTTTGGATCAAAAATTTGTAAGACCAAGTGTATCGCCATGGGGCGCACCCATTTTGTTTGTAAAGAAGAAAGATGGATCGATGAGATTGTGTATCGACTATCGTGAGTTGAATAAAGTGACTGTCAAGAATCGGTATCCCTTGCCAAGAATTGATGATTTGTTTGATCAACTACAAGGGGTTTACGTGTTTTCACGCATTGATTTACATTCGGGATACCATCAATTGAGGAAAAAGCTCGAGGATGTACCAAAGACGGCTTTTCGCACTCCTTATGGACACTATGAGTTTCTAGTGATGTCGTTTGGGCTGACTAATGCACCAGCTGCATTTATGGACCTTATGAACAGAGTTTATAAGCCACTTTTGGATAAGTGTGTGATAGTTTTTATAGACGACATCCTGATATACTCAAAGACCAAAGAGCAACACGAGGAACATCTTCGTTTGGCATTACAGACCTTGAGGGACAACAAGCTGTACACCAAATTGTCCAAATGTGATTTTTGGCTGGATAAAATATCGTTTCTTGGATACGTAGTAACCGGTGAAGGGATATCAGTTGACCCCGAAAAGATTAAGGCTGTAGTGGATTGGAAACCACCGCAAACGGTTATCGAAGTAAGAAGTTTCTTGGGATTAGCTGGCTACTATCACAAGTTTGTGAAGGACTTCTCTAAGATAGCCAAGCCACTGACTCAATTGACTCAAAAGAATGAAAAATTCATTTGGACGGACAAGAGGGAACAGAGCTTTCAGGAATTGAAACGACGATTGGTATCGGCACCGATCTTAGTTTTACCAGACCCAGAAAAGTCCTATACGGTGCACAGTGACGCCTCAAGGAATGGCCTTGGATGCGTCTTGATGCAGGAAGGGAAGGTTATTGCATATGCTTCTCGGCAATTGAGACCACATGAGCAGAACTCCCCTACACATTAGCTGCCGTTGTCTTCGCTTTGAAGCTATGGAGACATTATCTATATGGACAAAGGTGTGAGATATACACAGATCATAAAAGTCTTAAATACATGTTCACACAGAAAGAGCTAAACATGAGACAAAGGATATGGCTGGAATTAACAAAAGATTATGATCTAGGAATAAATTACTGTCCAGGGAAAGTTAATGCGGTCGCAGATGCCCTAAGTCGGAAGAATCACGGGGAAGTAGCCGCCTTGATCACAAGTCAAAGAGATTTGATTAAGGAGTTTGAGAAGCTAAGGATTGAGTTCATAGATCAAAGCGCTGAGCTTGAGATATCCAACCTGGCACTGGAACCGACCCTCATAGAGAGAATCAAGGAAGCCCAAAGGTATGACGAGGTGATACAAAAGATAAAAAGGGAAACCCAAGCAGGAAAGTACCTTGACTTTGTCATAGATGATGAGGACGTGATCATAATTAAGGGAAGACTGTGCGTGCCAGAAGATGAGGAGTTGAGGAAAGAAATAATGAGTGAAGCTCATAACTCCGGATATACCATGCATACGGGAGGTACCAAAATGTATCAAGATTTGAAAAGCCGCTATTGGTGGAATGGCATGAAGCGAGATGTGGCAGATTATGTAATGAAGTGTCCGGTATGCCAACAGGTGAAAGTGGAGCACTAGAGACCGAGTGGATTGCTAAAGCCTTTACCTATTCCTGAATGGAAGTGGGATCAGATATCTATGGATTTTATGTGTGGTTTTCCCAAGACTCCATCTGGTTGTGATGCAATATGGGTGATATTGGAGCCTCAATTTTTTATGCACTAAACAAGTTTTCTCATAAGGAAATTGCAAGAAATGAAAATCTCAAAATTCGGATTTTTCTAAGTAGCCCATTCAAACACATATTTACTCAATGAAAAATGTGGATTTTTATGCATAAATGAGGGTCATGACTAATATGGATGTTGGGAACTCATTTTTAACTAGGTGATAAGTAAATTCTAAGGATAAAATCATAAAAACATTAGAAGATGTAAGGTTGGTAGTAATAACCTTTTATAAGAAATCATTAAGGAATTTCTTGACAACTAGGAATTCATAAGAGTTCATCCTCAAGGATCATCAAAACCATGCATATATGAAGTTCATTACATGATATTCATGTTAGGAATTCATTCATATACCATTTATGCATGAATCATCAACTAAGAACATTTCTCATCAAAAGCAAAGCAAATTTTCGGAATTGGAAGGTTTACGGAACAGATTTGATCCTACTGTTCCGTGACCTTAATGTTTTCAAAACTTGAAATTAATATTAGAAATAGATAGATCTTTCGAAGTAGATAGAGATCGATATAAAATTTTCGAAATTCCGAGTTAAAATGACCAAGTTATGGTCTTTTTAAGTAGGAGCTTCTGCAAATAGCGAGAATTCCGAATTCATCTAGTCTAGATGCATAGTTTGGATTAGTTACATGATGAGTATCTCATTAGGATTATTCTTACTTGGTAGGTGATCCCGAGCAAGACGACACCCTACCTCCCGACTATTACTACTAGAAAGACCGGCGTCCAATGGCCGAGTGAGTTTTACTTCCACTCTCAATTAATAATTGTGATTGTAATATAGTGGCACTAGTGGTGTGGGCAAAGATAAAAATGGATATGCATGATGGGGTATATGGGAATTATATATGTTTTTCTGTTGTTGATGTGTGGAATGGAACTTAAGAAATATCGAAACCGGGTGTTAAGCTATTGACTGATTAGCTAGTATCTTATATTAAATGTCTGTGAATACTTGTTGGTCACCTAAAAGAATTGAACTAATGTATATTCGACTTCAATTGTAATTGGATTCATTCATATCACGATGGGGATGGAGCATTGGCATTGGTTGGTTTTTCGTGATCCATAAAACGAATATGTTGGTTAATCGTGCTCCATAAAACGAAATTGTTGGTTAATCGTGATCCATAAAACGAATTATTGTTTAGTTGACCGTGAGCTTAAACGGCATCATACCGTAGGATTCGTTAATCTGCTAACCCGGGATGGAGGGCGCACGTCCATCCACATATGATTTCCGGTTGGTCATATGTTTGTTGAACTCATTTGTTTGATGCATACACTTGCTTGAATAATCACTTGTTTGAATGAATTGTACTTAATTGTGTTATGGAAGTTCTTACTCACTAAGCTAGTTAGCTTACGCCCCCATAGTTTTTACTTATTGCAGCACGAGTTTATCTGGCTTAGACCGAGGCAAGCCACAGCTCAGGTATCGGATAGGAGTTTCCATAGAAGTTTACTTCATTCTTTTTGTATAGACTTCGGTTGGAAACTAAAGGACTCTGGATGACTGTAATGAACTTGATATTATTTTGCGGGGGAATGCCCCTTAGATTTTGTAAAGTATAATTATGCGTTTTGATTTATTATCTATGGCTAATGAATGCCACATTAAACTATTTAACTCCATTGGTTGAGTATTCTATTGTCGTAAAGGAACGCTTTACATCTATATAAGACTCCCGAAGGGCTCGGATAGGGAATTAGAGAATCTTATTTAGTATGTGGCGGGCTGTTACGTTTAGGATACCCTATGGGGTGTGACAGTTGACCTTTTAGGATTCCGTTTAACTTCCCGTTTAGGGTTTTATGCTAAACCGATTCCAAAAATTTGGAGGTTTACAAAGGATTTTATAAATAAAGAGGATTCTTTTCAAAGGAAATAAAAGAACAAGTCTTAGAAAACAAAAACTTATATTTTAAATAATAAATATAAGAAGACAAGACTCATTTTCTAAAACCATTCTAAATACAAATTTATAAAAGGTTTCCAACAACTTAATGCACTTTTGATAACTTTGATCTTTTATCACTAGAAATAAAATTTATGAAAGACTAAGGTTAAAGAAAAATTTACTTATTTTGGAAAAAGGAATGAAGAAAATAAAATAAGAATATACTCATTTATAATAACTTATGAAAATATAAAGTTTCTTCAAAATACTTGAAAAGAAATTTATCAAGTTAAGTTTTAACACTTTAAAAAGAATTACTTTATGAAATAAATTATTGAGACACTACCATTAGAATTTTTGCATATAAAGTGAGCTTATTTATATACTCAAAGGATTTATCAATCATATATATATATATATATATATATTTTTTTTTTCATCAAAGGATTTTTGAATGAAGATGTTTCACAAAATTTAGAATAATTCGTTTTGAATTTGAACCCTATGGTTTCCGAACACAAATAACCTTATATGAGAAAGATAACCTTAGAAATGGATAGATATTTTTTAATAGATCGAAAACGGTATATTATATGTGAAATTCCGAGTTAAAATGAGCAAGTGATGGCCATTTTAAATTGGAATTTCATTATATACGAATTTGATAAACATAGTGAAATAGAATTAGAAAGTTTAAGTAGAATTTCTATGAATACTCATCCCTGGTATTTCTTTTGTCTAGATGACGAATGATATAAGATTGCCCTTCCCGAGAACTTTTGTAAACCCCTGAAAATTTCATAATTCTTAGGAAATAATCCTAAGAGTTAAACACCGGAATCAAACCCTAAAAATCAAACCAAGTTAAAACTTAATTCTAAATAAGATCAAAAACGAGAATTCCTAGTCTTGAGAAAATGAGAGACCTCGAAACAAAATATAAAGTCCAACTATTGGTTGAATCAACATCCGTACGCCAATCAAATCATCTACCCGATTCCTAAAACACTAATCAAGACAATATATCCAAATAATGCTCAACAACGAAATGCTAAGATCTAAAATCCTTCGGTGAATTTTAGAATCAGAAATTTCAATTTTCACTAAAAGTTAAACTGAGTCAACTCATAACCCTAGACTGGGTTAAACGACCCAAAGAACTAAAAACTATAAAATAATCACAAATAAAATGAAATAAACCATAGATATCAAACTAAAAATATAATACGGTAAAAACTCCAAAATTATATCTTACGAATAACTCAACAAAACCAAAAGTCAAAACCGGAACCCCAAAAGTCAACAAAGCTTACAATAAACCCTAGTGTTTAAGATCCGGCAACCCCATGCTCTTAAGCCGTAGACAACGAAATGAAAATAATTGTTGATAATAGTTCATAATAACATAGGGAAGCTTAAAAATATCAGATTCCCGAATTTCTAATGCCCTTTGGATCCGAACGGGATCAGTTTTCAAAAATCGTGCCCCGTTACTTTCCTACTATTCATTACTATTCATCTATCTCTACTCTTTCTTACTACCTATTCTTACACCTACATATCTATTTCTTACAATTTTCTTTTCCAATAAAAATTCTACACTACATATTACTAAACTTCCTCCACTTTTCTTCTAAAATTAATTTTTTAGTCAAACTTCTCTCTCTCTCCTTCAATTGCCGTCCACTCCCCTCTCTCTTCATCCTCATTTAATTTCTTTTTCAATTAATTTAATTACATCTAATTTTCACTCCAAAATTCTATAAATACCCCCTTCCTCCTTTATTTTTTCACACAATTCATTTCACTATCAAAACTCTCTAAAATTCTCTCCACAAATCCTCTCTTCAAGATTCTCTCTACCAAAACTCTCTTAAACCAATTCTTCACAAAAATCATTCCTTATACACAAACTTTCTACCACATATCACTACTCACATAATACCTCTTTCATCTACCATCTTCATACCACATAAACACTTTAGGTAAACTTCTTGCAACCATTTATTGACCCATATCATGTAACTTAACATGACTATGGTGTTGTTTTGAAACTCATATGAGTAGTAAAAGCAACAACTGTTCATGTTTTGTTATTATACATGAACTTCCTATTTTATTATGTTGTTATGTTGATTTTATTATTCATATCTAACTAAATATATTTATGTATTTACATATAATCTTTAGAGCATATAAGCTTACTTATTATTTATTTAATTTCATGTCTTGCAATTTATTTATTTCATGCCATTTCTTCAAGACTAGTCTTTCTAGTCTTAGACTTGTCCATATCAAGTCAAAACAGTCTTTTCTTTATTTTCTTTATTCTTTTTGGGACTAGTCTATTCGTAATCCCGAGATACCATGATGAAACTAAGGCTCCCAATACTTGACCGGGATACCATGATGAAGCTAAGATTCTCAATACTTGATATTTTTATTATTTTGCTAATTATTTGTTCCTAGTATTTTCTTATGTTCTTATTATTTTACATGCTCATAATACTTGCATCTACATAATGATATTGTCTCAACTAACTTAAAAGTAGAATTTTACTAAAGGAACTTCAAACTAGATTTTCTATTATGTGACTTGTCACAAAATAATGAAGTTATTATCAAACAACATAGAATTAGATTAATACAAGTTTTCTCAAAGTTTTCTTAAATAACAAAGATATTTTTACCAAGGAAACATAAGAAATAAATATTTTCTTTGTATATTATGGGAACTTAAGTTTTAGTAAAATAATTTGTTAGTTTTCAAAGTTCTTACAAAAAGCTTAAAGATTAAACTCTTTTAAACTTCGTGACAAAACCAAGAAACAAACTAGTTTTCAAAGTTAAGATAAAAATCAACTAATAAAGTTATGAACCCACTTAGGAAAATAATGATTTTCAAAGAAGAAACTTATTTTCAAAGAATATAAATAAGTTAAGATTAAAAACAAAGGATTTTATCAATAAAGAAGATTCTTTTCAAAGGAAATAAAAGAACAAGTTTCAGAAAACAAAAAATCATTCTAAATACAAAGTTATAAAAAGGTTTTTAACAACTTAATACACTTTGATAACTTTGATCTTTTATCACTAGAAATAAAATTTATGAAAAATAAGGTTAAAGGAAAATTTATTTGTTTTTGGAAAAATAATAAAGAAAATAATATAATAATATACTCATTTATAATAATCTATGAAAATATAAAGTTTCTTCCAAATACTTGAAAAGAAATTTATCAAGATAAGTTTTAACACTTAAAGAGAATTGTTTTATGAAATGAATTGTTGAGACACTACCATTATAATTTTTGCATATAAAGTGAGCTTATTTATATACTCATGGGATTTATCAAATATGTGTATATATATATATATATCTATATTTTTACTAAAGGATTTTTGAATGAAGTTGAGTTAGAAAATGGTTTTGCAAAAATCTAGAAATATTCGTTTTAAATCTGTACCCAACGATTTTGTAACCTAAATGACCTTTTATGATAAAGATAACCTTAGAAATGGATAGATCTTTTCGAATAGGTAGAAAACGGTATATTATATGCGAAATTCTGAGTTAAAATGAGCAAGTTATGGCCATTTTAAATTGGAATTTCATTATATACGAATTTGACAAACATAGTGAGATAAAAATTGAAAGTTTAAGTATAACTTCTACGAAATACTCATCCCGGGTATTTCTTTTGTCTAGGTGACGAAGGATACAAGAATACCCTACCCGAGGATTACTACAACTAAGAAGATCGTGAAATGGACGAGTGAGTTATTCCTCTTAATTTCGTTATCTTGCTTGTGATTGTAAAATAGTGGCATTAGCATATTAAGAAAGGATAAAAATGGATATGTATGGGAATTCGGTGATATGTATATATATGATTCTTTGTTTATGCGTGAAATGAGAATTAAGAATATCGCAACTTCAAACTGCTTGTTTAAATGTTTTTGTTTATTTACTTATATGACTGTTTATTCGCTAAATTGATTGATCGTCCCCTAATAAACCTTAATAAGGTTTGGCTTATGGAAAATAAAATGCTCGTGCATAGTATCCATCGAGCCATATCTCTTTCGGAAGGCTGTTACTTCTATGCGTAGAGTTGGATTGGTTGTTATCATGCTATGACACGGGCCATGTTCCTTCCTAGAGAATCCAAATCGCCTGGGGAATTCAACTCTAGGTTCTGAGCCAAGCCAACCGAACGCCTGAGGTGGGGACCTGGGGACTAGTAGTAGAAGATCGAGGATCTTCATCTCCGATTCCTTAACTTTTGATATGGAGGGGTAAATCTGTTCTATATATAGTTTCCAGATAACTATATATATTTGTGTAATCACGTAATTATTGCATTGTATGCATAGCATATGTGTGAAAAGTTAAATGAACTTATTTGAAAACATGGTGCGTATAAAAAGGAATATCTCACTAAGGTATTTGTAGATTATACCTCGATAGATTTTGTTGAAACAGGTATACCCGTGGCTTAAATTGAGGATCATGACATTAAGGAAGTCATGGAAGGATGTTAAGCTTCTATGAAGGAAATGGAAACATAAGATGAAGTAATTTTGTAAAGTTCTTTATATGTAATGAATTCTATGTTGTTATTTTGGAGATTATAAGATGTATTTATTTGAAAACAATAGAGGGATATTCCCCTAAGAATTGTAATTTAATATGTTTATGTTTATGATAAGTATTGTATTTGCCTTGTTACTTATTTATTATCAATATAAATTGCATTATGCCGTGTATATGATATAGAAGCCTTTGCATGATTGAGGTAGTCATTCATAGGCTTTAATATTGTATACTGCGGACTACCACGTTTAGGGTATCCCTCGGGGCGTGACAATTTAAGTTGGTATCAGAGCAACAAGGTTTTGGGAATTAAGAAAAAGGATACTAGAGGATTATAGTGATAGGATTTGATCTTATGTCTAAGAATCCTTATGTTTAAGAATAGAACTCTACCTTGGAGAATATTGGAAGAAGGCAGGAAATACTTATACAAGAATCGAAGGATATTTAGGAAGATACAAAATGAAAGTATCACATAAAATGGATTTACCCTAGAATGTTGACCCAAGATTGAGAAAGGTAGAAATGACTTGGAGATAGAACATAGCAGAACAAGTACGAAGAAAACATGAAGGAGGCAAAGAATTCAGATATAGAATGAGTAAAGTAAGCCTACCTTAGCAAGCCTTGATACATAGTAACCCTATTCAACTCCTAGCTAAGACTATTAAGAACAAGATAAGTGTAATGCCTCTTTTATAGGTAAGACCCCTAGGTAAATAATATTAAGTACCTACGTTAACCCTTTAATCAGACGGATAAAAATTTGTAACGCTTCTCTTTTCCTTAAAAACAAATAACATGTGCGTAAAACCTGAATTGAAGAGAATATCTAATACGACTGCTTCATTTGGTTTAGGAAGCTACCTAAGGAAAGTATGCCACTATCAAGCATCCCTCTCGAAGAGCAACAAGAACAAGGAACACCCCCACCACCAGATCTAACTCAAGAACTCTTAACCACCATGAGACGTCTAGAAGAAACGATAAGAGCATATATGTAACAAGTATCCACGACCTTTGCACCCGCTCCAGTTATAAGACCTCAACTTGGAGCAACACCAATATCGCAGGTGCCTTCCTTCATGGCCAATCCAAAACCCAAGGCCAAGAAGCATAAACAACTCCAACCTCTTAAGGATCCCGTAACCCCTATAGTCAAATGTTTGAAGTGTAAAGAAGGACATTTCCCCAAACGTTGCCCACGACTACAGAACAAATGTTCCTTTTATCGAAACAAAGATCACAAAATCCATGATTGTCCTAAGAAGCTTAGCACTATCCGTTTTGGTTACGCAAGGGGAAAACATGGTGCCAACATTTGCCCAACCACAACAAGAGAATGCTACATATGCAGGCGCCTCATTTGTAGGACCAGGAATTACCCCACAAATGCTAAAGAAATGTGCTACATGTGCAAAGTGACGTACCTCCATATATGTGAAGAACTAAAGTTGCAAGGTCTATGGGACGACCCCACCCCATTCCCTAAAGGAGATGACTCATCCAAGAAAGAATATGGAACTTCGTCTAGAGAACCTACCACAAAATCTCACCACACAGGAAAAGAAAAAGCTCCTGATGATGAAGATGAGGGATCAATAGGCTCAAGTTATCAAGGAAATATTCCTACGCTATGAAGAGCAATCTGAAGCAAGGACGGAAGCTAAACCTTCCGTAAAAGCCTTAATATACCGATAAGAGTAATGCTTTTGTTAAAGGATTAATGATGATATAAATCTTATCTATGTAATGATTTGAAATTTAAACCATGTTTTGCATCCTTTCTTTGAACTTTTGTAAAGGAAGAATTTAAGTCTTCCCTCTGCTTTCATGTATTTGTTTTAATGATACAAATTCCTTTTTATTACCTTAATTTTAGCCAGTTTTCAATATTTCTTCTCTATATATATATTTTTTCTTACGCATTTCCGTACTCGTTCGCTTTTAGCTTGATTCTTTTATGTTTTTCCGGAAAACGTCTAAGACTTAATAAAGTTCAATAATCTCACACAAGCTTAATAAAACCTATAGAACAAATAGGAGACGCACTCGTGCACAACGCAACCTAGAAATACCCCATGTAGAACCTGAGAACTCGGAAAGACCTCAACAACCAAATCAACCAAGAATGGACCAAGCTAACATCGAACAACTTGCCAATCTCATAAGGAATTTTCGCACAACAGGCTCATGCTATGCCCACACCAGTACCTGCACAAGAAGCAGCACCCGAAGTGCCAATACCAGCGATTGAAACGGCACCAACTGAGCCGCCATCACCAAAACCTTATCAGAGTATGTTGCTAGAGTTTATCAAGTGCAATCGATATTTTGATGGAGCTTTTGGAAAACCAGACGAAGCTGAGGATTGGATAGCACAAATAGAGCGATCTTTCAATGCTTTTGAAGTACCACAACACCTTCAGCTTACCTATGGTACTTTTATGCTGAGGTTCAATGCAAGAATATGGTGGGAATCCAAGAGTAGGGAGCTGCTACCGCCAATCACATGGGAAATATTTAGGCATGAATTCTTAGAGAACTTTTTCCCTAAGAAGCTTGAGAGTCCATATAGTGCAGATTTCTTAAGTATCTCTTAAGGAGGCCGTAGTCTCGAACAATATGAAACAGAGTTTAGTAGGCTGTTACAATATGCCCTTGAATCATATAAGAATAGAGAAGAACTCAAGAGGCAAGTATTCTTAGAGGGATTGGACGAAGACCTTCGTATAAAATTGATAGAGTTTGACATCAAAGATTTCCGAGAATTAGTAGAAAGAGCGCGAATTGTGGAAGGTGCTAAGAAGAGGAGAAGGACGAAAGAGAATGTCATGATAATTGAGGAAGAATCTATAAGTGAGCCCAGCTTACGCCTCAAAGTCGATGAACTCAAACCATCGGTCAACCTGAGTAGAAAGAAGGATAAAAAGAAACCGGATATCCAATGTTGGAAATGCAAAGGAGGACATCAACCAAGACAGTGTCCCAAGCTACAACACAAGTGTCACAACTGTGAAAGTCTGAATCACAAAGTCCTAAGATGTCCAAAGAAAACCTCTGCCACCTACTTGATCTGTAAGGAATCAGGACATATTGCCAAGCAGTGCCCTAAGAAGAAAAATACGGATAACACAAAAAATGGAAATAACAGCAGGAATGGGAAATACTCAGTAATACCCCCACTAAGAGTACGTGTGTACAACCTACAAGGACAATGGGTTTGCGAGGAAGCCAACCAAGAGATAGAGTTTGCTACATTAGAAGAGGACGATAGTCACAGATGCGATTCGATATCAAGTTACCAACATACCCTTAGATGTTAAATTTCTTTTTATACCACCAGGACCAAAGGAACAATTCTTAGTAATGACCATAGATTATGTAATCGTCAAAACCCTAAACAGAATGTTTTAGAATAAGATCGTAAAAAAAATTTAACATGTGCAAAAGAAGAAATCAAATCAAATGTCATCTGCCCTGAACACACCGAAAACAAAATACGTCAAAAGCTTAACTATTACCATCTAAAGAATAGAACCAGTAATGATAAAATCTCAACAGACAATTTCCAAATTTTTCATCTTGATCTCAAACCTTGTCAAGATGATCACGTAAAACAACGATATCCTTGAGATTGGAAGGAGTATGAACGTTGCGTATTTTATACGTGCATGTCGTATATATACTCACATAAGAATGGGAAAGCGAATTCATAACCTTCCTTTGTTAAGTGAATGTACCAGTGTCGTGTCATATTCAGTCGTCATCAGTTCAAAATTGAGTCAAGTCAAGTTGCGTATCGTCAGTCACCAGTCGTCTTAGTTGAGTTTGAGACTCTTCAAAAAGGTCAAGTAAAGTGAAGGTTGAAAGTCGCTAAAACCAAATCTTATTGATTTTATATATGAATATTAAACTCACATAATTAACAAAATTCCAAATACCACCAACTAAAGATAAACGAGCAATAGAAATTATGAAAGAAGAAATACAAAAACAACGATAAACTTCTAAACCCTTATTTGGAAGCGAAACTAAAGAAGGTATCAGATATATGGAGACTAAGGAAACAACATAATGAAACCATAATACCGTTCCAACAAATAAAAGTGAGACGAAATTCCATATCGAGAATATTGATGAAATACGAGATACAATTTCTCATCAAGTTCTATAAGTCTATGTAACCGTAACAAGTTTTCGAGGACAAAACTTTCTTTAAGGAAGGTAAGTTCTAAACTACTGAAAATTTTATAATTCATAGAAAATATCCTAAGAGTTAAACACTGGAATAAAAACCCTAAAAGTCAAACCAAGTTAAAACTTAATTCTAAATAAGATCAAAAACGAGAATTCCTAGTCTTGAGAAAATGAGAAACCTCGAAACAAAATATAAAATCCAACTATCGGTTAAATCAACATTCGTATGCTAATCAAACATCTACCCATTCCTAAAACGCAAATCAAGACAATATATCCAAATAACGATCGACAACGAAATTCTAAGATCTTAAATCCTTTGGTGAATTTTAGAATCAGAAATTCAATTTCACCAAAAGTCAAACTGAGTCAACTCATAACCCTAGACTCAGTTAAACGACCCTAAGAACTAAAAACTATTAAATAATCACAAATAAAATGAAATAAACCATAGATATCAAACTAAAAATATAATATGGTAAATTCCAAAATTATATCTTACGAATAACTCACAAAATCGGAAGTCAAAATCGGAACCCTAAAAAGTCAACAAAGCTTCCAAAAAACCTTAGTGTTTAAGATCCGGCAACCTCGTGCTCTTAAGCCTAAAACAACGAAATCAAATAATTGTTGATAATAGTTCGTAATAATATAGGGAAGCTTAAAAATATCAGATTCGCGAATTTCTAATATCCTTCGGATCCGAACGAGATTAGTTTTCAAAAACCGTACCCTGGTACACCGGATGGCAAAATATTCCGTTAATACCAATAGACTAGTAAAAATATAAGGATTTCAAAAATATTAATTTTAGAATTTTTTGGTAGCTAAAAATTGCAGATATCGCATTATAAACCCGTATTTTTATTACTACCGAATTTAATTGTCTAGTTTACTATTCATCTATCTCTATTTTTTCTTACACCTTCATACCTATTTCTTAAAATTTTTCTTTCCATAAAAATTCTACACCACATATTACTAAACTCCTCTCACACTTTTCTTCTAAAATTAATTTTTCAGTCAAACTTCTATCTTTCTCCTTCAATTGCCGTCCACTCCCCCCTCTCTTCATCCTCATTTAATTTCTTTTTCAATTATAATTACTCATTTTCACTCCAAAATTCAATAAATACACCCTTCCTCCTCATTTTTTCACCAATTCATTTCACTATTAAAACTCTCCCAAAATCTCTCCACAAATCCTCTCTTCAAGATTTCTCTCTACCAAAACTCTCTTAAACCAATTCTTCACAAAAATCATTCCTTATACACAAACTTTCTACCACATATCACTACTCACATAATACATCTTTCATCTACCATCTTCATACCACATAAACACTTTAGGTAAACTTCTTCCAACCATAAATTTACCCATGTCAAGTAACTTAACATGACTATGGTGTTGTTTTGAAACTTATATGGGTAGTAAGAGCAACAACATGTTCATGTTTTGTTCTTCACATGAACTTCCTATTTTATTATGTTGTTATGTTGATTTTATTATTCATATCTAACTAAATATATTTATGTATTTACATATAATCTTTAGAGCATATAAGCTTACTTATTATTTATTTAATTTCATGTCTTGCAATTTATTTATTTCATGCCATTTTTCAAGACTAGTCTTTCTAGTCTTAGACTTGTCCATATCAAGTCAAAACAATCTTTCTTTATTTTCTTTATTCTTTTTGGGACTAGTCTATTCGTAATCCGCGATACCATGATGAAACTAAGGCTCCCAATACTTGACCGGGATACCATGATGAAGCTAAGATTCTCAATACTTGATATTTTTATTATTTTGCTAATTATTTGTTCCTAGTATTTTCTATTCTTATTATTTTACATGCTCATAATACTTGCATCTACATAATGAATTGTCTCAACTAACTTAAAAGTAGAATTTTACTAAAGAAACTTCAAACTAGATTTTCTATTATGTGACTTGTCACAAAATAATGGAGTTATTATCAAACACATAGAATTAGATTAATACAAGTTTTCTCAAAGTTTTCTTAAATAACAAAGATATTTTTACCAAGGAAACATAAGAAATAAATATTTTCTTTGTATATTATGGGAACTTAAGTTTTAGTAAAATAATTTGTTAGTTTTCAAAGTTCTTATAAAAAGCTTAGAGATTAAACTCTTTTAAACTTCGTGACAAAACCAAGAAACAAACTAGTTTTCAAAGTTAAGATAAAAATCATCCAATAAAGTTATGAACCCACTTAGGAAAATAATGATTTTCAAAGAAGAAACTTATTTTCAAAGAATATAAATAAGTTAAGATTAAAAACAAAGGATTTTATCAATAAAGAGGATTCTTTTCAAAGGAAATAAAAGAACAAGTTTAAGAAAACAAAAACTTATATTCTAGATAATAAATGTAAGAAGACAAGACTCATTTTCTAAAATCATTCTAAATACAAAGTTATAAAAAGGTTTTTAACAACTTAATACACTTTGATAACTTTGATCTTTTATCACTGGAAATAAAATTTATGAAAAATAAGGTTAAAGGAAAATTTATTTGTTTTTGGAAAAATAATAAAGAAAGAAAATAATATAAGAATATACTCATTTATAATAATCTATGAAAATATAAAGTTTCTTCCAAATACTTGAAAAGAAATTTATCAAGATAAGTTTTAACACTTTAAAAAGAATTGTTTTATGAAATAAATTGTTGAGACACTACCATTATAATTTTCGCATATAAAGTGAGCTTATTTATATACTCAAGGGATTTATCAATTATGTGTATATATATATATATCTATTTTTTACTAAAGGATTTTTGAATGAAGTTGAGTTAGAAAATGGTTTTGCAAAAATCTAGAAATATTCGTTTTAAATCTGTATCCAACGATTTTGGAACCCAAATGACCTTTTATAACAAAGATAACCTTAGAAATGGATAGATCTTTTCGAATAGGTAAAAAACCGTATATTATATGTGAAATTCTGAGTTAAAATGAGCAAGTTATGGCCATTTTAAATTGGAATTTCATTATATACGAATTTGACAAACATAGTGAGATAAAATTTGAAAGTTTAAATATAATTTCTACGAAATACTCATCCCGGGTATTTATTTTGTCTAGGTGATGAAGGATACGAGAATACCCTACCCGAGGATTACTACAAATAAGAAGATCGCGAAATGGACGAGTGAGTTATTCCTCTTAATTTCGTTATCTTGCTTGTGATTGTAAAATAGTGGCATTAGCATATTAAGAAAAGATAAAAATGGATATGTATGGGAATTCGGTGATATGTATATATATGATTCTTTGTTTATGCGTGAAATGAGAATTAAGAATATCGCAACTTCAAACTGCTTGTTTAAATGTTTTTGTTTATTTACTTGTATGACTATTTATTCGCTAAATTGATTGATCACCCCCTAATAAACCTTAATAAGGTTTGGCTTATGGAAAATAAAATGCTCGCGTATAGCATCCATCAAGCCATATCTCTTTCGGAAGGCTGTTACTTCTATGCGTAGAGTTGGATTGGTTGTTATCATGCTATGACACGGGCCATGTTCCTTCCTAGAGAATCCAAATCGCCTGGGGAATGCAACTCTAGGTTCGGAGCTAAGCCAACCGAACACCTTAAGTGGGGACCTGGGGACTAGTAGTAGAAGATCGAGGATCTTCATCTCTGATTCCTTAACGTTTGATACGAAGGGGTAAATCTGTTCTATATATAGTTTCCGGATAACTATATATATTTGCGTAATCACGTAATTTTTGCATTGTATGCATAGCATATGTGTGAAAAGTTAAATGAACTTGTTTGAAAACATGGTGCGAATAAAAAGGAATATCTCACTAAGGTAGTTGTAGATTATACCCCGATAGATTTTGTTGAAACAGGTATACCCGTGGCTTAAATTGAGGATCATGACATTAAGGAAGTCATGAAAGGATGTTAAGCTTCTATGCAGGAAATGGAAACATAAGAAGAAGTAATTTTGTAAGGTTCTTTATATGTAATGAATTCTATGTTAGTATTTTGGAGATTCTAAGATGTATATTTATTTGAAGACAATAGAGGGATATGCCCCTAAGAATTGTAATTTAATATGTTTATGTTTTATGATAAGTATGCTCTTTACCTTGTTACTTATTTATTATCAATATAAATTGCGTTACTTTGATTCGTTCCCTTGGTTGTGATGTAAGCCTTGTACATGATATGGAAGCTTTTGCGTGATTGAGGTAGTCATTCCTAGGCTTTAATATTATGTACGACGGACTGTCATGTTTAGGGTACCTTTTAAGGCGTGACAATTTCTACGATTAAGAAGATTGCGAAATGGACGAGTGAGTTATTCCTCTTAATTTTGTTACCTTGCTTATGCTTGTAAAGTAGTAGCATTAGTCTACTAAGAAAAGATAAAAATGGATATATATGGGAATTTGGGGATATGTATATGTATGTTATTCTATGTTTATGCGTGAAATGAGAATTAAGAATATCGCCACTTCAAACTGCCTGTTTAAGTGTTTTTTGTTTTCTTACTTATATGGCTGCTTATTTTTTGTTAAATTGATTGATCGCCTCCTAATAAACCTTAATAAGGTTTAGCTTAAGACAAATAAAATGCTCACGCATAGTATCCATCGAGTCACATCTCTTTCGAAATGATGTTACTCCTACGCTGTAAACCCCGATTTTCCTAGTAATCGAGTAAACTTCAGAAACTAGAAACCAAAACCCTAAATTGGATTAACTTAAGCTTGAGAGAGAAACCTAAGAACCCTGAAACCGGCTTTCCTTCGGTTTCAAACTAAAAGAATTTTTGTAAAATAAACTAGTGTGGAATATTGTTTTAAAATACCTTTCAAACCATAAAAAAGATTTGATTTTGAAAAATTTTTCGTTCCGAGCCTTCTCGAGATCCATTATGGAAAAGCGAGCCCCAAGACTTGAAATTCGAAAAATATTCTGAAATACTCTTTAGAACTGAAATTTAATAAGGATTTCAAAAATATAAATTTTATAATTTTTCGGTTTATAAAAATTACAGATATAGCATTTTTCTCGTATTTTCTATACTACCGGTAAATTAAATTGTCTTGTTAACTATTCACAAGTACAACCTACTATCCTCAAGCCACTCCTTACTCTTACATCCTTACAAACACTCCATTACATTTTATTTTCTAAGAAAAAATTTATCTCTTAAGAATTATTACAATTTAAGATATATTATTACATAAATTACAAAACAAAGTAAATTCAACACTCCCTCTCTCCTTCTCACTCCTAAACCGCGCCACCCCCCCTCCCCCCTCTTTATTGCGCTAATTTGTTTTATTTTCTTCCTTTATTATAATTAAAACAAACCCTAATTCAAACTACTATTATACTCTTTTGTAATTCTCTCTCCTTATTCATTTCATTTGTTTCAAAAAATCACACAAACCCTCTCTACTTTCCCTCTCCTCACCGTAACCTTCATCATGCCTACGCACTCACACAAGTTCATTTTCTTCTTCATTTCCCATTCATTTCAAGCATTAGGTGATGAATCCTAAACCTTTTTCTACACTAAAACTTGTAATGGCAAGACCATTCATGAGTGTTTCCATATTTAAGTCCCCATGAGCACTTGCTAGGGATAAGAAAATGCTACTACATAAATATCAAGTCATCACAAGCGTAGATCTTGTGTTTAAATGTGTTTTGTTGGATTATCTTCATGTTCATGCATAATAGTAGAGTAAAGTAGAGATCTTACATAAAAATCCATGTTCATATTTTCAAACTCCATTTCATGTATCATAAGTAGTAGATCTAGCATTTAAATGCTCATACTATACTTGACATTCATGATCTTGTGAATATTTAAGTGTATTAATGCATTAAAGATCATAAAGTTTTTGTCTTGTGTATATAAATAGTGTAGTTAGTAGATCTTTAGTTTGATGAGACAAGGAACTTAAAAACGAAAAAAAAAATTTTGTTGAAATGTTCAAATGAAAATTCGGATGACTCTCAAAACCATGCTTTTAAAACTCTTTTATCAACTCCAAAACTTGTGTTTATATGAAAAATGAAGAGTATAGGTAATAGATATCATTAAGTAATGATTTTTATAAGTTGAAATGAGATTTGCTAAGAAGAATATGTAAAATAAAGAGTAGAAATAAGATAGGAAATTTTGTGTTACTAGTTAACTGTAGAAATTCATAATTTTGGAGTAATGCCATGAAAACACCTATTTTCCAACTCATAAATGAAATTTTTATTTAAGAAATGAAGTCTTTAAGGGATATGTATAATAGAGCCTTAAATTTTAATGTATTAAACAAGTTTTTCTCAAAGAAATCATTCAAAAACTAATTTTTCAAAATTGGGATTTTGGAATAACACCTATTTGAAAACATGTTTACAAAGTATAAAATGGAATTTTATGTAAATGAAGGTCCTAAGTAATATATATAATGAAGACTCACTTCTAGCAAAGATAACTAGATTTCCTAAGAAATAATTCCCGAAACAAAAAAGATTTAGCAAAGACATGAAACTAGTTTTCTTAAGAATATGTATTCTTGGAGTCTTGCAAAATAAAGAGTTCTAAAATTTTCTTTTAGTAAACATCATCAAGATCATGCATACATCAAGCTCATCACATGCCATTCATGATAGGAAGTCATAAATATTTCATGTATGGTTGACCTATCTAGTAGAAACATTTCAAACATTTATAAAACTATTTTCGGAATTGGAAATTGCTACTAATAAAAACTGATCAGAATATTTTGAGACTCAAAAATCTTCAAAACTTGAAAATAATATTAGAAATATATAGATCTTTCGAAGTAGATAGAAATTGGTATATAATATGCACAATTCCGAGTTAAAATGAGTTAGATATGACATTTTAAGTTAGGACTTCAACTTAGGCGAGAATTGACGAACTTAGTAAGTAGAATTGTTAAGTTTATTAGAACTTTATAAGAAATACTCATTGAGGGTATTCTTGTACTTAGGTGATTTGGAGGACGGATTTCCACTCCCCGAGGACTACTACGACTAGTGGATTTCTTTCCATGGTCGAGTAAGTTCATTATTTAAATAGTTATGCTCATGTATGCTCTTGTAATTATAGTGGCATTAGAATTAGGAAAAGATAAAATTGTGATGAGTTGTGATCTAATCTTGGTTGAATGAATGAAATTATATCGAGACGAGACTTGTTGTAAAAACATTGTATGAGCTAGTATAGACTTGAATTGCCTGAAACTTTCTATGATCGCTCTTAACCTACATAATTAATATGCCACGATTATATGAATAAACTGTATATACATATCACATAGTGAGTCACATTGCATAGCAAGTATACCTTTGGTGGGACAAAGGTATATTAGCGGAGGCGTAGAGGCCGTGTTAACATTAAGGATGCGAAATCGCTTAAGTTAACGGAAGTGGGTAGGCACATGAAACTACCACATAAAACAACAGATGTTGTATGACTAAGAGAAAGAGATCGAGATTATGGTTGCATGACTATGGACCACCCCAACCCCAAATGGAGGGTGTAAATCCATTCAGATATGGCTACCGGAAAGTCATATGCTTGTATTCTCATTTGCTTGTGCATTCATATATTGATTAACTATAGCTTTCTTGTATATATATCTTGAATGAGTTTTTATTTGGAAATGAACCTCACTAAGCCTATTAGCTTATACCCCAATAGTTTTAGTTGCAGTGTTCTTATTTTTTGTTGTTCCGAGAGAACACTTTTCACTGGTTTATCTTTTTGGATTAAGGAGCTGTTGAAGAAGTCAGGACCTAGCTATAGGCGTGGACTTCTAGGAAAATCTCTTTAACATAAACTCTAATGTTTGTAAGATGGATTTAAACTGGATAGACTTCTATTATTTTTTGCGCGGTATGCCCCCTTGACTTATGTAAAGACTTAACTTATTTATCTTGTGTGATTTCCATTCTTAATGCTATTGTGTGCCTTCTTAAGACTATTCGATTCAAAGTGTGATCTTAAAAATTGTGCAAGCACACCTTACACCCGATATGTAAACTTATGGGATGACTAAGGTTGTCATACTTAAGTTTAAATATCGAGTGTGGTGGACTGTCGCGTTTTGGATACCCTTTGGGGTTGAGATACGCGTAGGGTTAGATTAGCTGTTATTGTGCTGTGACACGGGCTATGTTCCTTTCTAGAGAATCCAAATCGCCCAGGGAATGCGACTCTAGGTTTGGAGCCGAGCCAACCGAACGCTTTGGGTGGGGACTAGTAGTAGAAGATCGAGATCTTTATCACTATTCTTTAACCTTCGATACAGAGAGGTAAATTAGTTCTATATATGGTTTCCAGATAATTATATATATTTGTGTAATCACGTAATTGTTGCATTGTATGCATAGCATATGTGTGAGAATTTAAATGAACTTGTTTGAAAACATGGTGCAAATGAAAAGGAATATCTCACTAAGTTAATTGTAGCTTGTAGCCACTATAGATTTTGTTGAAATAGGTATACCCGTGGGTTACATTGAGGATCATGACATTAAGGAAGTCATGGAAGGATGTTAAGCTTCTATGAAGGAAATGGAAACATAAGATGAAGTTATTTTGTAAGGTTCTTTATATGTAATGTATGCTATGTTAGTGTTTTAGAAATTCTAAGAAGTGTATTTATTTTGATTTGAAGACAATAGAGGGATACGCCCCTAAGAATTGTAATTTACCATATTTATGTTTTATGATAGGTATTCTCTGCTTGTTACTTAATTATTATTAATATAAATTGCGCTACTTCGATGCGTTTCCTTAGTTGTGATGTATGCCTTGCACGTGATATGGAAGCCTTTATGTGATGAGGTATTCATTCCTAGGCTTTAGTATTGTACGGTGAACTGCCATGTTTAGGATACCCCTCGAGGCATGACAGAAGAAGTCTAGGTAGACAAGCCACCGAGTTTTAAGAACAATGAATTCCTAAATCATGTCTTCAAATTAAACAAAGATCTTTATAGTCTCAAGCAAGCTCCTAGAGTTTGGCACAAACGACCTAATATCTTCCTTTTAAACAATGGATTTTCTAGAGTAAAACTTAATAAAATTAGTTTATCAAAAATCACAAGTTAGACACATTGATTGGACAAATCTATGTAGATGAAATTGTGTTTGGAGCTACTAATATGAGTCTTATAAATGAATTTGTTGAATCCATGAAGAATGAGTTTGAAATGAGCATGATAGGAGAACTCTATTATTTTCTAGGTCTTTAAATAAAGCAATATGAAAATGGAACCTTCATCAATCAATCTAAATATACCAAAGAACTCTTTAAAAGGTTTAAAATGGATAAATGCAAATCTAGACTTACACTCGTGAGCATAAATCTAAAACTTCACAAAGATGAAAATGAGAAAAACATTAATGAGAAGCTTTATCGAGGCATGATAAGTAGCTTGTCATATTTAACAGCTTATAGACCCGATATCATGTTCTTGGTGTGTGTATGTACATGATTTCAATCTTACCCAAAAGAAACACACTTGAATATAGTAAAAAACATATTCAAGTATCTTGCTGACACGATTGAAATTGGCCTGTGGTATCCAAAGTTTATGTCTTTTGATCTTGTTGGATACTCTGATGCTAAATTTGCTAGAAGCAAAGTAGATCGAAAAAACATAAGTGGAACATGCCACTTTTTTGGAAACTTCCTAATATTTGGCTCTCAAAAAAGAAATTTGGTTGGACTTTCTACTGTCGAAGCTAAGTATATAGCTATCGATAGATTTTGTACACAAGTTTTATGGATGGAACAAACCTTACTTGATTATGGTCTAAAATATGAAAATGTTCCAATTCGTTGTGATAACACAAGTGTATAAACTTAAAAAAATCTGATTCAATACTCGAGGACCAAACATATCAAAATTAGACATCATTTCATTAGAGATCATGTTCGAAATAAAGATACTAGGTTAGAATTTGTTGATATAAGCAATCTTATTACTAATATTTTTACAAAACCCTTAAGTTAGGAACATTTTTCCACTTTACGAAGAGAATTTGGCATGATAAAGCAAGATGAGTGCTAAATATCATGGAGACAAGATGATCTAGAACTTGATATAAGGATTTAAGAAGCTATTAGATATTTATATACATTTCTGTGATGGTTATAATCTATTATTTTAAAAATCTATTATAAGTGTGCTTACTCGAACTGAAGTTTTGCAAAAACTTAATTTTGGTGCTAAAAACTTGTATGTTATCTATGCATGTATCCTTATTTGCAATATTACAAGTCTGTCTTTTTTTATGAGAACAAAAGGGATGAAGTGTAAAATGCAAAATTAACATGCATGTAGTATGTTTTTAATGAGTTCAAAGGAGGAAAGACATATTGTAATGCCCTAATCTAGAGGCATTATAACCCACCACGTGTCATTCTCTTTATAAGTACACGCCAAAGCTATAAAGTTCTAAACCACAAATAAAAAAAAAAAATCTTCAATATTCTCATAAAAGGTACCTATTTAAGGTATATCATGAAAAAACCACCTTAAAAAGAAAATCTTGTTGACATGAACCAAAGCCAACCAAGTTTTATATCATAAAAGAAAACAAAATCTTAAAACATTCTTAAATTGATAAAACATATAAAACATTATTTTTCTATCTTCCACATCTATCCTTAAACCAACATATCTCTAGGAGTCAGCTGGTAAATCAAAACAACTATTATCCTCCCCATCATCTACAAAGATATCATATCCTGATAGATCATAAATCACCTGATCTTCTCCTACTCCTAAACAATAAAAGGAATGGGCAAAAAGCCCAGTAATGCACATATAGCATATATAATCACATGTAACTATTTTTAATGCAATAAACACCATTTATTATCTTGTAATTAGCCAACAAATAACACAATTCGGAACCATGTGCATGTAGTTCCAAATCTAGAGTAACTAACAACTCCATAAAAACAAACATATGGAAAAATAGATAATTATACATATATTGGTGTTGGGAATCTCCCACACATCTGCAGCCATACTGCTAAAACCTAATATATCAGAATTATTTCTATGAGTCCACTCGGGATACTCTCACACATAGATTACCAAGTTACCAGCATTAGTATTGTAATGCCCTAAAATAAGGTATTACAACCCGCCATGTGTCCTCTCTTGAAAGATACACACAAAGGCTATAAACATCTAAACTACAATATATATCATCACATAACTCCATAACTCACATAAAGGATACTCAATATGAAAATCCAGATAATATAACTTCAATAACATCTATGATGGCATAAACCAAGCTAACTAATAAAATTCCTCATAAGAAACATAAAACTAATAACTCATAAAATCTTTACAACTAGAAATCCAAAGGAAATCTAATAACTCATTATGATCAGTAAAACTCTACTACAGACATTTACATATCAGCTGGGTAATCAGGTCTACTATGGTCCTCCCTAGGCTCTATGAATACATCAAAGTCAGATAAATCATACATTATCTAGTCTTCACCTGTTCTTGAAAAATAAAAAGAAATGAGCACAAAGGCCCAATACATCCAAACCAAAAACACAAGTGTATGATCATACATCAAACAGTTCACACATGACTTAATATCTAATGCAATAAGCATCAATTATTACCTTTTTATTAACCCTACATACAACACAGTTTAAGATCATCCGCAACTAATCCAAAACTTAGAGTAACTCAGACTCCTTAATAACAAACAATATAGGAAAATAGGTACTATAATACATATATGGTATTGGGAATCTCCCACACACTCGGGTTTCGTACTCGCACTACTCCTAAACTATCAGAATCATCTGTACGCACGAGTCCACTCAGGACAACCTCACACATAGGTCATCAGGTTGCAAGCATTAATATCACACTCTACATGGTCTTTACTAACCGCAACCACTCATATCCAACACTTAATTCAATTACATTCGGATATAATTAGGTCAGATTTATAAACTAATCCTACAAGCACAAACAAATAAGCATGGTAAGGACATACCTATTTCCCCTTAAGAAATAGAAATCCTACTCTTAAATATACACGTGAACAAAGAATAATTAGTTCTGCAAATCAATTTACACATTGATAGCAATATAAGAAATATAAACCCTAAACCCTAATTCATCAATCTAGAATCTCTAACACACCTTTCTCCTGTGAAACTCATAGAATCACCAGCTCTCCAATCAACACTGAGAAATAGCGAAACCTTAACTCATACGAATATTTGTTCATCATTGTTTATACATTCATAAATCATCCTCAACAATATATATGATTCAAATTAGCCAAAACTTAAGATCTATGAATTATAGTTCTAGGTTGAGTCTTACCTTCTTCAATTAATTGTACATCTGAAATCCGCAATTTCCACACTTATGGTTTTCCTTTAATTTCCACCAAATATCAATTTCCTTCACCAAACAATAACACAATCTTAGAAAGAAAAATCCTATAATGAACTAAAGGATTAGAAGAGGTTACTTACCTAATTCCTTGATGAAATCCACCTTAGAGAGTGTTTGCTAGGGTTTCTATATGTTTAAGAGAGGTTATGAGTGTTAGAGATGATGATAGGATGAATTTATATTGTTATAACTTGAAGGAATATAGGCTGGACGAGGGGAAAACAAAGCTAGTGGCTTAAAACTCTCAGGTCGCAAAACATCAACCAAGGCCGCCACTTAGGCCAGTGGCCTTCTTGGGTAGGCCGGCATAGGGCCAATCTTCCCATTTCGCACAATTTTTCCTCCGAAGCTCTAAGCTATTGTTTAGGCCATCGTCCATTATATTTAGGCTGATAGCTTAGAAATATAGGCTGGTGGCCTATATGCCGGCCTACTCCATAATTGTCCAATCATTCGCGTACATCTTCCTCGGGTTCAAATTCATCTGTTCCTTAACAAAAATACCCTTTTAAACAACTTTTTATTACATGAATACCCTTCACTATGAAATATTTACTTGTATATTACAAGTGTCATACTCTACGTAGTCTTTACTAACTACAGCCAAATTAATAAGCCAAATAAAATTAGATTGATTTGATATTCTAACCCTACAGCACATACAACAAGCAAATCTAAATCTACAAGCACATAAAACGAATAAGGTAAGGTCGTACCTAAATCAATTTCCGAAGAACAGGACTCTAAATCACTAAATCTCTTTAATAACACAACCCTAATTCACCAAAACTTGATAATACGAACATAAACAACTTCAATAATATAATCCTAATCTCATCTACCATATCAACCCCTAATTTCAAAATAAACATAAATCTACAACTTTTCCTGATTGAAATACATAAACCCTTCAACAAAACCAATCTCCTCCGCACAAATTCTCCAAACCCTATAACTCCATCCAAAGCCAAATACCACTAATCAACATTAACTACTTTTATGAAATTATAAAGATCAAATCATTAAAATAGTTACCTAAACCTGATCTGAAATCATCCTTAAACGACAAATATCCATATCTAAGAAAATTGAGGTTTTCTCTAATATTCCCTTAAAAAACAACAGGTAAATCTCTAAGGAAATTATAGATTTGGTAGATCTTAAAGAAAAGATAGCGATTCTATTATCTGGATCTGATCTCTTGAATCATCTTAGTTGTTAAGAATACCCACAGAGGATTTCTAGGTCTAGGTATGCTTTTGGAAAAGAAAGCAAGCGAATAGATATAAAGAAATTATGCAACTCTTCATTTGCCACACACGTATGCTGGCACTTTTTATACTATACCATGGCGGCATAAACATAAACACTAGTAGCGTATCGGTTCAAAATTCATCTCGGGTCATTTTTCATCAAAGGCACGTCGACATGTACGCCGGCGGTATACCCTATAACGTTGGCGGCGTCCCCATATATACTAGCAATATCTTATTTTTACTCGATTTCTCTTAATCCAACACCGACTCTATGCTGCCAAAGCCATAGCAACGTATGCCAGCTGTGTTGAACCATACATCGACAACGTTGAAGCCAGTGTTCAATGTAAAATTTCTACCTTTCGTCGTGTGTCTGTCATGTGACCAAAATACAATTATACTTAGATTTTTTACTATATTTACCTCTTATTTTATATCAATTGACAATATTACCCTTATTGTCACGCCCCAAAGGGTACCCTAAACGCGACAGTCCACCACACCCGATATTTAAACTTAAGTATGACAACCTTAGTCATCCCATAAGTTTACATATCGAGTGTAAGGTGTACTCACAAACTTTTAGGATCACACTTTGATTCGAGTAGTCTTAAGAAAGCATACATAGCATTAAGAATATAAATCACAACAAGATAAATAGTTAAACTTTACAAAAGCCAAGGGGGCATACCCCCCAAAATAATAGGAGTCTACATCGTTTAGCTCCAATTACATATATCTGAATCTACATTAAAGAGATTTTCCTAGAAGTCCACGCCTATACTAGGTCCCGACTTCCTCAAAAGCTCTTTAATCCATGTGATAAACCTGCACAAAGTGTCCTCTCGGAACATCCAAAAATAGGAACACTGCAACAAAAACTATTGGGGTATAAGCTAATTGCTTAGTGAGATTCATTTTCCAAGTAACATACTCGATCAAGCTAAAATATCTATACAAGCAAGTTATAATTAAGCAACCATATGAATGCACAAGCAAATGAGCAAGCAAGCATATAACTTTCCGGTAGTCATATGTGAATGGATTTACGCCCTCCACTCGGGGTTTGGGGTAGTTCATAAGTCATGCAACTACAGTTCCAATGTTGGTCCATAAGACATGCAACCATAGTCCCAATCTTAAGTGGGGTGGTCCATAAGACATGCAACCACAATTTTAATGTTGGTCCATAAGTCATGCAACCATAGTTTCATTATTTGAATGGGGTGGTCCATAAGTCATGCAACCCTAGTCCCATTAATTAAAGACCCGCTGCCTCCCAAATACACCTTTGTCCCACCAAAGGCATACTCGACAATGATATGTGACTCACTACATGATATGCATGTACAATTTATTCATATAATCATGGCATATTAATTAGATAATTTAAAAGTGATCATACAGATTTCAGACACTCCAAATCTATACTAGCTCATACAAGGTTATTGCAACAAACTTGCCTCGATATACTTATCATTCATTCATGCAAGTTTAGATCACCATTCAATCACAATTTTATCTTTTCCTAAGTCTAATGCCACTACTACTACAAGCACACCAAGAGCATAATTAATTGAGAAATGAACTCACTTGTCCATGTAGTGAAATCCACTAGTCGTAATAGTCCTCGGGAAGTGGTAACCCGTCCTCCAATTCACCTAAGTACAAAGAATACCCTCAATGAGTATCTCTTATGAAGTTCTATTAAACTTAACAATTTTATTTACTAAGTTCGTCAATTTTCGCCTAGGTTGAATTCTTAACTTAAAAAGGTCATATCTAACTCATTTTAACTCGGAATTAAGCTTATAATATACCGATTTCTACTACTTCGAAAGAGCTATCTATTTCTAAAGTTAATTCAAACATTTAAGGTCATTTAGGGTCGGAAATACTACTGTACAGTAGGGTTGCGAAAATCCAAGATTTGAGCCTTTGTGAAAAATTGCCATATCTACTCTATTTAACTACTTAGACCAACTTATTTTAGTCCTAAACTTGCAAGGAGATTCTCAAAAAAAATTAAGAGATTACACACTTATCTAATCCCAAACATAAAGTTCAAATGAAACTTCTAAAATCCATTTTCATAAAACCGAAATTTACAAGTTGAAACTCATTGTCTTGTTTTGAGTAATTCCTTTACTAAAACTTACTTAGTTCAATGAAAATAATTTTCCTATATTATTTATCATCAAAGCATTCCATTTTCAATATAAAATACTTGTTTTGAGATCTAAAAGAAGGTTTTCAAAATTGGTCTCCCCTTAATTACGAATTTCCTCTTTGAAGTTTACAATGAAAACAAGACCTAAATTTTGTCTTTTACAAAGCACTTGATTTAAGCAATACTTTTAGGAAAACTCATTTAAACTTATGAAAATTCATTCCTTAAGATATCTATACCAAGAGCCCTTTATATTTTTGTCTAAATCTTCATTTTAAAGTTGAATGATGGGTTCCAAAAATGGGTCTTGGTCTAGATCCGAATTTTCATAAATTTATTTTGAACATATCTCTTGAGAAAATTCATCAAAACTCATGAAAAACAACCCATTACATATTATATCTTAAGAACCCTTCATTTCTTGAATAAAATCCTCATTTTTGAGTTGGAAAACATGTTTTTATTTTAGATCTTTGTCTTGATCCGAAAATACAATTTTTGTTTTAAAATAAACTTTGAAAATCAACTTTGATTCTTGTAAGATGAAGTCTTGATGATATACATCCATCAAACCTTCATTTTCTTAACAAAACTTCCATTTTAAGACTTGGAAGGGGTTTTTAAAATGGTGCCTTGACAAGTTACGAATTTTACTTTTTCATTCAAACTCAAATCTAAGATCTACTCAAAATACAACCATGAAAACATAAGAAAAACTTGGTAGTAGGCCTTAAACTTCTAGATCTACACATAAACATAACTAAAGCTTTGTAAAACTCTAGATCTACAAGTTATCACAAAAAAAGAAGATAAACAAGCCTTCAAGATAACAAAAATACTAAGAACAAAAGAGATCATCATCTAGAGGAGTGTTTCAATTTTGGCATCATCATCCATAGCTTTTTAAGCTTGTGGAATGTCCTTTGATGCATGAAACATCCATAATATCATCCTATAACATCTTATGAGAGCTAAAAGAGAATGATTACCTCAAATATTTGCAAGAAAAGTATGTGGAGTATGGAATGAAATGGTGGCAGCTTGTTTCTTAAGAAGACAAGCCAAGAAGAAGAGAAAAGAAAGGGAAAAAGAGAGAGGAAAAATGTAGGGTTTGTAAAGGTGAAAGAGGGAAGGAATGAGATACTTAAATAGAGAGGAAAGTGTGATTAAATAATTAAAAAAAAAAACAAGCAGCTGCAAGGGGGGGGGGGGGGGGGGGGCGGATTTGTATAGGGGGGTGTTAGTTGAGTTGAAATTGTAATTTTGAAAGTGTAACTTGTAGCTTCCATTTCTAACTAAAAGAGACTTTTAAAATATCAAATAAATGATTAAAAATAAGGAAAAGTGGCTAATTTTTGGGGATGGTCAGCTGCCATCTTGGGGAATTGGAGTGTAAGAAAAAGCAAAAGAAAACATAATAATGTGTAGTAATGATAATGGATGTGTACTTGAGGTATGGGTTGATAAAGTGCTTTTTGACTAAGAAAATATATAAAATAAATTAAGAAAAATATTTTTATTTAAGTGGCAGAATTTTTATGATTTAAATAAAATAATCAAATAAAATTTTTAGAAATTTAACAATTAAGTTACCGGTAAGAGTAAAATAAGCTTATATGAGCTATAACTGATATTTTTAAAATCCGAAAAATTATAAACTTGATATTTTTGAAATCCTTATAAAAATACGAGTCTAAAAATATTAAAGATATATTTTTAATTTTCGAGCCCGGGACACGCTTTCCAAAGCAGTATCCAAACGGGTTCGAAATAAGCCGAAAATAAACCAATCTGATATTTTTAATAAATCAAATATTATTACGGACTATTCTAAACACTTTAATTTTTTTCGACTCCTCGATTTATGAACTCGGGTTTGCCGGATCTAAACTGTAGGGTTTTACTCAAGATCCATTGACTTAAGGTCTCCAATAACTTTCGGCTTAAGGTTAAGGCTTAGAAAACAGGGGTTTACACTTACCATAACTTATTTATCTTTTTATTACATCTCTCCTCTCCTAAAAAGAACTTTCATCCTCGAAAGTTACCTAGATTGTTGAAAAGCTCTGGGTACTTTATCTTCATTTCCTCTTCTAATTCCCAAGTGGCTTCTCGTTCTAATTGATTTATCCATTGTACCTTTACATACTTGATCACTTTTTTTGTGTCTACAATCTTTACTGGCTTTTTGATTGTGGTTAGATTTAGTTGTACTTCTAATGGTTCCAAAGCTACTATCTCCTTAAGATCTTTAACATACTTTCTTAGCATAGATACATGGAACACATTGTGTACTCCTTCCAAATTAGGCGGTAAAGCTAATCTATATGCCACATTGCCTATCTTTTCCAAAATCTCATATGGTCCCACATATCTAGGATTTAACTTGCCTCTTAAGCCAAATCTGACAATGCCTTTGGTTGGTGATATTTTCAACAACATGCTCTCCCACTTGAAATTCTAAGGGTCTTCTTCGCTTATCAGCATAACTTTTTTGATGACTTTAGGTGGTTTGTAACCTTTGTTTGATCAACTTGACTTTGTCAATAGCATACTGCACCAATTCTGGTCCTAAAACTTGTTTGTCACCCACTTCATCCCAATGGATTGGTGATCTACACTTCCTACCATACAAAGCTTCATATGGAGGCAACCTAATTGACGCTTGATAGCTATTGTTGTAAGCAAACTCCACCAAATGGCAAGTGTTCATCCCATTTGCCTTTGAAATCCAATACACATGCCCTCAACATGTCTTCCAAATCTGAATAGTCCTCGTACATTGTCTATTTGTCTAAGGATGATAAGCTGTGCCAAAAACCACTTTGGTATCCAAAGCTTCATGTAGACTTTTCCAGAATCTCCCAACAAATTTGGTGTCTCTGTCAGATACTATAGATACTGCTATTCCATGTAGTCTCACTATCTCCTTGATATATAACATTGCTAACCACTCCAATTTGTATCCAGTCTTAATTAGTATAAAGTGAGCTATTTTGGTCAATCTATCAATAATCACCCATACCAAATCAACTTCTCTCTGGTCTTTGGTAGAGTAGTAACAAAATCCATCAACTGTACATATAGTATTGGCAAAGGCTTCAATTCACTTACCATTCTTTTATGTTCAATGTTAATCAACTGGCATGTATAGTACTTGCAAACATATTCTACTATCTCTTTCTTCATGTTATTCCACCAATATAGCTTCTTCAAATCCTAATACATCTTGTTCCCTCCAGGATGTATGGAATAACTAAAGTAATGCACCTCTTTCAATAATTCCTTCTTCAATTCTCCTTATTTTGGCACACAAAATTTTCCCTTAAATCTTACAACAACTTCTTCATCAATATGAAATTAAGCGCTCTACCAATTTCCATCCTCTTCTTTATTTCATTTATACCTGGATCATCTACTCGTACTGCTTTAATTCTTTCAATAAGAGTAGGTTGAATCTGTAGATTCACCAGTCTTACACCCACTTGTCTAGTTACTATTTCCAACTCAAATTTTCTCATATCAACCATCAAATGTCTTTAATAAGAAATCAAAGCTACAAGATTCTCAACTCTTTTCCTACTCAAGGCATCTGCTACAATATTTGCCTTCCTAAGGTGATACTAAATATCTATATCATAGTCCTTGATAAGTTTTAACTATCTCCTTTGTCTCATATTCAATTCTCTTAGGGTAAAAATATACTTCAAGCTCTTATGATCTGTATACACTTTGCATCACTCTCCAAAAAGATAGTGCCTCCACAACTTCAAAGCATGCACAATTGCTGCTAACTTTGGATCATGTATTGGATAATTCTTCTCATAAGGTTTCAACTCTCTAGAAGCATACGTTGTTACCCTGCCTCCTTGTATCAACACACAACCCAAACCTTATATAGAGGCATAAGTGAAAATAGCATACTCCTCACCACACACAGTAAGGGTAGCACTGGAGTAGATACTAACTAGTCTTTCAACCACTAGAAACTATTTTCACAGTCTTCACTCCATTCAAACTTCACTCCTTTCCATGTTAGTCTGGTCAATAGACTTGCAATCTAGGAAAAATCTTCCGTAAACCATCTATAGTATCCTGTCCATTCCCAAAAAACTCCTTATTTTTAACACATTCTTAGGTATTGGCCACTCTACAACTGCTTTTGCTTTCTTAGGATCAATTAAAATTCCATTGTCATCTGCTACATGTCCTAAGAAAGCCACTTGTTCTAACCAGAACTCACATTTTGAAAACTTAGCATACAATTTATTTTCTTGCAGTATGGTCAGAACCAACCTTAAATGTTCTTTATGTTCCTCTTTTGACTTGGAGTACACCAGCACATCATCAATAAACACTACTATGAACAAGTCCAAATAATTTCTGAAAAACTTTATTCATCAAATCCATAAAAATTGTTGGTGTATTCATGAGACAAAATGGCATGACAACAAATTCATAGTGTCCATACCTGGTCCTGAAAGCTATCTTGTGTACATCCTCTACTCTAACTCTCAACTAGTGTTATCCTAATCTTAGATCAATCTTGGAAAACACCTTTACTCCTGCCAGCTGGTCAAATAGATCATTATATTAAGCAAAGGGTACTTATTCTCAATTGTCACTTGATTCAGCCCCCCATAGTCTATGCATAACCTCATGCTTCCATCTTTCTTCTTTACTAACAGAACTAGAGCTCTTGATAAAATTTTTTCTTTAATAGGTCATCCAACTGTACTTTGAGCTCTGCAAGTTCTATAGAAGCCATGCGATATGGTATCTTAGAAATAGGTATAGTACCCAGCTCTAAGTCTATACAGAATTCCACTTCTCTCTCTAGTGGTAATCCTAGTAAATCTTCTAACTAAACTTCTAGGTACTCACATTATCACGCCCCAAGGGTACTCTAAACATAACAGTCCGCCACACTCAATATTAAAGCTTAAGTATGACAACCTTAGCCATTCCCAAAAGCTTTTATATTAAGTGTAAGGCATACTCTCACAAATTTAGAGGACCATACATGGAATTATGAAGCTTGAGAAGATATAACACATATTTAAGTAAAGAGGATTCATAATTTTCCATTTACTATATAATGATCTTTACAAATTTAGAGACATTTCCCTAATTCACTAATCTAACAAGATATTGGTACATCATTTCAATACTATACTTCTTAAAATTTTCCTTATCCAAAAAGAAATTACCTGACTGCAAGGTCTCATGGCCTCAACCACAGATAAGGGAACTGCAAAAAGATATCTATGGGGGTATAAGCTGACAGGCTTAGTGAGAACTATTTCCATAAATAACTTCTGTAACAAAAATTTCAAGCAAGTTGTTTAATCAAACAAATGGAATGCAATATACACGTGGGCAAACAAGGCATATAGTTTTCTCGGAACTATATGTTGAATGGATTTGCGCCCTTCATTCGGGGTTTGGTGATACATAACCTCAAAACAAGTAGTTTTAGTTAAAAAGATTTATACTTTTGACCAATGTCGCCAAGCATGTGAAGTCTACTTGAATCGAGCCTTACTTTTGGATCTTCCGCCAAGCATTTCCTTAACACCGCCAAGCAATCGCTTTCGGACACTCCGCCAAGTGTTGCTTTCGACATGAGCTTACTATCCTTTCACCTAAGGATAATAACCCAAATGCAATGGGACTCACTTCGTGGTATTCATGAATCCATTTATTTATGATATCATAATATTATTATTATCAAATTTAAGGCGATCAAAGAATTTCATACAAAGCAAGTGTTATACTAAAACAAACATTTAAATCAATTCTGGCCTCGATATTCTTAGGATTCTTTCAAAGAATTATTTTACATACATATCCATTTGTCTTTTCCTAGCTCTAATGCAACTAAATCGAAATAATCTTTGGGATATAGATATCCTTCCTCAGAGTCACCTAGCCAAAAAAATACCCAAAATGGTATTTCTTGATGATTTTCTTGAATTTTGACAAGACAATGTCAAAAGAACGTTAAAGTTCGTATAAAGGAAAGTTCCAACTTAAAATAGTCATAACTTGGTCATTTAACTCGGAATCGCGCATATAATATACCGATTTCTACCTATTCGAAAAGATCTATTCATTTCCAAAATTATTTTTATCAAACTAAACCATTTAGGCCCCGAAACAGTGGCTATAAAATTCACCAAGAATTTTCCAACTCAAAAACAACTTTGGTCCAATCATCCAAAAATTTATTTGATAAATACTTAGTTATCTATATAGTTGAAAAATCCTCTTTTTATAGCTACATAGCTCATATTTATTCATGCTCAAGTGTTTATTGTCCAATCATGTTTCTTGAGTAAGGAAATATTAATTAGAAGTTTAGAAAACTATAGTTTATAAGAAATTCATTTTGTGATTGGTTTTGAAATGAATACTTTGATTCTTTTGGTTTTCAAAGAATTACTTTACTTGTTACTTTTCTAGATAACTTTTTTGAAAAACAATTTTTCTTCTTTTCTAAATTCTTGTGTTGGTCCTATATGTGTTCTACACAATCCTTCGTTGATTATTTATTTGAAAAGATTTAAACTTGAAAATCCTCACTTCTTGCTTCCTAAGGTTTTTGCTATGTTATGTTTTTGTAGAAATCATTTTGTATCAAAAATCATTTTCTTTTGAAAAACAAAATGGGATAATAAATGATTTAAAAAGCTTTTCATAACAAAAGTAGTTTCTAAAATTTGTAGTGGGTTCTTTTGTAACTTTGAAAAGAATGACTTTATTTTTGTTAATTCATAGATTTTATACTCCTCATAAACTTATCTCTAAGTGGTAAAATCTCCTTTTGTAAATTATTCTTAGAACTTGAAATTTTGGACAATAATCTAAATGAACATGATTTATGAGAAATAATAGCAAACAAAAATAACATAAATAATAAAGTCAAGCATTGGGAGTCTTAGCTTTTTCAAGGCTCCCGGACTAAGAAGTAGACTAGTCCCAAAATAAAAATAAAATGAAAGAAAGAAAAATTTGTGTTGACTTAATGAGGACAAGTCTAAGACTAGAGACTAGTCTTAAAATAACAAGGAATGAATAAATAAATTGCAAATGAATAAATAAATAAATAAATTGCAAGTGAGCTTATATGCTCTACAGAATATGTATATATATATAGATAATAGTACTTAGATATGATAACAAATATGAACAAAAAATAATAACATAAACATAAATAGATTTTCATGAACAAGAACGATATATGAACATAATGTAGCTTCCATAACATTTAGTCTTTGGAAACTCATACTATGTTCATATAAAGTTACATGACATGAGAAGAACAAAAATAATAGGAAATGGTTACCTAAAGAAGACTTTAGTAGTATTATGTGGTTTTGGTTTTTGTTGTAGGTAGAAGTTATTTTGAATTATTTTGAGAGTTTTGGAGGATATTTGGAGAGAGTTTTCACAGGAGAATTTGAGAGAGTTTTTATAGAGAATTTGTGGATGGTAAATGTGTGAAAGAAGTGAAAGAGAAAGGGGGTATTTATAGGAAAATGTGGAGTGATTTTTGAGTGATTTAAATAAAAGAAAATTGAAACAAATTGAGGAAGAGGGGGAGGGGAGATGCATCGGCCATGCTTGAGAGGAGAGAGGGAGTGTTTTATTTTTTTATTTTTTTTGTATTTTGTGGATTAAATAAAGTAATAAGTAAGTTAGATATGAAATAACGTTATGGGAAAGGTAAAAAGTAAAGGTTATAGGTTATGGTCTATGTAAGAGTAAGCATAAGAAAAAGTAGAGATAAAAGAATAGTGTAGAATAGTAATGAATAGGGTAATGTAAAGTAGATATGACTAATAAAGTACCAGTAGTAAGAAAATACGCGTATAATTGCGATATCTGTTATTTTTACTTATCAAAAAATTACAAAATTGATATTTTTGAAAACCTTATATTTTTACGAGTCTAACGGTATATTTGGAATATTTTTACTATTCCAAGCTCCGGGACACGTTTTTCAAGAGCTGTCCGATCGGGTTCGAAATGAGTTGCGGTTTACTAATCGGATCTTTTTAAGTTCCTTGGGTAATTACGCACTATTCTATGTTCTAAACTCCTACTTACTCTTATTGAGTTGCTTATTCGAGATTGCCGGACTTAAGCTATTACGTCTAACTAGGGTTTTGTTGACCTTTAGAGTTCCGGTTGACTTCCAATTTAGGGTTTTAGGACAAACTGATTCCAAAAATTTGGGGGTTTTCACACACATAACTGATATATGAGACGGATCTTTCTTATGCTTATCCTCTATCACCATAGCTGCCAAAGCTGATATTCCCCACAACTCATATGTAGGCAACATTGGTGGTCTTTGTACATTTAACTTATGTACAAAATGATCTCTATTTGGTAGAATAAACTCTACTACCAAGTTGTGACAGTCAATCCCAGCATGATACTTGGATAACCAATCTACTCCAAAGATTACATCAAAATCCACCGTATCCATCACTATCAGATTTACAGGTAACTGCCTACCTTCTATTTCTATATTTACATCCCTAGAAATCTTATTCAACAAAGCTCCACTTTCCAAAGGTATCTATAAATACACCTTTATCTTCCTTCTCACCAGTCCTAGAGAAAATCATCAAGTGATCTTTGTCCTTGACTACCTTGAGATTTGACTTATCTGAACCTTTTGAACCACTTGCCTTCCAAGTTCTTGCATTTATTTCTTGGTGTCCTTATTGCCTATACCTAAAACAAAATACCTATGGAACAACTCTTTATGTGTAAAACCTATGGTTATGACCAACCTTTCCACATGAGAGATGTAATGCCCTAAAATAAGGCATTACAACCCGCTACATATCCTTTATCGAAATAGAATACGCTAAGGCTCTAATATCCACAAATTTATCAAATATCATCTGTAATTACACACATAGGGTATCTCACAGGATACTCAATGCAATCTATATAATCAGGAAACACAAGTAAACTTCATAACATTCCTATTTAATCAAACAAACATCCTAGTTGGCATATCCACAAGTCAACAATCTAACATAACAAGTGAAATTGTCTACAAAAGAAAACTTTCATTTACAACTTAGTCTTTCAACAACAAATGATCTAAACATTGTTCATAAAACATAACAATAAGCCAAATACAGCAAAATCAAGTCTTCAACATAACTAGGCAATTCTTTTCTCCCAAAATCCTATAATCAAAAGTCCAACTCTCAGCTGGGTAGTCAGGTCCATTATCGCCATCCCCATGATCAAAGATCATATCATAACCTGAAAGATCATACACAATGTCTTCAACTGTACCTGAAATTTTAAAAATTGAGCTGCGAAGCCCAGTACAATAACTCCATTCCTTAAAAACAAATGTAAATGCACACGCAACAGATTTATATATCAAATGCACTAAGTCTAATGCAAGCAATTAGTTTGTTATCTTTTTATAATCTACAAATCAATAGAGTTCAGAACTATGTATACTCTAGTCCCAAACTTGAAGTAACTCAGACTCCTCTTGAAAAACAACTAACTCTTTGAAAATAAGATATTTATATACATATATGGATGAGTGGGTACTCCCCAAACACCCCATTTTCCCTTAGGTCTACCAAAATCATATCAAGGCATGAGTCTACTCGGGACAAACTCACACCAAGATCATCAGGTTGCCTCACCAGTATCACTGTTTGCCAGATCTTCACTAGTCAAAGCCAAGCACAACCAAGCAGACAATTGTTAAGTTGAATAGAGTTAGGTTTATTATGAAGTTCTGTTCCTACAACCAGTCAAGCAATACTAAACTTATTAGCAAAAACAACAAGCAGGGACTGGTCGTACCTTTTCAATCTTAGGAATACTAATCCAAATTCGCCACACCCAATATCGACGACAACAACACTAACACGAATCTCTACAACTCCTCGATCAATACCAACATTCAAACACCAAAATCTCCAATTATCCTATAAGCAGCATATATACATAAACAAATGTATAAAACATGGTAAAAGGAACCAACCTTAATATATCATAATCTCCTAAAACTCTAACTTGATAATGAATCTTCAAAAATTTGCACCGTCTTCTCCGATCACAACTGATAACAAGTCCACAATACCGATAATTCACCAAAACCCTAATATTACATGACAACAAGAATATATAAAGATCATCTAACCACACATTGTTTAAATCCATCAACAAAAGATGAAACTTACTGATTTGGATCACCAAAACTCGACTCACATCCATAAATTCGGATTCCAAGCAAAGCTAGGGTTTTCTTTATGCAAAGAACCATAAAGTCTTTAGAATTTGCATGAAATTCGTATAAAACTTGTATGAGAACATTATACTTACTCCCACTAAATCTCTAAAGATCCCATAATGATTACTAGTCTTTACACATAATTTAAATACTTTATCAAAAATTTTAAAGGAATTCTAATATAATCATTCAAGTAGATTTCCTTCAAAAGCTCCCAAAAGAAAACTTACGTGGATATAAGGAGACCTCAGGTATAAGAGCAGGTGTTCTTGTGAATACAAACATCTATAGGGATATAAGCTTACGAGATTAGTGAGAATAAACCCAATAATCATACTTAAGATAAAATAACAACCAAGTTTATTAAACAAGCAAATAGAATGCAACAAGCACGTGGGCATACAAGATATATAATTTTCCAGAAATCATATGTTGAATGAATTTATGCCCTTCATTTGGGGTTAGGTGTTCCAGCTAATTATAGCCAACATTCTTTAAAAACTATTTTTATAGATCTTTTCGGTTATTATTCGCCATAAAAAAAATGTAATTCTTATCGCCTCCTACTAGCCATCAATTTGTAGATTTTACCGGCTCCTACTTGCTACATATAGATACTACTGGTTATGTCAACCACTACTATCATACTCTTGTCCCACCAATTGTATAATAATAAATGTAATGTGACTCAACGAATGAAGTGCATGTCTCAAATTTTATTTAAGATCTAGCCATTTGAATTACTATTTCTTATAAGTGATCACCCAATTTCAAACACTTTAACATGCTAATATATCATACAACTCATTATAAGTAATTCATGGCTCGATATGCTTAAAGTTCTTTCATCAAAATTATAAACACTTGCATCTTCAATTTTATCTTTTCTTAAATATAGTGTAACTATGTTACAAGCATAAACATAAGTATGAAAATAGGGGAAGTAGACTCACTCAGCCATAATTCGACGATACTCCCTTAATCCAAATAGTCTTCGAGGTAGTAAAGATCTTTCTTCTTGTTTTCTAAATAAAGGAAATACCCGAAATGAGTATTTCATGGAATTTCTAGCCAAAATTCCAAAGTCTACTCTCTAGTTGCTGTAAAATTCGTATAGGTAGAAATTCCAACTTAAAATGGCCATAACTTGCTCATTTTAACTTGGAATTTCGCATATTATATTCCTTTTGCTACCTATTCGAAATGATATATCCAATTCTAAGGTTGTTTTTGTCATATAAATTCGTTTGGGTTCCAAAACCATAGGGTACAGATTTATCACGAAAATTATAATTTTCAAAACATAAGTTTGCAAACTTTTCTTTATTCAAAAATACTTGTATCAAAATATAAATATTTATATAGTTGAAAAATCCTTTGAATATATATATATTGACTTATATCATATGCATAAATTTAGTAAAGTTGTCCCAACTATGATTTTTATAAAACACTGCATTTCAGAAGTTGGAAAAACAAAACTTTGAAGTTTCTACTTTAGCTTTGTGGAAAAATTCTCTAAATCATTATATTGATTATCTCCTCCTTTAAATTCCATTTCTTACCTTTGGGAACCATTTAATTTCTCAAAAAATAAATTTTTATCTTTTTCATATTCTTATAACTTAATTTCTTAGAGGTTAAAAAGGTAGTTTCTAAGTACTGTTTGATAGTGGTTAAGGTTTATTAAAGTTTATATATTCTTAGCACTAAAATTTTCGGTTAATTTTAAGTTTGATCTTAGAATTAAAAGTCAACCGAAACCCTAAAGATCAACATAAGTCTAGTATAAACCCTAGATTTTAGATCTGGCATTCCCTTTTTCTTTAGGCTTAGAAAACGAAGTTGGAATAATTAGTGATAATAGTTCGTAATAGCTTTAGGTTATATAAAAATATCAGATTTTCGAAATCAAAGCGTCCTTCGAGCTCAAACGAGATCACTTTCTCGAAAATCGTGTCCCGGAGAACGAAATAATAAAAATATTCCGACAACACCGATAGGACCGATTTAATGCAAGGATTTCAAATATATCAGTTTCGTAATTTTTTGGTAATTAAAAATATTAGACATCACAATCATACGCGTATTTTCTTACTACCGATATTTTACTAGTCACATCTACTTTACATTACACTATTCATTACTATACTATACTATTTATCTATCTCTACTTTTTCTAACACCTACTCTTACAACAACATAACCTATTATCTTTACCTTTTACCTTTCTCATAACTTTATATCATATCTACTTTACAAATTATTACTTTTAATACATAAAAATCCAAAAAATTACATCTCCCTCTCCTTTCTCTCTCCTTGGCCGGTGCTACTTCTTCTCTCTCTTCCTCTATTTTATTTCATTTTTTCTTTAATTAAATCACTTAAAAATCACTCCACTTTTTCCTATAAATACCCCCTCCTCTTTCACTTCATTCACACATCTTCTACTCACAAATTTCACTCTCAAAACTATCTCCAAATCCCCTCTTAATTACTATCCCAAAACTCTCTCAAAATTCCCTGACAAATCCTTCTTCTTCTTCTTCTTCTTCTTCTTCTACAAACCTTTAGGTAAAAAATTTTCTTTAAGATTCCTCTTACCATGTCATGTAACTTTACATGACCATGGTATGAGTTTCCTAAACTTAATGTTATGGAAACTACACTATGTTTATGTATTGTTCTTGTTCATTAAATTATATTCATGTATTTCTATGTTACTTTTGCTCATATTTTGATTTCATGTTAATCCTTTATATATATGTAACTAGATATAATTATGTACTAATATATAATCTTTAGAGCATATAAGCTCATTGTTATTTATTTACTTCCAAGTAATGCAATTTTTTATTTATTTCATGTTATTTTAAGACTAGTCTCTAGTCTTAGACTTATTCTCATCAAGTCAAAATAATATATTTGCTTTCTTTTCTTATTTTTCTTTTGGACTAGTCCATTCTTAGTTTCGGGATACCTTGATGAAGCTAAGGTTTCCAATACTTGATATATTTCTTTACATGTTTATTTTATTACCCATTATGTTTTTCCTATGTTTTCATAATTCTATTTCATGATCATGCATGAACATAGTGTTTTTGTCTCAAAAAGATAAAGAAGAAAAGTTTTCTTAAAATAGAAGTTGTTCTCCAAAAATAAATGTTGTCATAAAAAGAAACAATTTTTCTATGAAAACTTAAGGAACTAACTTAGTATATCTTTTCTAAAAAATTAGTGGAGCTCATAATAGAAGTTAGAAACTAAAGAAAAGAGGAATTCTTAGAAAATACACATTTATTAGAAAAGTATTCTTCAAGATTAATAAATTTCAAATTCTTGTTTAAATAAAAAGTTTTACTAAAACTTCACTTTTCATCATTCAAAAAGACTAGTTTGATAAATACCAAGAAATTTCCTTTCATAAAAATAGAATTAATGAACAACATAGTAAACCACTTCTTCAAAATATAGAATTATCACTTTGAAAAGAATTAGAAATTAAGCTATAAGGAATTTAGAAAGTGGAAGTCATTCTTTCGAAATTTAAGGAAATAGAATTAAGAAATACCCCTTTCAAAATGACCTGAGAAAGTTCTAGCAAACTAAGAGGGAAATTTCAAAAGTTTTAGAAGACCTTAGTTTTACCAAAAATTTATATTTGAGACAACTTCATTGATTTCGTGTATTTAACATGGGTAAACAAATATGTATATTTTTTCAAAGGTCTTACAACTATTATAATATCTATCTCTTTGATTCAAGTTTTTATAAAAAGAAGAAAGTAAGTTTTGTAAAATTCGTGGTGAATGTGATCACCACTGTTTCAGAGCTCAAATGGCTTAATTTGATGAAAATAATTTTAGAATTGGATAGATCTTTTCGAATAGGTAGAAAACAGTATACTATATGCGTAATTCCGAGTTGAAATGACCAAGTTATGGCCATTTTAAGTTAGAATTTTTCTCTATACGAATTTCAACAATCTTATGACATAGTTCCTTATTAGTACCATAGAATCAAAAAGAAATACTCATTTTGGGTATTCTTCTTGATTATGTGATCTCGAGGAGGATTGTTCATATCCTGAAGATTACTACAATTAGTGGAAATCTCGAACAGCTCATCCATTACAAGAAAGGTGTCATCATCGCTAAGTGAGTCTACTCCCTGTTATTTTTCATACTTATGATTGTGCTTGTAAATTTAGTTGCATTAGAATTTAGGCAAAATCAAAAGGAAGTTGTATTATAATATTTTGAAAAAATATTAAGTATATCGAAACATGATTTGATTGTAATAAAGTTACATGTATATTAATAACTTGAAGTGTTTGAAATTGGTTGCTCGCTTGAAAGAAGTTAAATATAACGACTAGATTTGAATTAAGAAATTATGCATGCACTTCATATGTTAAGTTACATTGCATTACTATATACAATTGATGGGACAAGTGTATAATAGTGGTGGTAGGCATAACCGGTATATCATGTAAGTGGCGAGTAGGAACCGGTAAGAACTACATTAATTGGTGGCTAGTAGGAGCTTGTAATAACTACAAGTTTTGATGGCGCATAGGAGCCGGTAAGATCTATAAAAGTGTTTTAAAAGTCATGGTCATAATTGGCCTCGATACTTAACCCCGAATGAAGGGCGTAATTCATTCAACATATGATTCCCGAAAGTCATATATCTTGTATGCTCATGTGTTTGTTGCATTCCATTTGCTTGACTAATAAACTTGGTTAATATTTTACTTCGAGTATGAATTTTTGGGATTTACTCACTAAGCCCGTAAGCTTACGCCCCTATAGGTATTTGCATTCTCAGGAACACCAATTTTTGTACCCGAGGTCTCCTCATATCCGTGTAAGTATTCTTTTGAAGCTTTTGAAGGAAATCTACTTGAAGATTTAGATTAGAATTCCTCAGAAATCTTTGATGTAGTATTTAAATATTTTAAAGACTATTTCGGTCTTTGGGATGTAGCAGGGGTATGTCCCTAAGAAATCATGTAATAGACATTTAGTTATTAATTCTATAATATATTTTATTTCTGGATTCTTGTATGTTCATTTTTACTTGCTTAAACTATACTTCTCAAAAGCGTCTCCTATTACCATGCTAGACGCCTTACATGTAACACTAAGACTTTGCGTTACTGAGGCAGTCATTCTTGAGTCTTGATATTATATGTGGTGGGTTGCCACGTTTAGAGTACCCTTCGGGGCGTGACAGTTTAAAAATTTTATTCCTAAGAAAATTTCATTTCAACAAAAGAACTTTCCTAATAATTTTTTAAAAACTTTGTCTAGTCTTCATATTTTTAGAATATTGGTGGAATTCACAATGAAGTTTAGTGAAACCTTTGCTAATCAAGAATTCAAAATCTTAAGCTTTTAAAGAAAACTTTTCTATTTTATTACTTTGAAAAGAGTATAAGCATTATATCTATTTTTTATATCATTTTTTGAAATTCGTATGTTCTATTGTTACTAAAAACTTGTAAAGAGATTATATAACATTTTGGAAAAATTTTATTAAGATAGAACCATAAGTTTTATGGAAAAATCATTTCTAAAGTGACAAAAGTTTATTTTTGAAAGGAATCTTCATCATCCTTTATTTAAGAAAATCCTCTTTTTATTTTAGTTGAGACAATATCAATATGCTCATGCATGAACCATGAATATGTAGTCATTGAAATAAAGCAATATATAAATATAAGATAGATAATATAAGAAAGAGTAAGAGCATAGTATTAATATCAAACATTGGGAACTTTAGCTTCATCAAGATAACCCAATCAAGTATTAAGAGCCTTAGTTTTATTAAGATAACCCGGGACTAAGAATAGGCTAGTCCCAAAAAGGGAAAAAAAAAAGAAAAGAAAGAAAAGAAAAAACAATAATAAGAGCAAGTTAGAGAATGTTAGTGAGCATTAGGCTCTAAAAATACATAGTTATACATATACTTAATAATATATATAGAGTTAGATTAGAAGCATAATAACAATAATAACAATATATATGATCATAATAACAAAATAATAAAATTGGAATTTCTTGGCATATGCAAGAATAAAACATAAACATGTTGTTGCTTCTACAACTCATGTAAGTTTCAAGAAACAACACCATGGTCATGCTAAGTTATATGACATGGGTAAATAGGTAGAGATAGAAGTTTACCTAAAGTGTTTTTGTAGTGGAAAGAAGATAATGAATGTAGGTTTATGTGGTTAGTGTTATGTGGTAGATAGTTTGTGTATAGAGGAGGATTTTTGTGTAGAATTTGTGAAAGAGAGTTTTGGTAGTGAAGAATTTTGTAGAGAATTTGAGAGAGTTTTGTTATGTGAAATTGAGGTGTGAAAGAAGTGGAGGGAGAGAGGGTATTTATAGTTGAAGATGGAGTGAAATTAGATGTAATAAAATAAATTGAAAAGAAAAAAATTAGATAGAGGAGAGAGGGGGATGCGTTGGCCATTGAAGAGAGGAGAGAGCGAGTGATTTATTTTTGTTTGTTTTGTAATAAAATGTAATTAAGATGTTGAAGTATGGTTGATGTAGTGTACTAGAAATATAAAAAATAGAAAATAGGTATATAGGTAGTAAAGAATAGGTTGTAAGGTAAAGTAGAGATAAAATGAATAGTAGTATAGGATAATGAATAGTAAACAAGGTAATTAATATACCGGTAGTAAAGAAATGAGGTATAAATGCGATATATGTTATTTTTAACTGTCGAAAAATTATGAAACTGATATTTTTGGAATCCTGTATTTTTCATACCTAATGGTGTTATCGGAATATTTTTACTATTCCGAGCCCATTACACGTTTTTCAAGAGTTGATCCCCTTTTAGGTCTGAAAGACACTAAAAATTAGTGAATATGATATTTTTACGCTTTCTTATATTATTACGAATCATTATCCATGATTATTTCAATTTCATTATTTAGGGTTTAAGAACACGGGATTGTCGAATCTAAAATTTAGGGTTTGTTCTAGTATTTTGTTAACTTTTAGGGTTTCGGTTGACTTTTAATTCTAAGATTAAGCTTAAAACTAATAAAAATTTCAAGGGTTTACAAAGCTATAAAATTCTAAACCATAAATAAACAAAATATAAATCTTCAATATTCTCATAAAGGTACCTATTTAAGATATTTAATGAAAAAAAACACCTTAAAAAGAAAACTTTGTTGGCATGAACCAAAGCCAACAATAACCAAGTTTTATGTCATAAAAGAAAACAAAATCTTAGAACATTCTTAAACTGATAAAACGTATAAAGCTTTATTCTTTTTGTCTTCCACAACTATCCTTAAACTAACATATCTCTAGGAGCCATTTATAAATCGAATCCACTATTGTCCTCTCCATCATCTACAAAGATATCATATCCTGATAGATTATTAATCACTTGATCTTCTCCTGTTCCTAAAAAATGAAAGGAATGAGCAAAAAGTCTACTATACCAAACCACATACAAATGCATATGCAGACACAACATATATAATCACGTGTAACTATTTTTAATGCAGTAAATACCATTTATTATCTTGTGATTAGCTAACAAAAACATAATTCGGAACCATATGCATCTTAGTTCCAAATCTAGAGTGAATCATGACTCCATAAAAACAAACATATAGAGAAATAGATAATTATACATATATTGGTGTTGGGAATCTCCCATACACCTTTAGCCATACTGCCAAAACCTAATCTATCGAATCATTTCTATGCATGAGTCCACTTGGGACACTCTGATACATACATAGATCAGGTTACCAGCATCAATCACACTACATGGTCTTTACTAACCACCGCCAATCACGAGAAGCAAAACAAATTAATAAGCCAAATAAAATTAGATTGACTTGATATTCTAACCCTACAGCATACAACAAGAAAATCTAAACCTACAAGCACATACAATAAACAAGGTAAGTCGTACATGAATCAATTTCCGAAGAACAAGACTCTAAATCACCAAATCTCCTTAATAACATAACCCTATTCACCAAAACATGATAATACGAACAGAAACAACTTCAAATATTCAACATCAAATAATCCTAATCTCATCTATTATCTAAAACCCTCAAAAATAAACATAAATCTATACTTTTCCTTGATTGAATATAGAAATCCTCTAATAGAACCAATCTCCTCCATAAATTATCTAAATCCTGGAACTCCATCCAAAGCCAAATACCATAAATCAACATAAACTACTTTTATGAAATTATAAAGATCAAATCATTAAAATACTTACCTAAACTTTATCTGAAATCCTCCTTAAACGACAAATATCCAAATCTCTAAGAAAACTAGGGTTTTCTCCAATCTCCCCTTCAAAAACAATAGGCAAATCTTTAAGGAAACTATAGATTTAGTAGATCTTAAAGAAAAGATAGTGATTCTATTAACTGGATCTGATTTCTCAAATCACCTTGGTTGTTAGGAATACCCACAAGAGGATTTCTAGGTCTAGGTATGCTTTTAGAGAAGAAAACAAGAAATAGATATAAAGAAATCGTCAACTCTTCATTTGCTACATACGTACACTGGCGGCGTAAATCCAAGGCCAGCAATGTAAACGTAAACGTTGGCGGCATATCAGATTGAAATTCGTCTCAAGTCATTTTTCATTAAGGTACACAGACATGTATGTCGACCTGTACGCCTACAATTGTACCCTCCAATGCTGGTAGTGTACCCATATACGCTGGCGGCATAACCCATATACACTGGCGGCATATCTATTTTTACTCGATTTCTCTTAATCTGACACTGGCTTTATGTTACCAAAGCCATAGCAACATACACTGGCTGTGTTAAACCCTACTCCAGCGGCGTAAAGCAGGCATTCAATGTAAAATTTCCACCTTCCATCATGTGTCTATCATGTGATGAAAATACAATTATACTTAGATTTTTACCATATTGACCTCTCATTTATATGAATTGACAATATTACCCTTACTCATAACTTGTTGATCTTTATTACACATGTTAAAGTGTTGAAAGGAGGATAGATATGTGTTTGAATGCATAAGTTATCTGTTGACTAATGCTTAATGTTGTTTATCTGTCCAAGGGAGCTAAATAATGAATTAAGTGTAGTTTGCATTCTCCTAAATTAAGCATCAAGATTTCCTTAGAATTAAGTATAAGTTTTTTGATCAAATTTAGGAAAACTTTTTGGAAACCTAGATGCTTATTTGAGGGGGAGTTTACTGAATTGATAAGGATTTAATTGTGTATAATTCTCCTCATTAAAAAAAGGAGAGATTATTGAAATTGTATGTTCAATACGGATTTTGATGAGATAATATAATGCACAATTAACTATTAATTATGGAAAAATGCACTTAATTAGTCAAACAATATGATGAATAATATGATATAATATATATGTGATGTTGTGTGTTTTTGGGGAGATATGTAGGTTTCAACAGGAACAAATTAGTGATAAACAATCTTAGTTGAGACGCAGTTGAGAGATAGAGTGATTCATTCACTAAGGCGGGACAAACTTAAAACCAAAGCTTAAAAAGTCCAAAAATGCAGAGTTATTGGTCGAGTTGCGTCGAAGCTCAATGATTTCACTCCTCAAGGCGTGACAAGCTAAAAGTCTAAATCTCAACAAATTAAAAAAAAAAAGTATAGTCTTGGTTAAGGGTCGCATAGAGGGCTTGACAAGCTCAAAACCAACAATCAACAAGCTTAAATACACAACTCTAGACAAGGGTCAAAACTAAGACTGATGAATGTAGGGCACGACAAGTCTATGGCATAAAAAGTTTGAATTCAAGACTCAATGGAGTCTCGTGTTAGCAAAGATTTGGTCAAAGGATAAAATGAGGGCGCGGCAAGATTTAGAATGGGCAGTTTAAAAGTATGAGCCGAGCAAAAAGAGTCGATTAAGGGCATTTAATGTTTGACGACTTAAAGACGTTATCTCTAACTGACATTTGAAACTTTGAAAGCTATAAATACTCTATCCTTGGGAGATTCAAAAGAGAAGAGAAGTGTGGAAGTTAAAAAGTGCCTTTATTTGTGACTAAACAAATCCATTAATTTTCTCACTCTCTTACTTATTAATTTGTAAATATCTAGAAAGAGAGAACAAAATATTCTAGTACTCTGTTCATGTATTTGCTATCTACCAGTGTAAACCCCTAGATTTTGCGATGATTTCTAAGTTCAAATCCTAAAATCGGAAGTCAACCGAAAATCGTAGTCAACAAAAACCTATGCCAAGAACCCTAGAGTTTAGTCCGATAATCCCATACTTTCAAGCCCTAGACACGAAATTAAGTTAATGGTTTATAATAGTTCATATTAATAAGGAGGTATAAAATATCAGGTTCGCTAATTTCTAGTGTCTTTCGGATCCAAACATGTTTAGTTTTCGAAAACCTTGCTAAGGAATACCAGACAGAAAAAATATTCTATATACCATAGACTCTTAATAAAATAAGAAATAAAAAAATATTAGTTTCCTAATTTTTCGATAGCTAAAAATTACAGATATCGCAATTACGCATATTTTCTTTACTACCGGTAACTTATTAGTCTTGTTTACTATTCATTGTACTCTCTACATTCATTACTATTCATCTACCTCTACTTTTTCTTACTACCTATTCTTATTACCTATATACCTATTGTCTTACTTTTTACTTTTTCAATACATCTTATATCAATCATATCTTACATATTTATTATTTTCTTACAAAAAACAAACAAATCAACTCTCTCTCTTTCTTTCCCTCCTATGGCCGGTGCCACTTTCCTCTCTCCCTCTCTATTTATTTTTCTTTTTAAATTTATTTATTACATCTAATTTTCACTCTAAAAGTTCTATAAATACCCCATCTCCCTTCATTTCATACAACAAAACTCTCTCAAAATTTCTCCATAAACACTCTCCACAAAATTCTTCTCTACTAAAACTCTCTTTCACCAAACATTCACAAAATCCCTCTCTATACATAAACCATCTACCCCATCATCAACCACATAAACCTACATTCGTTATCTTCTTCCCACTACAAAAAAAAAAAAAAAAAATTAGTAAACTTCTTTCAACCATTTAGTTTATCCATGTTATGTAACTTAGCATAACCATGGTGTTGTTTTGAAACTCACATGAGTTGTAAAAGCAACAACATGTTTATATTTTGTTCTTGCACATGAAATTCCTATATTATTATCTTGTTATTAAACTTCTATATATATGTTGTTATTAATGTCATTATTGTTATTACCTTGTTGTTATTATGCTTATAATATAACTATATATGTATTATTATCTATATATATATGTGTATCTATATATTTTTTAGAGCATAAATGCTCACTAACTTTTATTAACTTGCTTCTATTACTATTATTGCGCTTATTATTGCTTTTCTTTCTTTCTTTTTCTTTTTCTTTTTCTTTTTGGGACTAAGTCCCAGGATGCCTTTATGAAGCTCAGACTCCCAATACTTGATTGGGAACCTTTATGAAGCTAAGGCTTCCAATGCTTGACTGGTTTATCTTGAGAAGCTAAGGTTCCCAATACTTGATATATTATCTTGCTTTATTAATTTGCTCTCATATATTTTCACCATTTTTCATATTCTATGCTCATGTACATGCATCATTATAATGATCTTGTCTCAACAAAAATTTAATGTAGACTTTTCTTACAAAGGAAAATGAAACTAAACTCTTTTAATATATAACCTAATCTCGAAATCAATATTTTGTTGCCAAACACATAGTAAAATTATTTTTCAACTTCTTTTCAAGCTCTGTCACACCCCGGAGGGTACCCTAAACGTGCCAATCCCTGCATATAATATTAAAGCTAATGAATGAAAACCTTAGTCATGCAGGAGCATCAATATCACATGCAAGGCGTACTTCCAAGATAGTAAGAGACTCACAGGGTTATTACATTTAAGTAGATAATAAAAGCAAGCAATAACTTATAAATAAACATAAGATTTTCATAAAATCCTTACATCATCTTAGGGGTATTCCCCACATTAGAAGTCTTTCCAAAATAATAACAACTAAAAACATAAGCCTACTATAGAGATTTTCCTAGAAGCCTATGTTCAAAACTTAAATCATTAAAGCTTCTCCCAAAAACTTGTAAACCCCTAAAATTTCAGAATCGGTTTGGCATAAAACCCTAACCGGAAGCTAAACGGAACCCTAAGGTCAACGAAACCCTAGTTTACCGTATCAATCTAAATCCGGCATTGCCGTTTTCTTTGGCCCGGAAAAACGAAGTTGGGTTAATTAGCTCAAATAGTCCGTAATAACCATAGGTTTCATAAAAGTTTCAGTTTCGTGAATTTCGGATGTCCTTCAAACCCGATCGGACGTAGTTCTCGAAAAACGTGTCCGGAAGCCCGGAATAGTAAAAATATTCCGAATATACCGTTAGACTCGTAAAAATATAAGTTTTCCAAAAATATCAATTTCGTAATTTTTCGGTAAGTAAAAATAACAGATATAGCTATTATACGCATATTTTCTTACTACCGGTACTTTAATTGTCACATCTACTTTACATTACACTATTCATTACTATTCTACACTATTCTTTTATCTCTACTTTTTCTTACACCTACTCTTACACTCTACAAAACCTATAAACTTAACTTTTTACCTTTCCCATAAACTTTACATCACATTTATCTTACAAATTACATCTTTTATTTCTTCAAAAAGTCAAAAATAAATCACTCCCCCTCTCTTTCTCTACATGGCCGGCGCCCCCTCCTCTCTCTTCCCCCTCAATTTGTTTTAATTCTCATTTATTTTAATCACACAAAAATCACTCCTCAAAATCCTATAAATACCCCCCTCCTCTTTCACTTCTTTCACACCACTTCTACACTAAAATTACTCTCTCAAAATCTCTCTAGAATTTCTCTCCAAGAAGCTCTTCAAGAAGTTCTCTTTAGGCTCATCTTCTTTAGGTAAAAGTTCTTCAAGAAGTCTCCATGTTCATCTACTTAGTATGAGCTTAGTGTATGTTTTCTAAAACCATGAAGGTTAAGAAAGCAACAATAGGTTCATACTTTGTTTTTGTTCATAACCACAATTCCTTTATGTTCAAGTTTCCTCTATATATTCATTATGTTTTCTTATGTTCATTTATGTTTCTTTTATGTTCATAACTATCTACTATATCTATATAGCTATATATACTATTTATAGCATATAAGCTCATAATCTTGCAATTTATTTACCTTTCATGCAATTTACTTACTTCAATGCAATTTATTTATTTCAAGTTGTTTTTAAGACTAGTCTCTAGTCTTAGACTTGTACTCATCAAGTCAAAACAAGATTTTCTTCTTTCATTTTATTTCATTATGGGACTAGTTTATTTCTTAGTCCCGGGAGCCTTGAAAAAGCTAAGACTCCAATACTTGACTTATTATTTATGATTTATGTTATTTGTTTATTATTATTCCATAATCATGTTCATTTAGATTGTTGTCCAAAGGTTTTATTTCCTAAAGCTAATTAAATAAAAGAAGACTTTTGTCACTTAGGAATAAGTTTATGTAAAGTATAAAATCAACACAAAACAAACTCATTTCTTTTCGTGTTACCGAAAAGAGAACTCACAATAATTTTATAAACTATTTTTTTGCCTTACAAAGATACTAAAATCTTTATTATTTCCACCTTGTTTTTCAAAAGGAGATATTTTTGTTAAAATGGTTCTTTTCATAAGAAAGAAAATAAGATGGATGACTTAGGAAATTTTTTTTAAGGCAAACTAAATAGGCAAAGAAAAATTTATAGTTTAAAACAATAAGTTATTTCTTTTCAAGTTACAAGAGGAAAATAATATAATTAGAGAAATTAGTTTTTCTATAAGAAGTCCTTAATTGTTCCACACTATTTTTATGAAGAAAACAAGTTTTTATGCATGGATAATTATTTTTGAAAAATATGAGATATGAGAAAAAGAATGGGAAATATCAAGTAAAGATTTTTGCAAAACAAGTAAACAAAGAAATTTATACAAGAAAAATGAAGAAAAACATACTTCCTAGAAACACTTCAAATATAGTATTAATGTAACTTAGGAAGAAGAAAATCTTATTTTCAAAAGTCACTAAAAAAAAAATAAATGAAACCAACATAAAACGTTTTTAGAAAATAAAGAAACAAGGTATTCATTTCAAAGAAGTTCACAAAAACAATTTCCGAAAAACTTCAAACCGACATTGTTTTACATAAGAAAAATAATTTGGATAATAAGACACTTGAGCATGCTTAATATGAGTTATATAGTTACAAAAAGAAAATTTTTTTTTTCTTCTTTTTTTCTTCAACTATATAGATAACTAAGTATTTATCAAACAAATTTTGATTTCTTGAACCAAAGTTGTTTTACTTGAAAATCCGTGGTGAATTTTGTCACCAGTTTTTTGGAGCCTATGTGGCTTTTTCTGTGGGAAATAATTTTAGAAATGGGTAGGTTTTTTCGAGTAGATAGAAATCGGTATATTATATGCGCGATTCCGAGTTAAAATGACCAAGTTATGGCCGTTTTTAAGTTGGAACATTCTTCCATACGAACTTTGACGTTCTTTGACTTGTTTTGTCAAATTCAAGAAAATCTTCAAGAAAAACTCATTATGGTATTTTCTTTGGTTAGGTGAACCCGAGGAAGGATTCTTCACCCCGAGAACTATTACGGTTTAGTGGATTGTGTGAACGACTCATCCGCTTAGAAGAAGTAGACGTCAATGGCATCATGAGTTATCTCCCGTTATTTTCATACTTTTGATTGTGCTTGTAAAATTAGTTACACTAGAATTTAAGAAAAATAAAATGGAAGTGTGATAATATGTTGAAAGAATACTAAGTATATCGAAATTCGACTTGTTTGTAATAAAGTTATATGTGAATTAGTATCTTGAAGTGTTTGAAATTGATTGATCACTTGAAGGAATTTAAACGTAATTAACTAGACCTTAACTAAAGAAATTATTCATGTACTCCATATGTTGAGTCACATTGCATTCACTACTATACAATTGGTAGGACAAGTGTATAATAGTGGTGGTAGACAGAACCGGTATATCATGTAAGTGGCGAGTAGGAGCCGGTAAGAACTACAAAAGTGATGGCTAGTAGGAGCCTGTAATAAACTACAAGTTTTTGATGGCTAGTAAGAGCCTGTAATAAACTACAAGTTTTTGATAGCTAGTAGGAGCCGGTAAAATAAACTACAAGTTTTTGATGGCGTATAGGAGCCTGTAAGATCTATAAAGTTGTTTTTTAAAAGTGGTGGCCGTAATTGGCCTGAATCCCCAACCCCGAATGAAGGGCGTAAATTCATTCAACATATGATTCCCGAAAGTCATATGTCTTGTATGCTCACGTGGTTGAACATTTCATATGTTGAATAATAAACTTGATTGATAATTTTTTTTTTTCCTCGAGTATGAATTTTGGGAATTACTCACTAAGCCTATTAGCTATACCCCGATAGCTACCTTTTGCAGTTTCCGTACTTATGGCTAAGGCCACGTGGACCATGTGGGCAGGTAATCCCTTTTAAATATTAGAACTCTGGATAAAAGTACATCATAGTATTAGCATGCAAATATTTATATAATAGCTTAGTAATTTAGGGAATTATTCCTAAGTATGCATAGTCTTGCTATGAACAAATATTCATTGTGAATCCTCTTTTCTTAATATGTTTTTATATCCCCTTAAACTTCATTATTCCATATATGGTCCGCTAAAATTGTGAAAGTAAGCCTTACACTTAATATAAAAGCTTTTGGAAATGACTAAGGTTGTCATACTTAAGCTTTAATATTGAGTGTGGCAGACTGTCACGTTTAGGGTACCCGTTGGGGCGTGACAAAACTCCTAGTAGCTTATACTCGTACCTGGCATACGAGGCTCCTTGGGGCCAACCAAAGATAATCGTACTGTAACAAAAAGCTATAAGAGTATAAGCAAAACTAGCTTAGTGAGATAATTCCATCTATAAGACATTTCCATAATTCATACAAGTATTTTAAATCAAACATATGAGAATGCACCGATCGTATGATCAAACAAGATACACATGATTAACCGGAAATCAAGTGTGGTATGGATTTTACGCTCTCCTCCATGTCAAGGGTTGGGAGGTTACAAGCCCATACGACCATCATTATCTGCAGATTTATCGGCTCCTGCTTGCCCTATAAATTTTCCGGCTCCTACTAGCCCATGTAGACTTTCCGGATCCTACTAGCCAACACTACCATTTTCTCGTTTCCCCACACGAAGAATAGTAGTGAAACAAATGTGACTCATGTATATGATATGTATGAATTGATTTCAATATAAATTCTAACAAAAAATGTTTAGTTCAAGTTAAAGGCGATAAACACAATTTTCATCATATGAATACAAGAATCACAATTTATTTATCAAACCAACTTCGATATTCTTAACTTGTATTAAATCATTCATCATACCAAATCACACAACGATTATCCATTTTATCTTTTTCATAAGTGCTAGTGCTACTAATTACAAACATAAAATAAGGAAATGTAACTTAGTAAAAGGAATAACTCACTCCATGTAGATAGATACTAATCGAAGTAATCCTCCAGAAAAGCGATCTCGGGTCCTTCTTCACCTAAACAAGATGAAATACCCAAAATGAGTCTTTCATGAAGTTTCTATCCTTGAAAATCTTAAACATTCCTTAAAATCGCGGTAAAATCGTATAAGAGGAAATTCCAACTTAAAATGGCCATAACTTACTCATTTTAACTCGGAATTTCGCATATAATATATCGTTTTCTATCTAATCGAAAAGATCTACATATTTGTAAACTTATTTTCATAAAACTAAGTCGTTTGGGTCCCCAAAAGGCAGCGACCAGATTTACCACGAATTTACTAAAAACTTGAATTCTTCCTTTTATCAAAAGTTCACTTGAAGAGATAGATTTTCCAAATATTTTATAAGCTTTTTGAAAGGTATAAACATATATGTATTGACTCATAACAATGTATGAAGTAAATGAAGTTGTCTCAATTTATGAAAAAGTAAAGTCTTGAAAGATTTTGAACTTAAGTATTTTTGAAGTGTTTATTTTACTTTAAAAAGATTTTGAGTAATTTGAAATGAATATTTCTTTCTTCAAATTTAATTTCTTGTAATTTCTTTATATTTCTAAAGAATGATTTTTATTTTCTAAGGTTAGATTCCAACAACTTTTAAAAGCAATAACAATTTCATAAAAGAATATCTTTGTTTCTTGTGCTCATTTTAAAAAGAATTTCTAGCACTTAATGAAAAGTGAATTTTTATAACACCTTTTGTTTGTTTAAGAAAAATCATTTATAGTCATGTTTATGAGCTTTTAAGAAACCTATCCTATGTATTTCTTTAGAAAAGAATTTTTTTAGTCTAAGAAAATATTTCTTCATTTACTTTGTTGAGACAAAATCATTATGTTCATGCGTGAATATAAATCATAAAATTAGGGAAATATAAAAGAACAAATAACTTGAAAGAATAAGCAATTAAAGAAATAAATCAAGTATTAGGACCTTAGCTTCATCAAGGTACCCCGGACTAAGAAAAAACTAGTCCCTAAAAGAAAAGAAAAATGTTTTGACTTGATAAGGATAAGTCTAAGACTAGAAAGACTAGTCTTAAAAACAACTTGAAATTAAATAAATTGCAAGACAATGAGCTTATATGCTCTAAATAATATATATAGCTATATAATATTAGATAGTTATGAACATAAAAGACATAAAGGAATTTAGATTATGAACAAAAACAAAGTATGAACCTATTGTTGCTTTCTTAACCTTCATGGTTTAGAAAACACACACTAAGCTCATACTAAGTAGATGAACACAAAGAAAACTTGGAGAAAATTTACTTAATAAGCTAAACTAGAGAAACTTCTTGAGAGGAAATTCTTGTAGAATTTTGAGAGAGATTTTAGTATAGTAACTTTAGTGTAGAAGAAGTATGAAAGAAGTAGAAGTATGAGTGGGGTATTTATAGGAAAAAGTGGTAGATAATTTGTACTAATTAAATAAAGTAAAAATAAAACAAATTGGAAGAGGGAAAGGGGGTGGCCGACGCATACAAGGAGTAATGGGGAAGGAAAATTTTATTTTTTTTTTTTTTGTTAATTAAAAGTAAGAAATGAAAGATGTGAAATTGTATTGGAAATGAAAATGCGTAAGAAATAGGTGTATAGGTTGTAAGAGTAGGTTGTAAGAAAAAGTAAAAAAAGGTGAATAGTGTAGAATAGTAGAAAATAGTGTAATGTAAAGTAGAGATGACAATTAAATACCGGTAGTAAGAAAATGCGCGTATAAATGTGATATTTGATATTTTTAGCTATCGAAAAATTATGAAATTGATATTTTTGGAAATCTTATATTTTTACGAGTCTAACGGTATATTCGGAATATTTTTCCTATTCCGAGCTCCAAGACACATTTTTCAAGAACTGTGTCCGATCGGTTTCAAAATGAGTTTCGGTTTTATTAAACCGATTTTTTTAGGCTTCTTTGGATAATTACAAACTATCCTACTCACTAAAATTTTTCTAAGAAAGGGTTTCTTAAACGGTGATGCCAGACTTAAGCGGTTACGGTAAACTAGGGTTTTGTTGACTTTGGAAATCCGGTTGACTTCTAGTTAGGGTATGAGCTTTAATTTGAATCCAAAAATTTATAGGGTTTACAACCTACCCCCCTTATAGAAAGTTTTGTCCTCAAAACTTGAAGTTCATACCTGATTCTTTAAACAAACTTAGATACTTCTGGCGTATGTCGCTTTCAGCCTCCCAAGTTGCTTTCTCATGCGAATGGTTTCTCCATAGAATCTTAACATACTTGATTTCCTTGTTCCGAAGCTTCTGTACCTTGTGATCTAGGATCTGAACTGGGTGCTCCTCGTATGTGAGATTTTCTTTCAATCGAACTAGTTCCAGTTCTGCAATCCTAATAGGATCTGACACATGTTTCCGTAGAACTGATACGTGGAATACATTGTGAATTCCAGATAGCTTGGAAGAGAATGCCAGACGATAAGCAAGATCTCCTACTCTTTCAAGTACTTCAAAAGGTCTAACATATCGTGGGCTCAATTTTCCTTGTGCCCGAACTCGGTGAATACTCTTGATGGGATTCACTTTCAAGTACATAAGATCCCCAACTTCAAACTCGAGCGTACGTCTCTTCATATGCGCCCAGCATTTTTGTCTATCTTGTGCTTCCTCATCTTTTGTCGGATGACCCACACCTTGTCGGTGGCATCTTGTACCAAGTTAGGTCCAATGCTCAACTTTTCTACATCGTCCCAGAACAAAGGTGATCGACATCGCCTCCCATACAACGCTTCATAAGGTATCATCTGGATCGTAGAGTGGTAGCTGTTGTTGTAGGCAAACTCTACCAAAGGTAGGTATACATCCCAACTACCTTTAAACTCTATTACATAAGCTCACAACATATCCTCCAAAGTTTGTATCGTCCTCTCTAATTGACTGTTTGTTTGAGGGTGATAAGCAGTACAGAAGTGTAACTTTGTTCCCATACATCTTTGTAAGCTCATCCAAAATTTTGACACAAACCTTGGGTCTTGGTCGGAAACTATTCCAGCAGACACTCCATGCAACCACACTATTTCTCTTATGTATATCCTTACCAACTTATCCATGGAGTATGTCATGTTGATTGGGAGGAAATGCGTTGTCTTTGTCAATTGATCCACTATGACCCAAATGGCATCATATCCTGTAGAAGTTCTTGGCAATCCGCACACAAAATCCATTGTGATTTGATCCCATTTCCATTCGGGTATCGGCAGGGGTTTCAAAAGTCCTCCAGGTCTCTGGTGCTCCACTTTCACTTATTGGCATGTGAGACATTTTAGCACAAAATCTGCCACATCTCTCTTCATTTCGTTCCACCAGTACTGGCTTTTCAAGTCCTGATACATTTTGGTTCCTCTCGGATGCATGGTATATCCTGAATGATGTGCTTCATTCATGATTTCCTTCCTCATATCCTCATCATCTAGAACACATAACCTTCCTTTCATTCTTACCACTTCATCCTCATCTATGGTAAAGTTCGTGTATTTCCCCTCTTGTACCTCTCTTTTGATCTTCTGAATCGTCTCGTCATATCGCTGGGCCTCCTTGATTCTATCCACTAATGTGGGTTCCATGATAAGGCTAGCAATTTCCACTTCCACACTTTACCCTATGAATTCGATACTCATTCTTTCAAATTCCTTTATTAGCTCCTTCTTATCCATGAGCAAGGTGGCTACTTCTCCATAATTCTTTCTGCTCAGGACATCTGCAACTGCGTTCACTCTCCCAGGACAGTAATTTATCCCAAGGTCATAATCTTTGATGAGTTCTAACCATCTTCGTTGCCGCATATTCAACTCCTTCTGCGTAAATAGATACTTGAGGATCTTATGGTCAGTGTAGATTTCACATCTTTGTCCATACAAGTAATGTCTCCATAGCTTAAGTGCGAACACAACGGTGGCTAACTCTAGATCATGAGTGGGGTAATTCTGTTCATAAGGCCTAAGCTGTCGCGATGTATAAGCAATTACTTTTCCATCTTGCATCAACACTCAGCTAAGACCATTTCTAGAGGCATCACTGTGTACCGTATACGCTTCTCGGGATCTGGTAGAATTAAGATCAGGCCAGAAACAAGCCTTTTCTTCAACTCTTGAAAACCTTGTTCCCTCTTATTTGTCCAAATGAACTTCTCATCTTTCTGAGTCAACTATGTGAGGGGTTTGGCGATGGTAGAAAAATTCTTCACAAACTTTCTATAATATCCAGCCAATTCGAGAAAACTTCTCACTTCAGTCACAGTCTTAGGTTGCTTCCAATCCATTATTGCCTTGATCTTTTCAGGGTCCACCGATATTCCCTCTCCAAATATGACATGTCCTAGGAAAGATATCCGATCCAAGCAAAAGTCACACTTAGATAGCTTGGCGTACAACTTATGCTCATGCAAGGTCTGTAATGCCATTCTTAAGTGTTCTTCATGTTGCTCTTGTGTCTTAGAGTAGATTAGAATATCGTCGATGAAGACTATCATGCACTTATCCAACAGAGGCTTATATACTCTGTTCATGAGATCCATGAAAGCTGCTGGTGCGTTGATTAATCCAAAAGGCATTACCAAAATCTCGTAATGTCCATAGTGAGTTCTGAAGGCTGTCTTCGGTACATCTTCAGGTTTAATCCTCAACCGGTGGTATCATGATCGTAGGTCAATCCTTGAAAAGACGCTAGCTCCTTGAAGTTGATCAAAAAGGTCATCTATCCTTGGGAGTGGATACTTGTTTTTTATGGTGACTTTGTTGAGTTCCCGATAATCGATGCATAAGCGCATGGAACCATCTTTCTTCTTTACGAACAACACTAGTGCTCCCCAAGGTGATACACTCGGTCGGATAAAACCTTGATCTAACAAGTCTTGCAACTGAGTCTTTAACTCCTTAAGCTCAACTGGTGCCATCCGATAGGGTGCCTTTGATATTGGCTCTGTGTTTACCAATAAGTCGATTTCGAAATCAATTTCTCTCTTGGGTGGTAATTCAGGCAATCCATCCGGGAACACATCTGGAAATTCCTTAACCACTTGTATGGATTCCAACTCAAGTTTCTCCTTTTCTTCTTCGTCCATGATGCATAAGTTGATTTCTTCATCATCCATTAACTCGAACGAGTTCAATTTCACCATGGATTCTCCTCTGAATACTATTTCACCTCCATCTTGATCCTTAAACTTCACCTCTTTGTGTCTATAATCCACTAGGGCTTTAATGGATGTTAACCAACTCATTCCTAAGATTACTTCGTACTTCTTATTTCCAAGATGATCAGGCCATATTTAGAGTAACTTCCTTGTATCTCCATAAGACAATCCTTAAGCACTTCTTTAGTTGTTACTATGCATCCGATAGGGGTCTTAACTCAAAAACCGGTAGCGATAGTATCTATGGGTAATCCAATTTGTTTCGCTAAACTAACGGTGATAAAGGAATGCGTAGCTCCCATGTCGAACAAAGCATAAGCGGTTTGACTAGCTATGCATATGTCTTGCACTTGAATTTTTATACTAATCATGAAACTGGTATACTTAAGCTATTTGCGGTATAAAACTTTATATTTCTATCATAGGATTAGAACATAGGGTACTTAATAACTTGCATCGAAGGTAGAGGAATTTTGATTCTAACCTATCACCAGTCCAAAATCTGGGCCACAATCTCCATCCATGGCAGCTAACTCTACTCCTTCATCATCTGATTCTTCACATACCTACTGCCCTTCCAAGTTGTATATCCTCATTCCGTGGACAGCTGTTCTAGAACGGTTTGAGTTGTTCCCTCCACTTCCATTCTTCGCCGATGTGGCTCCTCCCGTTGAACCAAACCGTCTGGCTGGGGCATTCTTTCTCTGTGGGCATTCATTTACGAAGTGCCTAGTTTGCTTACATATAAAGCAAATGGTGGAAGCCTTCTTCGGGCAATCGCCTATCTTGTGGCTGGGGTTGTCACTCCCTAGAGGGTACTCTAAACGTGACAGCTTGCCACACTCTATATTTAAACTCAAGCAAGGCAATCTTAGCCTTCCCATGAGTTTGAACATCGGGTGTAAGGCTCACTTTCAGCATACAGGGACCATACTTTGCTTCGTAGTAGTTTAAGGAGACATACATAGCAACAAGAATGTAAATCATAACCGTTTCCTTTAGGTCTATTCTATTACATGAACTGAGGGGCATACCCCTATCAACAATGTTAAGAGTTATTAGGCTCGCAAAATCCCTTATATTATCCTACGTATACCAACTTAGGAAACATGATTAGAAGTTTGTGTCTACTTTTAGGTCTCGGCCTCATCGAAAGCTCCTTAGTGTCTAAGAGCTGTATCTGATGCCCGCTGCTCCTCGGGGATAGCCACAAGTATTCATATTGTAACAGGAAACTATTGGGGTATAAGCTAACTAGCTTAGTGAGTGAAAACTTCCATATCACAATTTCAACAAAACATTCAAGCAAGTGCTTATTGATGACTCACCTTCAAGCATAGTTTTCAATTTATAAAGGCCCGTTCTTAAATTGCTATAAAGGTAATAGGCAGTGTACCTATCGTGAATATAGTATAGCTTTTAAAAATCGGGATCGTCCTCAGGGAATAGGCAAATACTAGTACTAAATCGTATTCTACTATCTAACTGAACAATTTTGATGATTTTACTACTTATCTAATTTTCTTTAAAACACTATTAACACAATTCCAATAACCAAACAAGATTCAATAAAGGTCTAATAATCCAGGTTTTGTCTTACTTTCAATTTATCATGTGAATCATTGACAATCTTTATTAGATAATTTAGATTAGTTCTTAAGCTATAGAGTTCCTTGAGCAAATTATCAATTCTTTCGAATCTAACAATTTATCTAAACCTAGATTAATCGATTAGGATGTCTCCTCAATCAATAGCAACCTAAATTTGCATTAATAACATGAACTCTTAAAAATAGAAGATTCTTGCTATTCTATGTCTAGAATTACAAACAAATCTCTTCAATTTCATATATCAATTCATAAAAGTAATTTTTCAATTAACTTAGATGAAATTCATGCATAAATCTGTATTTCCGGACATACAAACTTAAGAACGGTTAACAACACGCAATTGAACAAAAGAACTTCATTAATTCATTAAGAACAAAGTCTCAACACATGATAAATATGAAATTCGACAAAACCCAGATCTGAAAAACTACTCCTTCATAGTAATTAATAGTAATACATGAAATTCAACATAGAAATTCGAACTCATGATACTACCCGAAAAGATTATAGCTCAAAAGTGTCGGATCTTCAATCCTTGATGATCTTGATTTGTTATTGGAATCTCCAGAACTTCCTTCTCCTTTGAAAACTCTCGTTATCAAAATCTTGTCTGTCTTCTTTTTCTTCCACCATCTCCTTTTTATAATCATCTTCAATTGAATGGAATTAATTGCTCTTGATGAGGAGAGATGAAGGTTTTGGAGGTTATGAGTCTTTTGGCCCTTCAAGTAACGCTCCTTCCATAACCGAAATAAACGTTTTTGTCTTAAAATGGAGGTTACTGTAGTTAAAAAGTCGTTTTCTCATTGAATGACTTTTTATTAAATCGACAGGGCGGGTGACAGGTCATGTCTCACAAATGTCCTTTGCAAAGTTCAATTTCCAGGTTGACATGGTGAGAGACAGGTCATGTCTTGCAAATGTCTTTTGCAAAGTTCAATTTCCAGGTTGACATGGTGAGAGACAGGTCATGTCTTGCAAATGTCTTTCAAAAGCTTGATTTTCATTCTTTAATTTTGCTTCCTCCTTGCAATGGTTGAAAAACATAGCTCGATCTTGTCATTTTGAGTTCTTCTTAATCCAAAATTTGCATTTTTGACCCGTCTTTGCTTTCCTTGAAAAATATTTCCTTTAAAGACCTGAAAGCATACATTAATGTTTTGAAGTGCCAAATTCTTAATAAAAATGATCAATAAAGGTTCATTTTGGCATTCACAAAATATGAATAAATTTGGTTTATCAAATTCCCCCACTTGAGTTTTTGCTTGTCCTCAAGCAAACAATTAAAATCCATCATCAAATATACTCAAAAATTTTCATAAGTTAAACATAGCATTCATTTTTATTATAGTAACTTGCTTTTATACCTACTGCTCAAATCTATTATTTAAATGTAATTGGCATACTTTAATCAAAATTCTAAGGCTAATCCAGGTAAGTTAAACTTTACCCTCACCAATTAAAAATAGCTTCCAAAGTCACAAAATAAACACAAAGTCAAACAATAGCAAAAGAGACCTAGTTATACTTCACCACTTTTTAACAAATATATAAACCCTTCAACTATTTTTTCTAAGCACAATAATCTAAAGTGAAAGTAATTGTATCTGTTCTTCCCCTGGTTTTTCTCCCTTTAATTAAAAATCTCTTTAAAAATTTTTAGCTTTCAGAGGGACGGGTTTTTGCCCGCTTCTTTTCCTTTTCCTCTGGACAGGGTGTAGCCTGCATCTTTTCAGCTCTCTTTTTCAAGTTCACCTAATGAACTTTTGCCTTTTCGCCCTTCTCGTTATAGTGAGTTCATCGAGTCGGCACATCCCGGGTTCATCACCCAAGTGACCAGGTTTTAAAGGGACCCCATCGAACTCTCTACTCACTCTAACCTTCAAGTTAGGATACTCATAACTCAAATGCTTGAGTCATTGGAGTATAGGCCTTTTGATTTTTTTCATCAATTGTATATAAGAGGCATGCTATTTGTATTTTAGCACAACAATTGATTATTTCAAAGAGATTTATTCTAAAAAGGATCACCAAGTGATGAACTTCATATACTCTTTCACCAAAGATTAGGAGGGCTCTCAAAATATTTGAAAAGAAAATATACAAATCAACAAGCTTAGAACTACAACTATTTAACTTTCAACTAAGGACTTCGATCCACTTTTAGACTCTAGATTCCATCCCTATTTAGCAAGTAAGTTTACCACACCTAGATTTCATCCTACAATTTCAACTAAGTATACTAATCACAAAATAGATGAGTAAGGTATTATAAGTTCTTTTTTTTTTTTTTTTTATATATGAATGCTATTTCTAAACATTTTTCTGAGTATATTTTCAAGTATAATAGCAAAGTGTAAAGTGGGGTTTTTCACATTTACAGCAAGCACAGAAAACCAAATTTTATCAATAGTATCCCTAGAATTCCCCCCACACTTAAATTGGACATTGTCCCCAATGTCAAAACATATATAATATAGTGAGGAATGGTAAAAGAAGGATGAGACTTCCCTGTTTAAGGACAAATTTGCAGCTTGCAAGAGTTCAACAAAAAGGAGTAGTAGTGACAACAAGTCAGGTCAGAGTTCATCTGGGCTGCAAAACAAAAGCATAGACAAAAGATAAAAACAAAAAAAAAAAAACAAATGTCAGCACTCATGATTCTACTTGTAAGCCCTATAGAGTCTAACCCAAGATTGGGTTCTCATAGATACAGTTATCCAATATATTATCAGCAATCATCAGAACAGTAAGATATCAAGGAATCAATCTCCTTGATAATCAGGATCATCTTCATCCTCATCCACTATCTTTTTCTGTTTCTTCTTCTTTGGTGGTGTAGGTGTTATGGTGGGTTCTTCTTCTTCCTCTTCTTCTTCAGATTCTTCATCATCTTCCTCATCTTCCTCATCTTCATCGACTTCTCTTCAGATGCTTCTTCAGTAATATTTTCCTCTGAAGCACGAATCTGAGCATCTACCTCCTCATCATCGCTATCCTGTAACAAAGTATGAAAAGATTCTACCTGAACATCATCGGGTGAGGAGGGAATAGTCTCTGATGGTCCAGCCTGTGGTGAGAGAATTCCACATTGTTATGAGCTGCTATCCCTTTCAGACAAGAATATATAGCTTCTTGATGTCGGGTCTGACGCTTGGTGGTGCGGATGAGAGCCTTGAACAAAGATTTCATCTTTTGTAGAATGTGGCGGTTCTTCTCCACTTTCTTTGTAAGCACGTCATAAGGTGACTGGGTTGAAGGAGATGACCTAGATGTAGAAGGTCCTTGCTTCCCAAACCATTTCCCAAGAGTGGAAGGTGTAATAATATGAGAAGTAGCAACAGAATCTTTGGGTTCTTCAGCAGGAAAAATCTGTAATCCCTTCAACAAGCGAGTAATATAGGCTCCACAGTAAATGGTGCCCTTAGCCTTGTTAGTCTTTGCTTGCGATGGAAGAAGAAAGCAAGCATTACTCCCCCAAATTCAGTGGAACTTTCTCAATTATACTATGTAAGTATAAGAGTTCATATGTCCCCACCACTCCAGTACTGTGTCCTTTACCGTTGACTGAATGAGTGATTACCCAATGTATGATCCTATGATTAACATCCCTCAGTGTTGTGGCCTTGGCTTCCTTTGCCTTATAGGGAGTAGCAGGACTGATCTTTCCCCAATACAAGTAGTTAAATAGCCCTGGTGGCCAATCCACAGGAAGGTGTACAAATTCCTCGGTTGCTAGAAAGTCAGCTGAATAAAATCCCATAGCTTCACAGATTTGCCGAATAGTCGCAGTGTGTTCTTGTCCATTGATTCTGAAAGTGATGCTATTATTTATTCCCGAATGCTTTGCTTGACTTTCAATCCGGAATGTGGAGAGGAATTCAAATGTGATCTGCCGGTACACTTTTTCATTGACTTCAAACCATTTATCCCATCCGTTGTGGCTGATCAAAGAACGAATCTCATCCGCCTTTTTAAACTTGCTAATCCCTTCCAGTTGAATAGCATATTACCAGCCAATTGTCTTCCCAAAAGCACATTGTAACGGTCCTGCTCAATTCTGGACATTGGTTGGGTTGGTCTCGGGGGATCCGGGGCTCGGCCAAAAGACTGGCGACGGGAGGATGTGTTCTTTCTTGCTGTTTGTTTTTGCCTCATCCTGAAATAATAAGAAAATTGAAAGAATTAAGCACAATAAAAATATGGCTATAACACAAATCGTCTCCCTTGTATAATCCATAATTAAACTAATGGTAATGCTTCTATCAAAATACTCTTTTTTTTTTTTTTTTTTTTTTTTTTTTTTTAACCTAAAGCCTAAAAATCCCAGCAAGACACGACTAAGTGACACGCTTGTCACTGTCGTGTCGTTTTTTTTTTTTTTTATTTTTTTTTTATATATGAATGCTATTCTAAACATTTTTCTGAGTATATTTCAAGTATAATAGCAAAGTGTAAAGTGGGGTTTTTCACATTTACAGCAAGCACAGAAAACCAAATTTTATCAATAATATCCCTAAATTCCCCCACACAAATTGGACATTGTCCCCAATGTCAAAACATATATAATATAGTGAGGAATGGTAAAAGAAGGATGAGACTTCCCTGTTTAAGGACAAATTTGCAGCTTGCAAGAGTTCAACAAAAAGGAGTAGTAGTGACAACAAGTCATGTCAGAGTTCAGCTGGCTGCAAAACAAAAGCATATACAAAAAAAAATAAAAAAAAAAAAAAAAAATCTAACTCCAATCTCTGATGTTTTGTAGTGCATGCCAAGAAGTTCCTCTTCAAGACTTCTAGATTTTGATCCGGAATAGACAGAACATTCCACAGAAGGTTAAGAAGTAACACAAGAGAAGTTGCTAGCGAATTGATAGATCCACTCATGGCTGATAATAATGAAGTTCCCAAAACCAACTTGGATTATGCTAGACCTACTCTGGATGGTACTGGGCCAACTGTGGTGAAACCGCCCATTGCGGCAAACAACTTTGAAATCAAAAGTGTGGTGATTCAGATGCTGCAACAATACTGTCAATTTGACGTCTACCTGATGAAGATCCACATGCTCATATTCAGACATTTTTGGAAATTTGTGAGACATTCAAAAACAATGGGGTAACAGATGATGCAGTGAGGCTCCGTCTATTTCCTTTCTCATGAGAGGAAGAGCCAAACAATGGTTATCCTCATTGGGTCCGGGAGCCATAACAACATGGAACAATATGGTGGAACAATTTCTTGACAACTATTTTCCACCATCCAAAACCGCTAAATTGAGAAATGACATCTCGTCATTCAATCAACAGGATTCTGAGACTTTATATGATGCATGGCAGAGATGGAAGGATTTACTAAGGAAATGTCCTCATCACACAGGTACCAAATTGGATGCAAGTTCAGACCTTTTACAATGGTCTGAATACAAACAACTCGTCAATTAGTTGATGCTGCAGCTGGTGGAACTTTGAATTCCAAGACCCCCGAAGATTCACTAAAGCTCTTTGAGGACATGGCAAAGAACAATTACCAATGGGGTAACAACAAGGGGAAGCAGAAAGTTTCAGGAATGCATGAAATCGATATGATGACTACTATACTTGCTAAAATGGATGCTTTGAGTAAAGGCCCGTTCTTAAATTGCTATAAAGGTAATAGGCAGTGTACCTATCGTGAATATAGTATAGCTTTTAAAAATCGGGATCGTCCTCAGGGAATAGGCAAATACTAGTACTAAATCGTATTCTACTATCTAACTGAACAATTTTGATGATTTTACTACTTATCTAATTTTCTTTAAAACACTATTAACACAATTCCAATAACCAAACAAGATTCAATAAAGGTCTAATAATCCAGGTTTTGTCTTACTTTCAATTTATCATGTGAATCATTGACAATCTTTATTAGATAATTTAGATTAGTTCTTAAGCTATAGAGTTCCTTGAGCAAATTATCAATTCTTTCGAATCTAACAATTTATCTAAACCTAGATTAATCGATTAGGATGTCTCCTCAATCAATAGCAACCTAAATTTGCATTAATAACATGAACTCTTAAAAATAGAAGATTCTTGCTATTCTATGTCTAGAATTACAAACAAATCTCTTCAATTTCATATATCAATTCATAAAGTAATTTTTCAATTAACTTAGATGAAATTCATGCATAAATCTGTATTTCCGGACATACAAACTTAAGAACGGTTAACAACACGCAATGAACAAAAGAACTTCATTAATTCATTAAGAACAAAGTCTCAACACATGATAAATATGAAATTCGACAAAACCCAGATCTGAAAAACTACTCCTTCATATAATTAATAGTAATACATGAAATTCAACATAGAAATTCGAACTCATGATACTACCCGAAAAGATTATAGCTCAAAAGTGTCGGATCTTCAATCCTTGATGATCTTGATTTGTTATTGGAATCTCCAGAACTTCCTTCTCCTTTGAAAACTCTCGTTATCAAAATCTTGTCTGTCTTCTTTTTCTTCCACCATCTCCTTTTTATAATCATCTTCAATTAATGGAATTAATTGCTCTTGATGAGGAGATGAAAGGTTTTGGAGGTTATGAGTCTTTTGGCCCTTCAAGTAACGCTCCTTCCATAACCGAAATAAACGTTTTTGTCTTAAAATGGAGGTTACTGTAGTTAAAAAGTCGTTTTCTCATTGAATGACTTTTTAATTAAATCGACAGGGCGGGTGACAGGTCATGTCTCACAAATGTCCTTTGCAAAGTTCAATTTCCAGGTTGACATGGTGAGAGACAGGTCATGTCTTGCAAATGTCTTTTGCAAAGTTCAATTTCCAGGTTGACATGGTGAGAGACAGGTCATGTCTTGCAAATGTCTTTCAAAAGCTTGATTTTCATTCTTTAATTTTGCTTCCCCTTGCAATGGTTGAAAAAACATAGCTCGATCTTGTCATTTTGAGTTCTTCTTAATCCAAAATTTGCATTTTTGACCCGTCTTTGCTTTCCTTGAAAAATATTTCCTTTAAAAGACCTGAAAGCAATACATTAATTTTTGAAGTGCCAAATCTTAATAAAAATGATCAATAAAGGTTCATTTTGGCATTCACAAAATATGAATAAATTTGTTTATCACTATTCAATCAAGTGAAATGCATCAAACACATGAATTCAACAAACATATGACCAGCCAGAAATCATATGTGGATGGACTTGCACCCTCCATCCCGGGTTAGCAGATTAACGAATCCTGCATACGACGCTGTTTAAGCTCACGATCAACTGAACAATAATTCATTTTATGGATCACGATTAACCAACATATTCGTTTTGTGGATCACGATTAACCAACATATTCGTTTTATGGATCACGATTAACCAACACATTCGTTTTATGGATCACGAAAAACCAAAAAATGCTAATGCTCCATCCCCATCGTGATATGAATGAGTTCAAATTTATATTGAAGGTCTAATAATCGATTAATCCAATTCTTTTAGGTGGCCAAGCAATATTCACAGACAATCCATTCTAGCTCATCTCTATTCAAGCAATGAATTATCACCCGGCTTCGATATTCTTTAAGTTCAACTTCACATATCAACAGCAGACAATTATAATTCCCAACTAACCCCATCATGCACAATCATTCTTTTTATCTTTACTTAGCAACTAGTGCAACTATCATTACAATCATAAGCAATAATTGAAATCGGAAGTGATACTCACTTGGCCATGGACGCCGATCTCTTAGTAATAGTAGTCGGGTGGTAGGGTATCGTCGTTCTCAGGATCACCTACAAGTAAGAATAACCTAATGAGAACTTCATCACTTAACTAATTCAAACTATGAATCTGAACTAAACAAAATCGTGATTCTCGCTATTTGTGGAAGTTCCAACTTAAAACGGCCATAACTTGGTCATTTTAACTCGGAATTTCGCAAATTTTATATCGATTTCTATCTACTTAGAAAGATCTATCTATTTCTAATATTAATTCCAAGTTTTGAAAACATTTAGGTCATGGAACAGAGGGATCAGATCGGGTCTGTAACCTTTTTCATTTCCGAAAAATTGTTTTGCACTTAATCAAAATGTTTTTAGTTGATGATTCATGTGTATATAAAATATGAATGAGTTCCTAATATGAAAGACATGTGATGAGTTCAATATATGCATGATCTTGATGATTTTTTATAATGAAAATTTTAAGAACACCTAATTCTTACAAAATTCTAACAATTTCTTAAAAATCCAACTGTCTAAATTTTGCATCTCATTAGAAATTTGGGATTTCATTCCTAGAATTTCCTTATTATCTCAATCAAAATGGGTCTTCATTATCTATACTATCCAATACTTTCATTTCCACATAAAAATTTACATTTTTCATCTTGCAAGTATGTTTTTAAATAAGCTTTTCACAAAAATCCGAATTTTGGAAAAATTCATTTCTTGCATGTTTCCCTTGAGAAAACTTGTTTAATGCATCAAAATTTAAAGCTTTACTATATCTATTATCTAAGGACTTCATTTAGCACATAAAACATGCAATTTGAGCTTGAATACTAGGTGATTACATAGACATCATCCTAAGTTACGAATTTAACAAGTTGAACACTAACCAAAATTTTCCATCTTGATTCCACTACTTGTTTTACACATTACTTATATCCAAACTCATTTCAACTTATAAAAATCACTACTTAATGATACATTACTTATACCCTTTATTTTTTATGTAAAATATGAGTTTCAAAGTGGTTTCAAGAGTTTTTAAAATAAGTCTTGAAGTTCATCCGATTTTTCCATTAAACATTTCTAACAAAAACCTTTTCTTTTCAAGTTCCTTATCTTATATTCATGAAGATCTACCATCTAACACATTTATATATGCAAGACTAAGCTTTTATGATCATTAATGCATGAAAACACAAAATACTCACATGAACATGAATGTCAAGAAAAACATGAGTGTCTAAATACTAGATCTACAACTTATAGTGCATGAAAATGAGTTCAAAGACATGAACATAAATTTTTCATGCAAGATCTCTACTTTTGTATGCATGAACATAACAATACTTCAAAAAAAACTCATTAAACACAAGATCTACTTCTTGTGATGGCTTGATATTCTTGTATTAGTGTTTTCTTATCCCTAGCATTTGCTCATTGGGATTTAAGATGGAAAACACACAAGAATAGTCTTGCCATTACAAGATTATGTAGTGGAAAGGCTAGAAATCATCACCTAAAGAGAGATTTGGAGATGAAATGAACTTGTGTGTGTATGTGTGTGTGTTGGGGGGGGGGGGGGGGGGGGGAGGGGGGGGTGAGGAGGGGGGAGGAGAAGAAGAAGTGTTGTGTGATTTTTTTAGCAAATGGAATGAAAATGAAGGAGAGAGAAAGTTAAGGATTATTTATATTAAGTGAATTAGGTTTGTTTTAAGTAATAAAAGATAAAATAAATCAATTTGGAGGCATAAAAAGGGGGTCATGCACCGACCATTGAGGGAGTAAGAGAGAGAGTGATTTAATTTTATTTGAATTTGCAAATTGTGTAATAAAATGTAAATAATTTAATAAAAAACAAAATTTTCCTGGAAAAGAAAATATAATGAGTTATTAAGGATGTAAGACTAGGGCATGGGTAGTGTGTAGTGTAGGGTGTACTTATGAATAGTGGTAAATAGTAGACAAGACTCTACTTTACCGGTAGTAAAGAAAATATGGGAAAATGGCTATAACTATAATTTTTATGGCCCGAAAAATTATAAAATTTATATTTTTGGAATCTTTATAAAATTTCGGTTCTAAAGAGTATTCCATAATATTTTTCTAAGTTTCTAGTCCCGGGCCTCGTTTTTCCGTAATGGGGTTCGGGAAGGCCCGAAATAGAAAATTTTCCGAAATTAAAACTTTCTAAGATTTGAAATACACTATAAAACAATAATCCACATTAAATTATTTTATAGAGGTTTTTATATAAGAAATTGAAGAAAAGCCGGACCTAGGGTTCCTAGGTTGCTTGCACTAACCCTATTTAGGGTTTTGGTTCCCGATTTACGGATTTACCCGGGTATTAAAAAACCGGGTTCACAAGCAATCCAAAATTAATACAACTGAGGCACTTGAAATCCTTATGAATTTGCGAGTCAATGGTAACAATATCACATATCTAATGTTTCAAATCCCGGGCACGCTTTTCGAAGTCTGTACCCCACCGGGCTTGAAATAGGTAGAACTCGCTAATCTTATATTTTAAAGCATTCCAGAATTATTACGACCTAAACTACATTCTTTGCTCATATTCCGACTCCTTGGTGTATGATTACGGGATTGCCGGGTTAGACCTACTAGGGTTTCCCGGGAATTGTTGGCTTAAGTTTCCTAGTTGACTTCCTGGTCCAGATCGTTGCCAATCTTGGAAGCTGATGTTTTATATTTATACAATTTTATTTGATGAGAATATTTATTTTAAATTTTATCTTTGTAGATATTTAATATCTCTTAATGTTTTCAAAATTCTGAAATTTGGTTTTATACTTGAAAGTTTGCTGTTACTTATTGTTTAATAAATTATCTTTAGGTTCTATATTACCCGATTTTACAAGTCAGGGTTAACCATAGAGTCGTTACACGTAGTAGCTTTGGATTTAGGAACTATTAAGTTCTCATGTTGCTTTTTAAGGATTTTCTTTGTTTCGATTAAGAAATTTCTGGACTTGTTTTAGAATTCAGGTTAGTTGAAGTCGGTTTTTAATTGGGAGTCATTTTCTAAGTTTATTTTAAACTTTATTTTGGAACTAGTTACTAAAATTTTCTAGAGCTTACAGGGGTCTCCACAGAAATAACATTTGTGTTGAAGAAGGGGGTACCTCTTCGGATAGTGTTCTTTCTTACATTTCCAGTATGTCACTTTGACCTCGGATGCCTCCTTGTTACCACTAGCACTTCCTCTGAAACTGTGGAAGGGTTTAAACTTTTTGTTCTAGAAGCTGGGGCTGTAACTATCTTGAGCCCTTTTTTCAAACACAAAGGTTCGCTTCTCAAGTGCCTTGCTTTTCCTCTTTTGGCTCCCTCTATGATACGAGCCCTTTCAACCAACTCACGAAGGGTCCTTAAATCCAACTCCTCCAGAAGCATCCTCAAGTCTTCATCTAGGCCACTTAGGAAGACCTGTCTCTTCAATTCTTCACTATGCCTGAAGGATTCTGGTGCATATTGAAGTAGACAACTGAACTTCGTCTCATATTGTTCCATCATCCTTCCTTCCTTTCTGAGATATGTGGAGGAAATCTCTACTGTATTGTACCCTTAAACTTCCAGGAAAATAATTTTCCAAAAATTCCCTTCGGAAGGTTGCTAAGTCACCGGTGGCAACAATTCCCTACTTTTTGACTCCCACAATATTCTAGCATTGAACCTTAACATATTTGTGCCATAATCTAAGCGAAGATGATGGGGTACTTCATATGCGGCAAACGATCTTTCAATCTGTGTTAGCCAGTCCTCCGCTTCATCTAGCTTTCCAAAACTCCCGTCAAAGTATCTATTGCTCTTGATGAAGTCTGGTAGAGAACTTCTGTAAGGTCGAGGCGGCGATGGTGCTGGTAAAGGAACAGTTTGAGACTCAGCTTCTGGCAGTGCAAGTGCCTCAACTGTCGCTTCTGGTACATTGGTAGCCGGAGGTGGCATGTTTTGTGCATGCTGCATGAAGTTGTTGACTAGACCAGCTAGTTGATTTATTGTAGCCCAAACGTCACCTTGTTGGTTTTGTGGGGGATTTAGTGGTGCTGCTTGTTGACCTGCTAGGGATTCTCTGGTTCAGCTGGAACATTATTAGAGGCATGTCGTTCACGTCTTCTACCTCTCCTATCTCGTCTGTTAATTATTCTAGTTTTAGACTTCTTAAATTTTTGGAAAGAGATCAGAAATATTGAAATTTGCATAGAAAATATTTAAGGCAATCAAAATCATAAAATCAAACATAGAATACTTTGCATTAAAACAAAAGAGGAGGATGTTCCTTACATAATTTGAGAAGGTTTATAACCATTCTCAATCAAAAGATAATTTGTTCAAAATAGGAAATACTTAAAACACATCATTAAAATAAGAACATTCATGCATTAAAACAAAGATATGCCTATCCTAGGAAAAGGATTGGTTTAGACTTATTGGATTGTGCTCATCTTCCTTCACTTCTTTCTTCTTCAATATTCCTCTCTGGATGGTGCTGGGTTCATGCTCCGACTAGTGGATCCTCGATGCTTCTTGACAAACTGTAAATACTGGCTCACGGACATCCTTTTTCCTCTATATCTTGAGGTGATTTCTGCCTGAGACGGCCATACTTCTTCATGCACAGAAGTCTTTTCTCCTTGAGTGGTGTCGTTTGTTGTCTCTTGTTCTTCTTGATCTCCTCCTTCAGGTGCCATTGCTATGGTAGGGGTTTGAGATCGGCTTCTCAAAAATCCATTTGGATCGAATTCATTCCTCCATTGCTGGTCATGTCTCCTTCCTTCTTCCTCTGAATCGGAAATCATCACCGGGTTATTTCTTACTACTATCTCCATGGGAAAGTCTTGACTTAACCTTCGCGAGGGTACTGGATTGGGAATCAGGGGACTTTGTTCCCAAGGAGTTGTGGACGGATTTGCTCTGGTTCTGGGTTTTTGCTGGGGTTTTCTTCAGGATCATCTTCTGTCTCTCCATTTCCTTCATTCCTTTGGGCATCTTCTACAATGAAATCTTCGTCTGGAATTACTTCGAACTGCATTCCGATGGAGTTTGGTTGGATGCTACATTCTGATGGCATGGGGATAATACGTCTGTAGGCAGTATACCAGTAGAATCATTCTTCCACGTCTGCCTTTAGCCAATCGGGGTGATCCGCCAGCTCATCATGTGCGTCGATATAAAGGGGTCCTAACTTGTTCCAAGTTCAGAAGTTTGGGTCCTATCGGGTTCCTTCCGCCTTTAAGATGAAGGTCATCTTTTGTAGCATGGTTTCTCTATACATAAAAACCATCATTCTTTCTACCACGTATATGACTTCTACGTCGCTCCACCATTGTCTGCTTACGGCATCGAATCGTAGTTCTTTGGGCAAGTTCCTCCATAAGGAATGTTTTAAACCTTTCCTCCATAACTTAAACATTTCTTGGGCGGTTCTGGGTCTTCTAACTAACGCAAACTCTTCACATAAGACTCTCAGCCTAAGATAGTAGTTCACGAAGGTCTCATCTGGGTCTTTAAGGAAACGTCGGGATTTTTCCTTAACATCAAGGATGGTTAGCTATCAAAATGGAACAAAAAGAGGATCAAATCTTAAGCTTTAGGTTCTAACTTCTACTATCTAACTTAAAGTGTATTTCTACTATCTTTTATATAAACTTGCGCTCTGATACCAATTTAAACTGTCACGCCCCGAAAGGTACCCTAAACATGGCAGTCCGCCGCATATAATATTAAAGCTAATGAATAACAACCTTAGTCATGCAGGAGCTCCGATATCATATGCAAGGCGTACTTCCAAGATAGTAGGAGACTCACAGGGTTATTACATTTAAGTAGATAATAAAAGCAAGCAATAACTTATATAAATAAACATAAGATTTCCATAAAATATCCTTACATCATCTTAGGGGCATTCCCCTACTTTAGAAGTCTTTCCAAAATAATAACAACTATAACATAAGCCTACTATAGAGATTTTCCTAGAAGCCTATGTTCAAAACTTAAATACATAAAACTTCTCCCAAAAACTCCTAGTAGCTTATACTCATACCTGGCATATGAGGCTCCTTGGGGCCATCCAAAGGTAATTGTACTGTAACAAAAAGCTATAAAGGTATAAGCAAAACTAGCTTAGTGAGATAATTCCATCTATAAGATATTTCCATAATTCATACAAGTATTTTAAATCAAACATATGAGAATGTACCAATCGTATGATCAAACAAGATACACATGATTAATCGGAAATCAAGTGTAGCATGGATTTTACGCCTTCCATGCCAAGAGTTGGGAGGTTACAGGCCCATACGACCATCATTATCTATAGATTTATCGGCTCCTGCTTGCCCTATAGATTTTCCGGCTCTTACTAGCCCATGTAGACTTTCCGGCTCCTACTAGCCACCACTACCATTTCCTCGTTTCCCCACACGAAGAATAGTAGTGAAACAAATATGACCCATGTATATGATATGCATGAATTGATTTCAATATAAATTCTAACAAAAAATGTTTAGTTCAAGTTAAAGGTGATCAACACAATTTTCATCATATCAATACAAGAATCACAATTTATTTATCAAACCAACTTTCGATATTCTTAACTTGTATTAAATCATTCATCATACCAAATCACACAACGATTATCCATTTTATCTTTTTCTTAAGTGCTAGTGCTACTAATTACAAACACAAACAAGGAAATGTAACTTAGTAAAAGGAATAACTCACTCCATGTCGATAGATCCTAATCGAAGTAATCCTCCGGAAAAGTGATCCCGGGTCCTTCTTCACCTAAACAAGATGAAACACCCAAAATGAGTCTTTCATGAAGTTTCTATCCTTGAAAATCTTAAACTTTCCTTAAAATCGCGATAAAATCGTATAAGAGGAAATTCCAACTTAAAATGGCCATAACTTACTCATTTTAACTCGAAATTTCGCATATAATATATCGTTTCTACCTACTCGAACAGATCTACACATTTATAAACTTATTTTTATAAAATTAAGTCATTTGGGTCTCCAAAAGGCAGCGACCAGATTTACCACGATTTACCAAAAACTTGAATTCTTCCTTTTATCAAAAGTTCACTTGAAGAGATAGATTTCCAAATATTTTATAAGCTTTTTGAAAGGTATAAACATATATGTATTGACTCATAACAATGTATGAAGTAAATGAAGTTGTCTCGATTTACGAAATAGTAAAGTCTTGAAAGATTTTGAACTTAAGAATTTTTGAAGTGTTTATTTTACTTTGAAAAGATTTTGAGTTATTTGAAATGAGTATTTCTTTCTTCAAATTTAATTGCTTTATATTTCTAAAGAATGATTTTTATTTTCTAAGCTTAGATTCCAACAACTTTTAAAAGCTATAACAATTTCATAAAAGAATATCTTTGTTTCTTGTGATCATTTTAAAAAGATTTCTAGCACTTAAGAAAAGACTAGTCCCTAAAAGAAAAGAAAAATGTTTTGACTTGATGAGGACAAGTCTAAGACTAGAAAGACTAGTCTTAAAAACAACTTGAAATTAAATAAATTGCAAGACAATGAGCTTATCTCTAAAAATAATATATATAGCTATATAGATATATAGATAGTTATGAACATAAAAGAGACATAAAGGAATTAGATTATGAACAAAAACAAAGTATGAACCTATTGTTGCTTTCTTAACCTTCATGTTTTAGAAAACACACACTAAGCTCATACTAATAGATGAACACAAAGAAAACTTGGAGAAAATTTACTTAAAGAAGCTAAACTAGAGAGAACTTCTTGAGAGGAAATTCTTGTAGAATTTTGAGAGAGATTTAGTATAGTAACTTTAGTGTAGAAGAAGTATGAAAGAAGTAAAAGTATGAGGGGCTATTTATAGGAAAAAGTGGGAGATAATTTGTGCTAATTAAATAAAATAAAAATAAAACAAATTGGAATAGGGAAAGGGGGTGGCCGGTGCATACAAGGAGTAATGGGGAAGGAAAATTTTATTTTTTTTTTATTATTTTGTCAATTAAAAGTAAGAAATGAAAGATGTGAAGTTGTATTGGAAATGAAAATGTATAAGAAATAGGTGTGCGGGTTGTAAGAGTAGGTTGCAAGAAAAAGTAGAGATAGGTGAATAGTATAGAATAGTAGAAAATAGTGTAATGTAAAGTAGACATGACAATTAAATACAGGTAGTAAGAAAATACACGTATAAATGCGATATCTGATATTATTAGCTACCGAAAAATTATGAAATTGATATTTTTGGAAATCTTATATTTTTACGAGTCTAACAGTATATTCGGAATATTTTTTCTATTCCAGGCTTCGGGATACGTTTTTCAAGAACTGTGTCCGATCGGGTTCAAAACATGTTTCGGTTTTATTAAACCAATCTTTTTAGGCTTCTTTGGATAATTACGAACTATCCTGCTTACTAAACTTTTCCTTACTCTAGGGTTTCTTAAACGGTGATACCGGACTTAAGCGGTTACGGTAAACTAGGGTTTTGTTGACTCTGGAAATCCGGTTAACTTCTAATTAGGGTTTGAGCTTTAATTTGAATCCAAAAATTTCGAGTGTTTACAAGCTCACCAAGATTTTTCTTAAATAACAATAACGATGATTTCATAAAGGAAATTAACAAACAAAATGAACATTTTCCTTGATAATAAACCATATAAAGTTTACCAAAACTTACCATAAAAGTTTTCTTGGTAAATAAATTTTTCATAAAAAGTTTACTGGTAGGATTTAAACTAACTCCATAATAAAAATTAAGAACAAGGCTAGTTTTCAAAGTAAAATAGAATCACCTTACTAATTTATAAACCCATATAGAAAAATAAAGGATTTCCAAGTTTGTAAATGATAAACCCATTTTCAAATGATAAACCCATTTTACCAACAACTTAAAAAGAATAATTTCTTTCTAAGTAAAATTGGTAAAGGACTTAAAGAACCAAGTTTAGGAAATAAAATTTATATTTGAAGAAAGTAGAAGATGAGAATATAAAGATAAGAAGACTTGTTTGACAAAACTGTTTTTCTTTAAATAGGAAATATAAACAACTCAAAATCATTATAGGTTATCAACAACTTAATGCAATTCTTGGAAACTTTATTTATATCACTAGAATAAAAAATTGTAAAAGACCAAAGTTAAGGGAAATTTTTATTTTTTTAGAAAAGAAATTAGAAAACAAAATAAGAATATACTTGTTTACAACAAAGAAATTATAAGGTTTCTCCAAAATACTTAGAAAAAGATTTGATAAATTCAAGTTTCAACACTTTTAAAATGAATTGCTTTACAAAAAATAATCGTTGAGACAATACCATTAGAATCTTGCATATAATATGAGTTTATATAAGTACTCAAAGGATTTTTCTAACTATATACATATCTATATTTTTGCTAAAAGGATTTTTGAATAAAATTGAGTTTGGAAAATGTTTTGCAAAAACTGGGATTTCTCGTTTTGGTTATATACCATAGATTTTAAGTAGCCAAATGACCTCTTATGTGGCAAGTAATCTTAAAAATGGATAGATCTTTTCAAGTAGGTAGAAATCGGTAAATTATATGTGAAATTCCGAGTTAAAATGACCAAGTTATGGCCATTTTAAGTTAGAATTTCTCTCTATGCGAATTTTGACGAACCTAATAAAAATAGAATTACAAGTTTAAGTAGAACTTCCAAGAAATACTCATTTTGGGTATTTCCCTTGTTTAGGTAATGAGGAGATCGAGTTCCCGTGTTTCGATGATTTCCTTGACTAGAAGTATCCACACAAATGGCCGGGTGAGTTTATTTCTTACATTATGCACTTATGATTTTACTTGTAAAATAGTGGCATTAGAATTAAGGAAAAGATAAAATAGAAAAATGCATGTGCTTTACATATTTAGTTGAAATTACAATTAAGTATATCGAGGTGAGAATTGTTTATAATAAATGCGTGATCTAGTGTAAGACTGATTGTCTGTAAATTCTATGATCACCAATAAAATATTTAATTATACCATGAGTACTTAATTAAAATGATTCGTGCACGCCATCAAGTAAGTCATTGCATTTATTACTATTCCTTTGGTGGGACAAAGGCTTAGTAAGGAGATTCATAGAGTCTGTAATTTCTATAAAGTGATGAGGCATCATCTAAATCAACTAACAATGAGAAAACATCAGAATAAAATGTATTTGGCAGCTATGTAGTGGCTCGGAACTAAACTACAAATAAGTTGGATTATACATATATTATTCTTTTAGCAAAGGAGTTGTTAAAAATAATAATTATCTTGGAATTATGCTATACGATGGCAGCCTATCCGGTTTGAAACACCTAACCACCGAATGAAGGGGTAAATGCATTCAAACATATGATTCCTGGTAAATCATATGTATTATTTGCTCACATGCTTGTGCATCTCATATGGTTGCTTAAATAAACTTGTTTTGATATTTGAACATTGAGTGTTTAATTGTGAAAATAAATCTCACTAAGCTAGTAGCTTATACCCTCTTAGATATCTTTTGCAACTCTCGTACCTTTGGTTGGAACCAAGAGGTTATTTTACCCAACTAATGCTTCCAAAGCTAAGATCTTATGGGTAGATGTGTAAGCTAGAAGTAGATATAGACTCTAAGAAAAGTTTCAAAAGTGAAATTCGTTTTATGATATACTCTTTAATAGACTTAGTTATTTTTAATGGGGGAATGCCCCTTAATGTTGTAAAGACTCCTTAATAGTTTTTTTTTTTTTTTTTTTTTTTTTTTTTTTTTTTTTTTTTTTTTTGTAATGAACCTTGGTTATATTGTTATGATTTATTTTCTCATTTGCTATTGTGTATAACTGCTTAAACACCATGATCCAAAGTTTGGTCCACTATGATAGCGAAGGTACACCTTACACTCGATATCGAGGTTTTCGGGATAATTAAAGTTGTCATACTTAAGATGTAGTATTGAGTGTAGTGAACTATCGCATTTAGGGTACCCTTTGTAAAAGTGGTGTACTGCTCAGCTTGAGCATGTTTATTTAGTGATAAATAAAGTAGCAGTGAAGTCTTTGATTAGAAATATTGGTGGATCGTAAAGAGTAGGAAGTAGGTTGAACTTTACGTTAAATCTAAACTCAAATTTTCTATCTCTATCTCTTTCATATTTCATATTATACTATGTCGTGTATTATCCATTACTATTAAAGTTCAATTTGATATGTTGCAGTAAAATTACTTGTTTGAGCCTTTTAGGGCAAATACTTAATTCACCCACCACCCCTTCCCTCTTCTCTTGAGTATTATCTAGTGCAGTTTCACATTTTCATTCAGTATCAGAGCCTTATCTATAATCCCCTAGATTTTATGCTACGGTTATGTTTAAATCCTAAATCGGAAGTCAACCGAAAACCCTAAGGTCAACAAATATGCATTAAACCCTAATAGATTAAATTCGGCAATCCCGTGTTCCTAATCCTAAAACAACGAAATTGAGATAGTAGTGGATAATAGTTCGTAATAATATAAGGATGTATAAAAATATCATATTCGATAATTTTTTATGTCTTTGGATCCGAATAGGATCAGTTTTCAAAAACCATGCCCTACTACCCTCGACGGAAAAAAATATTCTGATAATACCAATAAACTCATCAAAATATAAGGATTTCAAAAATATCAATTTTATAATTTTTTGGTATCTAAAAATATGAGATATAGTTTAATTACGTGTATTTAATTACTACTAGTATTAATTTGTTTTATCTACTATTCTACACTATTTATTACTATTCACCTATCTCTACTTTTTCTACACCTATTTCTACACTATACCATACCTATTATTTACTTTTTACTTTTCCCATACATCTTCATTCACATCAAACTTTACATCTTATTACTTTTAATTAACAAAAATACAAAACAAATAAAAAGTATCTCTCTCTCTCCCCTCCATGATCACACCGGCTCTCTCTCTCCCACATACACACACATTTATTTTTTTCTTTTTCAATTTATTTAATTCACACAATTTTCACTCCAAAAATTCTATAAATACCCCCTCTCCCTCCAATTCTCTCTCACACTTATTCACCTTACTAAAACTCTCACAAATTCTCTCCTCAAAATCTCTCTTTTCTTTCTTTACTACCAATTTTTCTACACATTTCCTACACACATAAACACTAACCAAACCTTTCTTCTGCTACTACTTCCATGCTTTCTTTTAGGTAAAAGTTCTTACCCCTTTCTTTCTACAATGTCATGTAACTTAACATGACCATGGTGTATGTTTCTTAAACATTTGAATGTCATAGAAGCAATACTATATTCATGTTTTGTTCTTACTCATAAATAAATTTCATATTATGTTGTTATTATGATCTTATTATTGTTATTATTATGCTTCTAACCTAATTTCATATGTATGTCACTATATTTGCTCTTATTATTGCTTTTTCTTTTCTTTTTTTTTTTTTTTTGAGACATAGTCCTAGGTTGCCTTGATGAAGCTAATGCTCCCAACACTTGACTGGGTTACCTTGATGAAACTAATGTTCCAATACTTGACTATAATATCTTGTTTATTATTGCTATATTGCTTATCTTGCTTCTTATCTCATATTTTCATCATCTACATACTACATGTTCATAATACATGCATCTATATAATGATAATGTCTCAACTATATTTAAAGCAGAGTTTTTTTTTAATAAAGGAACTTGAAATTAAATTTTCTATTATGTAACTTGTCACTAAATAAATGAGTTATCATCAACAACACAAAAATAGATTTTTATAACATCTTCTCAAGTTTCTCAAAGTCTTCTCAAATAATAACAAGAATAGTTTTGCCAAGGAAATAAAAGAAATAAACACCTTCTTTTCATAATATGGTAACCTAAGTCTTAGTAAAAAATAAATTGTTGATATTCAAAGTTTTCACAAAAAGCTTAAGAATTAAAGTCTTTCAACTCCACAACAAAACCCCTAAGCCAACTAGTTTTCAAAGTTACGATAAAATCGACCCATAAACTTAAAAACCCACTTAGAAAAAAAAAACAATGATTTTCAAGTTTCTAAAGAAGGAACCTATTTTCAAAGAATGACAAAGAATATATGTAAACCCTGAAAAAACATAATTCTTAGAAAATAATCCTAAGAGTCAAGCACCAGAATCGAAACTCTAAAAATCGAATCAAGTTAAAAATTAATTATAAATAAGATAAAAAACGAGAATCCTTAGTCTTGAGAAAATGAGAACCTTTGAAACAAAATATAAAAATCCAACTATTAGTTGAATCAACATCTGTACGCCAATCAAATCATCTATCCGATTCTTAACACGTAATTCAAGATAATATATCCAAATAACGCTCGACAATGAAATGCTAAGATCTTAAATCCTTCGGTGAATTTTAGAATCAGAAATTTCAATTTTCACCAAAAGTCAAACTGAGTCAACTCATAACCCTAGACTCGGTTAAATAATCCCGAGAACTGAAAACTATTAAATAATCACAAATAAAATGAGATAAACCATAGATATCGAACTAAAAATATAATATGGTAAAACCTCCAAAATTATACCTTGCGAATAACTCAACAAAACCGGAAGTCAAATCGGAAACTTAAAAGTCAACAAAGCATACAAACAAACCCAGTGTTTAAGATCCGGCAATCCCGCGCTCTTAAACCTTAAACAATAAAATAAAAATAATTGTTGATAATAGTTCGTAATAATATAGAAAAGCTTAAAAATATCAAATTCTCAAATTTCTACTGTTCTTCGATCCAAACGGGATCAGTTTTCAAAAATCGTGCCCTGGTACACCGGATGGCAAAAATATTCCATTAATACCAATAGACTCGTAAAAATCTAAGTTTTAAAAAAAATTAGTTTTAGAATTTTTCATAGCTAAAAATTACAGATATCGCATTATTACGCATATTTTTATTAGTACCGGTACTTTAATTGTCTAGTTTACTATTCATAGTACTTTTCTACTATTCATTACTTTTTCTCTATCTCTACTTTTTCTTACAACCTATTCTTACACCTATATACCTATTTCTTACAATTTTCTTTTCCCATAAAAATTCTACACCACATATTACTAAACTTCTCTTACACTTTTCTTCTAAAATTAATTTTTAATCAAATTTCTCTTTCTCTCCCCTTCATTTTCGTCCACTCCCCTTCTCTCTTCATCCTCATTTATTTTCTTTTTCAATTAATTTAATTACATCTAATTTTCACTCCAAAATTCTATAAATACCTCATTCTTCTTTCATTCTTTCACACAATTCATTTCACTACCAAAACTCTCTTAAACCAATTCTTTACAAAAAAATCGTTCCTTATACACAAACTTTCTACCACATATCACTACTCACATAATACCATTTTTGTCACGCCCCGAGGGTACCCTAAACGTGACAGTCCACTGCATATAATATTAAAGCTAATGAATGACAACCTTAGTCATGCAGGAGCTTCGATATCACATGCAAGGCGTGCTTCCAAGATAGTAGGAGACTCACAGGGGCATTACATTTAAGTAGATAATAAAAGTAAGCAAGAACTTATATAAATAAACATAAGAACTTCATAATAATATCCTTACATCATCTTAGGGGCATTCCCCCACTTAGAAGTCTTTCAACAAAATAATAACAACTATAACACAAGTCTACTATAGAGATTTTCCTAGAAGCCTATGTTCAAAACTTATAACATAAAGCTTCTCCCAAAAACTCCTAGTAGTTTAAACTCGTACCTAGCATACGGGACTCCTTGGGGCCAACCAAAGGTAATCGTACTATAACAAAAAGCTATAAGGGTATAAACAAAATTAGCTTAATGAGACAGTTCCATCTACAAGTCATTTCCATAATTCAAACAAGTATTTAATCAAATATATGAGAATGCACCAATCATATAAACAAACAAAAATACACATGATTAACCGGAAATCAAGTTTTAAGCCCTTGGTTTTTAGAAGTAATCTTAAGCCTTAACCCTAAGTCGGGAAGTCAACCGAAAACCTTAAGTCAACGGATCTCAAGTTTAACCCTACAGTTTAGATCCGAAAATTCCATGTTCGTAAATCGAGAAAACAAAAAATTTAGTAAAGTGTGTAAAATAGTCCGTAATAATATTTGATTTCTTAAAAATATCAGAGTGGTTTATTTTCGGCTTATTTAGAACCAGATTGGATATTGTTATTGGAAAGCGTGTCCCGAGGCTTGAAAAATTAAAAATATATCTTTAATATTTTTAGACTCACATTTTTCATAAGGATTTCAAAAATATCGAGTTCATAATTTTTCGGAATCTAAAAATATCAGTTATAGCTTATATAAGCATATTTTGGCCGTACCGGTAACATATTTGTTGAAATACTAAAATAATGCAATTAATTATTTAATTTTAATTATAAAAATTCTGCCACTTATTTAAAAATATTTTCTTAAATTTATTTTGTATATTTTCCTAATAAAAAGCACTTTTTCAACCCATAATTCAAGTACACTTCAATTGTCATTTCTATACATTATTCAAGCTTTCTTTCACTCATTCTACACTCAACTTTCAATGTATGGCAGCTGACCATACTCATTAAAATAGCCACTTTTCTTTATTTTTTTTATTTATTTAATAAATTAAAGCCTCATTTAGTTAGCACATTAAGTACAACAAGTTACACTTTCAAAAAAATCAAGTTACAATTTGCCTACACTCCCTCTCTCCTCTTGCTTTCCATGTGAACTTCCCCCAATTCTGCCCTTGTTTATTTTTTTTCCTTCTCTTTTCTCATTTATTTCACACTCATTTAATACACCCTCTCTCTATTAAATGCATTTCATTTACACACTTCCCTCTTTACAAACCCTACCTCATTTACTCTCCATTTTCTCTCTTTATTCCTCTCTTTCCCTTGTTCTTGCACAAGATTAGAAGCTGCCCCCATTTTCATTTATTGCTTCCACACTCTATTCTTGAAGATCTTTGAGTAAATCTTTCTTCTTAAGCTTCCATAGACACTATAGGTTGATTATATGAAGGTTTCATGCATCAAAGGACTCTCCATAATGCCTAAAGGCTAGAGATGATGATGCCAAAACTTTGAACACTCCTCTTGTTGATGATTTATAATGTTATTGCTATATTTGTTGTCTTTAAGACTTTATTATCTTTATATTTTTATTATACTTGTAAATCTAATTTTTATGAAGCTTTGGTTATGTTTATGTTTAGATCTATAGGTTTAGAGCTTACTACCATGTATTTCTTTTATATTCATGTTCATATTATGTATGGATCTTATATTTGAACTTGAATAAAAATAGTGAAATTTGTATCTTGAAAAAACCTATATTTAAAAACCCTCTTCCAAGTCTCAAAATGGGAGTTTTAGTTGAGAAAATGAAGGTTTAATGAATGTATATCATCAAGACTTCTCTTTACAAGGATTAAAGGTGATTTTCAAAAGTTATTTTCCAAATAGAAATATCATTTTCGGATTTTGGCCAAGACATGGTTTAAAAACATGTTTTACAACTCAAAAATGAAGATTTTATTTAAGAAATGGAAGGCTCTTAAGATAGAATATGTAAAGAATGATTTTTAATGAGTCTTGATGGATTTTATCCTGAGATATGTTCAAAAACAATTTTTGAAAATTCGGATATAAGACAAGACCCATTTTTAAAACCTATTATCTAACCCCAAAATGAAGATTTAGACAAAGATATAAAGGGCTCTTGGTATAGATATTCTAAGGATTGGAATTTCATAAGTTTAGATGAGTTTGGTTAGTTGAAGTTCGGTTTTAATTGGGAGTCATTTTCAAGGTTCATTTTGGAATTATTTACTGAATTTTTCGAAGGCTTACATCCTCCCCACCTTAAAGAAAGTTTTGTCCGCAAAACTTGTCATGTATGTATTATTTATTGAGAAAGGTTGTGAATTTCAAATGATATTTCTAGCATCGGTTTACGCTTTGGTTTGCATCATGCCTAATTTTGTATGGTAGATATTTTATGCAATATAGCACATACAAATTAACAAGATTTGGCTTAGCGATTCCAACCTTCACTCGCACGACTCTTTTGGGAAGCGACGCAGACTTGACTCATGACCACAGATGACTCGACTCGGATGACTCACGACAACACGACCTTATGTGACGCGATTACTTTGACCAATGAAGGTTGTAGATTTGCTTTTCCATTCTTATGTAGCTGTATATACAATATTGTACTTTGAGATCCACATTTCTCTAATTAATTAGGGTTACCATTGTTTTAAACTCTTTATTATCGTGATCATCTTAATGGGTGTAAAATCAAAAGATCTCATTGCTTCATTGTAAAATTTCTCATGAAGGTTTTATGGAGTTTTAGAAATTGAGATTTGTTTGCTGTTGTTCCAAGTTTTACGTCACGGTCTTTGTAGATTTTTTAATCTTTCAAAGTTCTTCATGTAGAAGAAGTTGTATGAGGGGTGCCTTGGCATTTGTCAAACAAATCAAGTTTTGTTTCAGTTTCCATCATTAGCTTATACTAGCTATTAATGCTCCTAGACTTTCCTCTGCTTGGTCTAGCTATTTAATCCCAGCGTATTCCCAACAACCTATCTCTTCATCCCCCTCGTCTATCAGGTATTCGGTACGTTTTCCTTCTTGAATTCCTTTCCTTATTCTCTGTATTATCTTATTGTGACACTAAGCTCCCTTGATTCTTTTTACTAAAGTGGGTCCCATCACCCAATTTTCCATTTCCATCTCAGTGTCTCTGCTTGTGAATTCAACACCTAACTATCCGAATTCTATCACTAATTTCTTTTTGTTAATATGCAAAACTGCTACCTTTTCCGTGGTCTTTGAAACTTGAAGCGTCCACGACCACATTTGCTTTCCTTGGGTAAGGTTAACTCCCTGAATCGTAGTCCTTGATTAATCTGAACCATCGCCTTTGCCTCACGCCTACCCCTTTTAGGTGAACCAATACTTGAGGCCCTCAGGATCGGCATAGATCTCACACCCTTGCTAATAGAGGTAGCGTCCCACCTCTTTAAAGCGAACGCCACTGTGGCTAGATCCAATTCATGTATGGGGTAGTCCTATCCGTGGGGCTTTAACCATCTTGAAGCGTAGGCAATCACTTTTCCCTCTTGTATGAGTACACATCCGAGACCATTTTTTGATGCATCGCCATGAACTATATAGGGCTTCTCAGGAATTGGGTAGTATTAATATCGGAGCGAAAGCAAGCCCTTTCTTATGTTCTTGCAAGCCCCGGCTCTTCTTTTCTGTTCATGGTTAGTTAAGTCAAGAGTTTAACTATCTTGGAGAAATATTTAACAACTTTCTATTATACCTTGCCAAGCCCGAAAAGCTTCTCACTTCCACCATTGTTTTCTGGTTTCTAATCCTTTGCGACCTTATCACTTTGAGGTCCATGGTTATATACTTTCTTAACACTGTGTGGTCTCAAAAATAAAATCCTTCCAACCAAAAATCATACTTGAAGGACTTGGTGTATAACTTGTGTTTTCTTGAGGTTTGTAATGCCACACATAGGTGCCCTCCATGCTACTTGCGCGTCCATGAGTAGACAACGTTATCATCAATAAAACTTTCACACACTTATCTAATAAGGCTTACATGGTCGGTTTATCTAATCCATGAATGCAACCGGAGCAATTGTTAATCTAATGACATCATCAAGAATTTATAATGTCCTTATATAATTCAAAATGTTGTTTTAGGTACATTTCCTGGCTTAGTACCTTAACTGAGGGTATCCTGATCGGGGATCGGTCCCTGAAAATATACTTATTCCTTGCGGCTCGTCCAGTAAATCATCGATTTTAGAGAGCAGACACCTATTCTTGATTACGACTCCCTGTAGCTCTTAGTAATCTACACAAAATTTCATCTAAGCCCTTCAGAACTACTTGCTTCATTGGTTCCCTACTGCACTTGTACTGGTCAAGGGCAAGAATAGATTGCCGAATGACTCAAACACTTATGCCGACTCAAACATTGGCCATAGGTGGGGTTGGTGGCAGTGCCCCTTCTAACTTATCCCTTATATATGGTTCATTTGACATGTTTTGTTCTTGGCATCATCTTTCTCTACCGCGGTTGTGTTACCTTTCAATTAACTTAGTTTGATGATCTCCTGGTGACATTATGAACATTTTCTATCAGAGTTTGAGAATGCCGGAAATTCTTATACAAACGAATAATTATAAAAGTAAGATATAGTTTAAGGAACTTAAATAGAGAAATTTCAATTTCATAAGACATAATATAACTTTTCATTAAAATTTTAAACTGGAGGTACAAGTACCTCTACATGGGAATCGAACTCAACACATATTAATGCAAAACATCACAACAAGCAACAAACATAGACGATATCCGAGGCAATAGAACTGCTATGACCTATCTTTCAAGGTCGCAACTACAAAATTCAGCTTGGACTTGTGGGTCTGACATAGGTCTCGTTTCCTTCCTTAGGCTCTCAATTCCTCTTTTTGTTTGCTACTTCCTTTCCTTCATTAATTCCTCCAGAATGGTTAATGTTCACATCATCTATCCTATCTACTTCTTCTTCGTGGGGTTGGTAACCAATTTCACTTAGTGGAGGTGGCTGAGCCATGTCAGTAGGTGGAGGTATCACTTCCCCATACACTCCCCACCAAAAGAAGTGACTTTGAGCATCTGCCCAAAGCCAGTCGGTGTGATCCTCCAACAGGTTATGGGCATACACAAACAGATATCCAATTGGGTTCCAGGTTTGAAAATCGGGAAAGGTTGGTTTCCCTTCATTTCTTAACACAAAAGTAGCTTCTTGTAACATGGGTTCCCTTAACTTATGAACGACAACCCTTTCCACTGCATAGATCACTTCGAGCTCCGACCAACATTTCTTCCTTATAGGGCAATACTCGATGTTGGTCACTACTTTATGCCATTCAGTGTTCATCAACCCTCTTTTCCACATATTAAACATCTCTCGGTTTGACCTAGGACGGCCAGTTAAAGCAAAGTCTTCGCACAAGATCCTAATTTTCAAATGGTATATGACCAAGGTCTCATCAGGTTGCTTACGCATTTACCTTGCCACTCGGCGGACTTCATAAAGAGTAAGCTAGTCACAAAAGAAGGAAGAATCAGATTTGTAAAACCCATTCTACTCGTGTTATTCTTATCTAGGCTTTATTTATTTTATTCTCATCCTATCTTAGTCTTCTTAAGTCTATCAGTTAAAGTTATGATTGTAAATTCTTAACCATGCTTTGATACCAACTTAAACTGTCACGCCCCAAAGAGTGCCCTAAACGTGATAGTTCGCCACACTCGATCTTTAATCTCAAGTAAGGCAACTTTAGTCTTCCCATGAGTTTGAACATCGAGTGTAAGGCTCACTTTCAACATATAGAGACCATACTTTCCTTCGAAATAGTTTAAGGTGACATGCATAGCAACACGAATGTGAATTATAACCGTTACAGTTAGATTTAATCTATTACATGATCCAAGGGCATACCCCCATCAAAACGTTAAGATTTCTCAGACTCTTAAAATCTATTATGTCATCCTTTAGCTACCGATTTAGGAATCTCATTTAGAAGTCCGTGCCTACTTCTAAGTCCCGACCTCATCAAAAGCTCCTTAATATCCAAGAGTTGTACCTGATGATAGCGGCTTCCTCGGAGATAGCCATAAGTATTCATACTACAATAGGAAACTATTAGGGTATAAGCTACACTAGCTTAGTGAGTGAAAACTTCCATACACAATTAAAACATAACATTCAAACAAGTGATTAATCAGTCAAATGAAATGCATCAACACGTGAATTCAACAAACATGTGACAGCCGGAAATCATATGTAGATGGACTTGCGCCCTCCATCCCGTGTTAGCAGACTAACGAATCCTACGGTACGATGCCGTTTAGGCTCATGGTCAACCAACTCATATATTCGTTTTATGGATCACATTGATGAACCAAAATTATTCTTATTTTATGAGTGCTAAAACATATGTTTGATGGTCATTTTCATTAGGAATTTAGCACTTGAATTAATGGAGTTAAGCTTTCAGGTCTTTAAAAGAGATATTTTTCAAGAAAAGCGAAGACGGGTCAAAAATGTAAAGTTTGGATTAAGAAGAACTCAACATTACAAGAACAAGCCATGTCTTTCAACCATTACAAGAAAGAAGCAAATTAAGGACTAAATATCAAGCTTTTAGAAGACATTTAAGTGACACGACCTGTCCCTAAACCTATCGATTTGACAGTCCTTACTTTTTGAGAAACGGCTTTTTTATTGAATAGTAACCCCCTATTTATTAAAGAAACGTCTATTGGACATTAAAGGGGTGTTACTTTGAAAAGCCAAAAGACCCGTAACTCCCGTAACCTCCGTAACTTCCCATTTCCTCCATAATGAATATTCAATTCCATTATGTGTTATTTTGAAAAGTCAAAGACTCGTAACTCTCGTAACTCCCGTAACTTCCCATTTCCTCAATCAATAAGCACTCAATTCCATTTATGCAAAGATCATTATAAATTGAAGATAAAGGAAGAATCAACAACAAGAAGAAAAGCAAGGAAGAGAGAGAGAGAGTCAGATATCATTTTCTAACCCTAAGTTCGTCTTTTAGAGAGCTTTTCAAGGAGAATTGATGGCACAACCATCCGGAATCACAACAATTGTTTCAAAAAGGAGTTTTTGTCATTATGTTTTATTTAAACTCTTCTAGATCTATTATTCTTGTTGTTTATCATATGGAAGAGTAGATTTGTTTGCCCTAGGTTTTGTGAAACCCTAACTCATGTTCTGAATTGTTATCAATTAATGAAAAGTTTTGATCTTGAATTCATTTATGTGATTTAATTGTCTTGTGATAATTTTCTGGCTAGGATTATTGCTTGTTTGATTCTTATTAGTTAGAAAGAGATTTCAACTAATAAGATAGATCTTATATGAATGATAAATTTGCATGTTTCACCTAGACATAGGGAGACTTCGAATTTCTGCTATAAAGATTGAATCTTTATTTAGGGTTTGTGAGTTTTATGCAATTTTACATTGGCGTGAGTGAAGAAAGAGATTCCCATTTTCTCATGTAAAATTAGGAATCAATTGACTTGAAGAAAGTAATTGGTTTAATTTAGAAACCCTCTAGTTCAAGATTTGATTTTTCATCAGTTAATTTTATCATAATTATTAAGGGTTAGGGTGGTTCAAAACTAGGGGCATTGTTGTGAATTGAATTAAATTAAATTAAGGAAAGCTTTCATATTCTATAATTAGGGTTTGTCAATTATTAGCATAATTAATTATTAGGGTTAATACAATCTTTTGATAATTCAAGCTAGATAAGAGGAAAAGAGTGAGTAGAAGTACTCATCAACGTTCCCTAGGAATATGACCTAGATCATTTCTCTATACTACATCTGATGGGTGCGCTTGCCCTGTAAGACCATAGTTGAAAAAAAAAACGATTTAGAAAATTTATAAATTTAAAACTTGGTCTTTTGAATCTATCAACGATTAACCAACATATTTGTTTTATGGATCACGATTAATCAACATATTCGTTTTATGGATCACGATAATCCAACATATTCGTTTTATGGATCACGAAAAACCAACAAATGCTAATGCTCCATCCCTATCGTGATATGAATGAGTTGAAGTTTATCTTTGATGTCTAATAATCAATTTAAACCAATTCTTTTAAGTGACCAAGCAATACTCGCAGACAATCATTTATAATTCTACTATACAAACAATGATTTATCACCCGGCTTTGATATTCTTTAGATTTAACTTCACACAACAACAGCAGACAAATATAATTCCCAAATATCCCCATCATGCATATTCATTTTTGTCTTTGCTTAGCAACTAGTGCAGCTATCATTACAATCACAAGCAATAATTGAAATTGGAAGTGATACTCACTCGGCCATGGTATGCCGGTCTCTTAGTAGTATTAATCGGGTGGTAGGGACTCGTCGGTCTCGAGATCACCTACCAAATAAGAATACCCTAATGAGAACTCCATTACTTAACTAGTTCAAACTATGTATCAAAACTAAACAAAATCGTGATTCTCACTATTTGCGGAAGTTCCAACTTAAAACGGCCATAACTTGGTCATTTTAACTCGGAATTTCTCAAATTTTATATCGATTTCTATCTAATTCAAAAGATCTATCTATTTCTAATATTATTTTTAAGTTTTGAAAACATTTAGGTTACGGAACAGAGGATCAGATCTGATCAGTAATCTCTTCCATTTTCAAAAAATTATTTTACACTTGCTTAAAATGTATCTAGTTGATGATTCATGTAAATATAAAATATGAATGAGTCCTTGTAATAGTCTAGGTACACATCAATCATGCGTACGGTGTTATGCCATAAAGTAAGAGGAGCGACAAATGTATAGTCAAAGTACTGGGGGAAATGAAATGAAAGCTGCAACCACAAGATCATGCTCATCATGTTGTTATTGATCTAAACTCTGCTCTCCATATGGTGCTTTTTTATTATTTATTGTTCTTTCTTTCTTGTTTTTTGGGGGGGGGTGTTGATTCCCATTTTCAATGAATTTGAGATATGGGAGACGTGTCAAGAAAGAGGGTCCATCACTCTGATGTTCCTCTTTTTTCTTGTTGTCCTCATGCTTTACAGCTATGCATAGGTACGCAATAGAATGGGAGAAAAAAGTAGAGTGATTTAGATTTTCCATTCAAAGTTTGGGAATGTATTTTATATTACATTTTATCAGAACGAAAGGACAGCAATATGTAACTTCAAAAGATTGTTGATCTAACATTCTGTTTATTTTGTGCAATTTATTTTTCCAACCGCTTCCAATATTTAATACATAAAAATTATACTATCACCATAGTTTGAATATAACTACTAGTAATTGATGGAAGGCTTTGGTAATGATCAACTACCATTGATATTAGTGACCAAATAAGAAAGATACTAATGGAATAATAAGGAAGATATTTCCCTATTTTTACTGGCACATTTTACTGTGTTTATTAACTACCATGATTGATCATAACTATGGTTTTCATCCTTTTCTATTAGCTGTCGGTAACTCCTAAACAATATTAACCTATTGAAATGGTACAATAATAATTGACAATCCTAAACTATTTTATAATAATATGGAGAAATGTCTGGAAAACATTTACTAGAAAGCGCACACACGACATAAACTACTATGATTTTTCAAAAAAAAAAATACAAACATGTAATCTTATTTTTCATTTATTTAACTCTTAAAATGCTTTCACTTTAACCTTTTTTTTTTTGGCCGATATCTTTGACCTTGTTTATTGCATGGGAAGTAATCAAGCAAATGCAATGTGTATATACGATGACAAGAAATAAATAAATAAATATATATATATATATATAGAAAATAATTAGTCATGCGTGGAATTATTAAAGAAATGTGATTCTGTGTGAAATTGCAAACAATACTTTTATAATTTTTTTTCAAGAGAAAAATTCTTTTGTACAAAAATCATAAAACTTTTGGTATAATTGTGGTCTTTACATAATTTAATGCAAAAATAATACAATACTTTACATATATACTGTTTTGCTACTATATTTTAAAGATTTACAATCCTTCTTAAGTGGCATATTGTTCTATATAAAACAATAAAACTAGTGAAATGAAACAATAATATATTAAATTTTATAATAATTAAATAATACTATTTAATTATCTCATGCTCATAATAAATTTATAATTGTAAATTATCAATATATTAATTGACAAAATCTTTTAAATACAATCTTTACTAATAATTACTATAACACATGATTCAATATTTGTTTACGCGTTAATTTAACTAGTTTACATAGTTATTTCAAAACGTTGAAACCATCTAGGAAACTATGTCAAAGAAAAGTTGGCATCATTTTTATTTCATAACCGAAAGGAACAATATACTTATGTGGTTGTGCTCTTGTATTATTCTGCAATTATTAAAGTGGAGACAAAATAACCTGTAAGCTTTAGCCTTAGAGCAAGCTGTCTCCCTTTGACTTTCAACAAATAATACACACAAACACATATTCTCTCTCATCATTAACACTAGCATGCAACTACAATCTTAAAGGGGGTCATAGGAGGAGAGGATAGAGAAAAAGGGGGTACAGAACATCTTCCACACAATCAAAGATTATGTCTCCCAATTTCAATATTCTCACGTTTGACCTTTCACAACTTTTCCTTTTTGCAAGTTGAGTGCTCAATAGTAAATCCAAGCTAAACGCTAAAAATACTAGATATCATTGAATGGAAAAAGTCAAGTATGCCCTTTTCTGCCACCTCCCTTCAAAACATAAAAGCTTAGAGATTGATTAATTAAAGGAGATAATTCTGGTTCAAAGAATTCATCCATAGTATGAGGATTACACATACTAAACCTTCAAAGGATGCGTTCCATTTAGGTTGTAGTCCATCAATTTGAAAATGATATATTATTAACCTAGAGCTAATTTGGTTTAATTGAGTTTAAGCGCAAACTGAAATAAGCATAATTCTTGGTAAGTTTGAGTTTAGCAAATTAAATTAATTTATACTTTGTTTTTTTTTTTTTCCTGCGAAAAGTAGTTCATTGTTATAAGGTGTAAAAGACATGGGTTTTTGGTAGAGAAATTAATGGAAGCTAATTACGAAAACCTTAGCTTTTTCGCGTTTGAAGATGGGAAGAGAAGTGAGTTGAAGAAGCTTGGAAAGACAAAATTGAAGAATGAGAAGATTAAATTGGGGTATTTATAAGCACAAGTCACAATCTGACGACTTTATTTAAAGTCTCCTCACTCATCAACCATTGAATCCAAACATTTAATATATATTGTTGGATGATGTTGTTTTATCTTTTTCACTCCTTTGATGAACTAAACATGACAATGCAAAATAGAATCACACATGCAGAAACCCCATCCGCTCATTTCTCTCAAAAAACAAAGAAAGAAAACACACACACACAAGAACTAACCCATTTTCCTTTCCCTTTTTGTCGAAACCCTAACTCTAAATTGATCGAATAAAATCTCATGCCTCACATCAATGTGAAATCAGTAATCTATATGTAAGTTTCCCCTTTCTTTCCTACTATGCATGAGATTTTCAACTCCTTTGAGCTTGTGTTATGGTGGAGTTTTGTTCTCCTTTTTTCCAATTGTTTTAATAGGCTATCATCTGGCCTTTACGCTAGTACAATATTTAAATTGCTATTTGATGTTCAAACGATGGGTAAAGTCATGTTGTTTTCATGGTTTTATCTCACATGTTGTTATACATTTTAGTCATTGCAGGTTGTGAAAAGTTAGAAGTAATTTCAATGTAGAAGTTATCATTTTTCCCTTGTAATTGTCAAACTAGTAGGCAAAATTTAGTATGTTTATGTTAATCATAAGTAATTTAAATGGATTTTTCACTTTTTTCCACATGAAGTATACGATCTCAATTTAGATTACGATGCCTTGAAGTATATGTTTTTTATTTTAATGCTTGATGACACTATATGATTTGATTCTGATGATGATCATGTCTCTAAGACTATCTCTGTAATCCCTTTAATTTTACGTAACCTGATTTTAACAAATACTAAAAATGTAATATAAGAATTATATAGAATATTTAGAAAAAGTAAAAAAAAAAAATCACTCTAAATTTTTCTCAATTTAAAAATGTTGAAATATGAATGAATTTGATTATAATTAAAAAGATTAGAATCTCTATTAAAAAATTTTTGAAACTAACTGTAACTTCTATTATCTCAAATAATTTATAAAACGACGATAAATCAATTGATAATATAAATTCCTGAATCCTTTTTCCTTAAGCTCAATACTTAGAAAATAAATCCTATACTTGTTAAATAATGAAATAATAGTGTTCAAACTATTTTCGATCTGTTAACAATATTAAGTAGCACTAAATAAAAATATGTTGTTATTAACAAATTAGTATAAATAACTTCTATACAATAAAACATGATATTTGGAAAAATGATCAATAGACCAACAAAAAATCATAGCTAACCTTAAATTTAAATCACAATAATGAACTATTAATTTTTAAAACCTGTAAGTTATAAAATTATAGACTAAAGACAAATCACTAGAATTACAAGAGATACAATAAGATCGTTGATATCTAAGAATCTAGATCTTAAATAAATATTTAAATTACACGAATAATCTAATTAAAAGATTTAGAGATTCTAGAAATTAAAATCCATAATTATCAATGTAATCTTTAATAATTTTCATAACTAGAAAATGAACAAATTAGCAAATGTGAAACTAATACCAAATATATGATTCAACAAAAATCTTAGAAGAGATCTATAAGTTGTAATAAACTCATTTCTAGTTTGAAAAACCCGAATAAAAATTTCCTTGACCTTAATAGATACAAAAAATGAGATTTTGTATCATGAACTAATAATCCAAGATATAATTAGAAGTAGCTCTAAATTTCAAAACCAATAAGATATAGTCTATTAACGAATCTTATTGGCATAAAACAATAATCTAAAATGAACTACTAGGATTATAAATACGCGGTAGATACTAATATAGACAATGAATATAAGTCTAGATCTCAAATGAAAATTTCAAACCCGTTGTTATACTTGTTAGGGAATTCTAAATTTGTCAAGACTTAGTTCCTAATTTAATTTATTGAACTTGAAAAATTTAATCGCGTAAGTTAAAATACTAAAAATAATTAATTACGTAAACTCGAAACTAAAAATTTGTACATATAAACAACTTAGAGTTTTGTAGTAACTTAGGAAAATTCTATTTCGATAAAACTCTTATTTAACCAGTATGAACATACGTTATAAACTAATATTTGTTAAAATATTATAAAAAAATATTTGATGAAATATTTTAGTAAATTAGTAAACCAATTAAAAATAATGAAATAGAAGCTGCTGGAATTTGCAATCATGTTGGAACAGGGACTGTACAACATTACATTTCTCAGCTGTAATTCACTTTGAATCACGTCCAAATTATAAATTGAGCTTCCCAAATTCTAAATGAAAATAAATGCAAATCGAAGCTGCAATCCTCTACGCTGGAACAAACGAAAACCTTAGCTGCAAAATTTTCACACCTGAAACAGAGGAATTAGACAAAGATCATCCGAAATTCCAAATGAAAATAAATGCAAGAAGCAGTGGAGTCGGCTGCAAATTTCTTTTCCACGCACATCACATAATCACGTACACCAGGAGTTGGGAGCTATAGAATTCCCACGCAGAACAGATCCGCTGGAAGCAAATCATGGACTGCTGCATATCACTTGAACAAAGGATGTCTTCATGCTATAGGGGAAGAATTTGGCTGCTAAAGAATGTTGCACGTCCAGCAAATTTTGATCAAATTGAACACACAATTTCAAGCTGAAAATGACACTCTAACCAATCTCAAAACTCCACATGTAATCCTTATTAAATACAATCAAATTTCAGTCCAATACAAGTTGTAAAACAGCTGCAATTGGAGCTTGGTTTACGTGAAGCAGCATTTGGAATTCTTGGCTACAACACACCATTTTACGTCCAGCTTAGCTTCAATATTAACAGCAATATTCAACTTGAAAATGACAATTAATTCAACCAAAACATTACACATATAATCCTTGTTAAATGAAGGAAAAAATCCAGCTCAAATCAACGTCAAACCCAGCTTCAAAACCTTGTCCAAATCCTTGTTGAAGAAGCTGCAGCAGGTTGAAAATAGCAACAAAAACTGCAGTAGAAATTACAATTTCAACCTCAGTTTTAACTCATTTTTTATCCGATTTGTTTGCAAGTTGAGCCCCTAATTTACACACATAAATGCCTTAATTAACTATCAAACAAATACAATTAATTCTCCTTGAAATCAACCACAAATTTTATACAAATTCATTAAAAATCATCCTTAAATTCGCATCATAAATTCCATCGAAGAAAAATCAACAAAAACTTGATTTTATCAATCCAAAACACCTTATTTGTGCCTTAATTCTAGCCTAACTTAGTACATATATAGCCTTAAGTTAGACACTAAATTAGCTCATAATCCCCACAAAAACAAATTAAAATCCTAGCTACAAAAGGAAAAATGAACAGCCACTTTCCTTCACCATTTCCTTCATTTAGATATTGAAGGAACTCTAAAACAAAATATAACTCTTGTATTATTTCCTACATCCTATCCAAGCATCAACACATTGAAACACATTCATTTCCTCTTTCAAACAACACCAAAAACCAAGTTAAATAGCATATCATAAATTCAATTTAAATCTAAGCTTAACAAGGTAAAAATATGTACATACATAGCTAGTTTAGTTAGATTAATTTTTCTTAGTTACTCATCTTCTTACTACCCTGTTTAGATCATTATTTTCACAAGAAGGAGGAGCTAAACCCCATCTATTACCCAATCAAGGTAAGGATTATATCAAGTTCAAATATCCACTATGTTTGATCTCTAGAAATTTGTCTTAAAAATTTATCAAAAATTGATCTAACCATATCCTTATGTTATTTAGACTATTTATATAAATACATCAACTTAAAGATTTTTAAGTATAGTAATTCAAATCGTAGAAAGGAAAAACCAAAACCATACCTAAACTACAGCAAGCTAAATTGAACTGTTAAATAACTCATGTAAATCGTTGGAAAGAATGAATAAACTGTAGTGATGTTTTTTTATAAGCCAAAAACGACCCCACCAATGGAAAGAACACAAAAAATCCTATGCAATCAACTATTTATTTGTTAAAAACAGATAAGAAACGAATTAGATATCGTAAAAACAAAATTTGAAATATTGATGTCAACATTTCACATGCCACAGAGCTGTTCGCATGTTTTTCATCATCTTGAAGATCTTTTTTGATAAAAATAACACCATTAATGGATTTTACTCAGAAAATACAATGAAAAAGACTATTTATTCATAAAAAACGACTAGAAATGAGTTAGATATGATCAAAACAAGTTTTGACTATAGTTATTAGGATTCACTTGAAACCTATGCATGTGTTTCATAAATTTAAAAATTGTACAAGTCCCTTTTCTTGAAAATAATTTCACTACTAGAAAGTACTTGAAGAATACTATCAAATCGACTATTTATACAACGAAATCAGATTTAAAACAAATAAGAAATCGTAAACTAGAAAATCATTCAGTTTTCACTCTTAATAAACCAATATTAATGTTACTATTATTCCTATTAATATGATTATGATTAATACCATTATTAGTACTATTGATTATAGTATTCTATATTATTGATATTTTCATCAAGAGTCATTAGAATTATTAATACTGTTATTATTTATGTTAAGGTCACTAAACTTATATTATCATTTTTGTCACTAATAACATTATTTACTAATAGTAAAAATTGTTGTTATTATTATACTTGTATTTATTACTAATATTGATATTAACATTTCAAAGTAATATTACTGAAATATGATATCATTAAACTTGCTTATTTTACAATAAAATAAAAATATAGTATAATAAAAATTTGATATATCTAAACTCCATAAACATATGATTTTATTAAAATAATTTTGAAAGGTATAGACACTACAACATATCCTTAAATAAATAAAAATACTAATTTAAGAGATAGATAAGGTTGATAGGCAAAAAATTAATAAATAAAATCTTCTACTAAAAGCAATAAGACTTAAGGAAAAGACAAACCTCTTCAACAAAAATATAGATAGCAATAAAAATCGAGAGAAGCAAAATAAAAACAAATAACAGATAAATATTCTTTACTATAGGGATTAAATCTAATAAAAACTGAATCAAATACCGATACGGAATAGTTAGGCACCTATAAGATTCAATTAAATTATTTAACGATGCAATAATTAATATAATAGGGCTTAGTCTAATGTCTGGTGATTAATCAGCGCCTTTAATTTTAGGAAAACTTCTCTTATAGAAATAGTCTAATAATGAATCTCTGTTATTTCCTTTCATAGGAAAATAGATCAATTCCCGGACTTCCGGTAGCTTATACAACAATTTAGCAAGGACCACAGGTGATTTACATGACTTTATCACATTGTTTGTGCTTGTAGTATAGTTGCATTTGGAATAATATATATATTCAATTGATATGCATGCGAGATTGGGAATAATGCATGATGATGGTGTATGATTGAATGACAAAGTACCATAATAGAAGTGATAATTCTATTATATGATAAATATTGTATGAAGCATGAAATACCCCAACTCTTCACCTAAAATAGAAATTGGTTTTAGACAGATCTAAATGACTAAAATGAATTATAGGATTTAAATAGACAAGTTGATATAATTTAATTAGCTAATAATAAGTTAGTTTAGATTTGAGTTTCAAATTCCCTAAACATGTCATCAAAGTGTTTAGAGAATTCCTAAACCCTTAATTCTTAGCCTAAACACTAATTCCTAATTCTCAGTAAAATTTGAGTTCATTTTCTTATATAAAAACATCGGTTCTTAAACCTGAACTCAAATTAAATATCTTTGTATCCAAATTAAATTCCTAAATTAAGTTCTTATTTTAAGATCTTAATTTATAATCTATTGGTTCAAAAATAATCTTTTAAATACTTCTGGAACTATATATATTGATCTGATAGTTCTAAGCCTATACCTATATTCGTTTAAATTAATTTTAATCCTTATTATTTTCCTTTTAATCTCTCCTTCTCTGCCTCTCTCCGCTTCACTTTTCTTTCCTTTATTCTTCATTTCCCCAACCGAGACTTTCTTTCCTCTGTTCCTTTCTTCTTCTTTTTCCTTTTCTTCAATTTCTTCCACAAATCTCAAGATTAAAGCTATCTAGAAGATTAATCAAAGCTAGGAGAGAAGCTAGATGAAGGAAAACAAGTTAGAAGTGTAAAGAAAGATCAAGTGTGCAAGTGTTCTTAAAAGATAAGTTGTTATTTCCTTATTATCTTTGTTGTTTACTTATTTAATTGATGAGTTGATGTTAAATTGGGTTGAAAGTGTTGTTTATTTTTGTAATTGTTAAGTTGAAGTTTGATATGAGTTGGTTTGAGGAAGGAGATGATGAATAGTAGTTTGACGGTTTGATTGTTGTTTGAAGTTATTGGTGAAAGATTGAAGTGTTAGGAGTTGTTATTAGAGTTTATTTGATGTTAGAATTGATGTAGGAGATGTATAAGTTGATGAAAAAGTGTAAAAATGGATTTTAAAAATGGAACAAATTCATAACATGTATCAGGGATCAATCACGGGCGAGCAAAAGGGAGTGAAATGAACTGATTATATGTTTTTCAAACATCACGGGCGACCAAAGGGGCGTGAATTGGTCTGATCACAAATTTTTCTAAAATCACGGGCGAGCAATGGGCGTGATCCGTCTCCTGCAGCAACATGTTTTTGTAAATTAATCATAACTTTTTCATACGATATCGGATTGAGGTGATTCAAGTTGCGTTGAAAGCCTAAAAAGAGATCACAACTTTCATGTTTTAAGTTTTTGAAAATTCTAAAAGAATCAGTGCTTAAAGTTCATTTCTTTCCAACCGATACATTTTCCAAGCAAAGTTAAAAACTTGTTTTGTTTGTTTTATGTGTGTTTGCTTTAGGAAATGGATCTTTTTGGACTAAAATGAGATAGATAAGTGATGATTGATGTGTTATATTGATTGGTTGATATAATTAAACATGAGTTAAGTAGATTTATAGATTTAACAAATAATTAGAATAAATCTAGAAGTTAGTTATAAAATGAACTTAGTTAACAAACCTAGTTTCAACTTGACTAAATGAACTTGAATGAACTAAAATGGATTAGATTGTTCAACTTTGATGAATTTGGTTAAGTTTAAGTTAATGTAAGCTCAAGTTGACATAGATCTTAGATATATAATGAATTAGTAATGAATCTAAGTTCAACTTGACTAAATGAGCTTGAATTAGCTAAAAGGAATTAGATTACTTAAGTTAATCAACTTGAACTAGTTTTAGATTAAATGATAACTCTAATCAATTTGTCTAAGGTTAAGCTGAAATGGGTTAATAGCTAATAATTAGCTTAGATGAATGGATTAGGATGATCTTTGATTAATATGGTGAATATGTTGTTTCAAATGTGTATTTACTTGAAAAATGAATGTTTTTGGTTTATGAATTCTTTGTTAATGCTTTTGTAATAAACACTATAAATAAAGATAAAAGAAATTCTTTGACAGACAAAGGAGAACCGTCCATATTTTGGCGGGGCGATCTTCGCAGCCATAGCGGGTTCCTATTTAGTGTTTGATCAAATAGGATTTAACAAAATGAGTTTGAGATGAATGGATAAATAGCTTAAGTTCTTATACGATTTTGATGAAGTGGATGTTTAGTTTAGTTTAGTTTAGTTTCTTATACAGTTCTTTCCTTAACAGAAGTGGATATCTGATTTATCTTTTGAAATTCCTTCCAAGGCTATGTTTGGATTTCATATTCACGGTATGCAGTAATTTACGTGTTGGATGTTAGGATAGGCATCTAAAATGGATTAAGAATTTAACTCGGCTTAATAATTGATGAGTGTTGGTTGTCTATTACGTCGTTGAATCCGAACCGGGGAGTGACAACCTTGTCATGATGCAATGGCATGGTAGTTTCGGCACTTAGCCCAATCCTTTGTCATGATGCAATGACTCAAATCCATGATGCAATGGTGGTTTCTTTTATTGGCTAAGTGGGTAGCTAATAGGGTTAATTGTATCGGTATATTCTTTACTTAGGCTCGGGAGGAAATAATATGTTTTAGTTCATGGGTATGGGACCGTTGAACTAACTGATGTTATAGACCGGGATAAGTGGAGTGTATAAAGGAGTGTGAACCCTAGATGATGCTATTAATATTCTTTATCAGTTAGATATAGGAGATATAGATATCCGGTCTATCTATATCAACCCCCTGAGCAGCTGCTGTTACTCAGGACCCCCAGATTACCATTGGCTTGTTCCGGAGTGTGAGTGCTCCATTATTGATTTGTTTATTTTAATGAAAAGATAATAACTTGTGGATTAATGCATTGAATTTAGTTAAGCTCACGTGCCACTCCGTGTGTGATTATGTTGCTGTGTACTAGGCTTCGGCTCATTCTTGTTGTTGTTATTCTTTTTACAGGTTTTGTGGTTGATAAAAATGATGTTGTTGTTGATGTTGGTGATGATGGATGATGAGACGATGAATGTTGTTGATATGATGATGTTGTCTCGGGTTTTTGGGTGCTTCTGTTGATTCGGAAAAATTTGTGGATGAGTGAAGTGAGTAGGGCGTGGATGTAGTTAATTATTTTATTTCTTTTTGTTTTGTATTAGTGAGAGCTGGATTTACGATTTAAACTTGTTATATTCTTTAAAGGGCATAGTAGAGCCCATGTTTTGTAATTTAACTTTTGCAAAGCTTTGTTTAATCTAATAATTCTCCACTTGAGAGAGTGGAAGTTTTGAAATGTCTTTATTTCTAAATTGTTTTATAAAATTTATTTTCGCTGCTTAATCCAGTTGTTGCCAGAATCTAACTAAACGATTTCACAATCTAAAATTGGTTTAGCAATGTTTAACGTAAACACCTTCTTTTAAGACAACCTTACGTATAATTCGTAAGAGTTATACATGGTTGGGGACTTGGTATACTTGATTTGAGAATTGAGCATGTCGGGTCTTTACAAAGCATGTTGATGATTGTCTATAAATCGTATGATCGCCTTAAACTTGATTAACAACTACTAGTACTATAAATGGAATGGACATGCATCGCATGATTTGCATAGACTGCATTGGAAGATGTGGCAGCCTACTACGTGTTAGTATTTCGGTTCTCTAGGTAATGCTTGGTTTTCTAGGCAAGAGACTATTAGTTTTATGCAAGATTACCTTTGTTCCGTCGATTCCATGGGAACTAACTGGTAATGAAGGACGCCGCCCATACTATCGCTATGAAATGACTAACACTTAGTGGAGTTTCTAAGGCTTAAAATAGGAATTGAGTGCTGAAAGTATAAAGAGATAACGATAATGAGGATTGTGGTTTTCCTATATGCTTAGTCTCTCATGGGTAGGTGGGCCATAGTATCGAGTTCCTTTAACCCGATGAGGCGTAAATCTCCATCTTACTTTGGATTCTAGATCATCCAAGCTTGTAATGTGCATATAATTGATTGTTGCATTGCATGTGATTGATAATTACGGTTGTTTATTATTGGTTGATGTGTGGTTTAGTCATGTTATCTCACTGAGCCCATGGTTCGCTCATCCCCCAACAGTTTTTGCAGGATTGATAATTGGGATTAGGCTAGGAATGTGTGAAGAGAGCTTCTCCATCGAACTCTACTAAAGATAGAGATATAGAATATGATAAACTTAGAATGTAAATTAGATAAATTTTATAATAATTGAAATTTGTAAGTTATAGTTTGAAACCCATTTTCACTATTTGGTAGGGGATATCGATTCTCTGCGATCTTGGTAGAAATTGGAAAATTGGATTCCATAGTTGAAATCCTGTGATATATTATATCATTTGTATGATAAACATTTATAAATAAATAGAGTCTTGTACACTTTGACTTACAAGACAGTAGACGACTCTCATGTTACGGGTGCACACATGATATGATAGATTTAAATTTATCCTACTAGGCCCCTATTATGAGGCATGGCAATCTCCAAATTAGAGTTTACTGATTTGAATGGGATGTGTATATATAAAATTTCAGATACTACTAGCAAGTGTACTGGGTCTTGATCAAGTAATATAGAATGAGTAGAGTATCATTCCCACAGAGACTAAATTAACTACTAGATTGGTATTAGCTTATACTAATATTTAGGCAATCAAAGTATCAGTTAACTATAACTAATTAATTATATCTACTATGAATACAAATGAGAATGTGAGAAGTTATAAGATGAATGGGAAGGAACAGAATCCATCCTAATCTTTATTAATCATGCTGAATTTATATTATATGAACAATTAGAATTATGGATATTTGTAAGAAACTGTAAAGACCAAAACAAAGTTTTAGTTAACCATAAATAATCTATTAGCTTCCGCTATACAAATTATCAATGGAATCTAATTTATAATCATAAATCTTCCAATTCTTGATTATCTAATATTCTAAATTAACTTCTCCTAATTCCTTAGTGAGAAATTAAAATAAAATATTGCATAAAGTACATAAAACAATTTCTAAATAATATCAAACTTAATTGGTTCCACAATTGTTGTTTAATTTCAATTTATGAATTCCTATGAATCTTAATTCTTTTTCCAAATCATTAGAATTCTTATCAATTCAATTTCAATCAGAAATAAAATAGATAATTAGGATTCAATACAAATATTCATAATTCTAATAATCCTATAACATAAATTCAAAAATCATTTCAGCAAAATTAGGACTTCATCACTTCCCACAAAGAAACGTTTAGCTACTTATGGTGTTGATTCAAAAATCAAATAATATATGTAATTGATAGCATTATAAACAAATAATTTCAGTAAAATGAATTGCATAAGAAAGAGAATAGATATCACCAATTTAAGTATCACAATCTTCAATTACAATTCTTGAAAGCTCACAAATTTCTCTCACAAATCTCTATGAAATGCTAGACTATTTCTATACTCAAGTGTACTACTTTGCTTCTGCTTGTTGATGATTGTTAGAAGGGGGAGAACCCCTATTTATAGGAAAAATTTCGTGCAAGACATTAAATGAAATTTGCTGTTTCACTTCATCCACCGGCAGTTATGGATCCTACGCCGGCGGCTTAAAGACAGCGTATCATCAATTTCTTCTTCACACAGGCAGTGCACAGGCAGCTTTCAACTTCGGTTGCAGGTGTAGGCCGCTTCTACGCCGTCGGCTTAGATGTAGATCTAGCCGGCGTATGTGATGAGAAATGAAAGGTTCGGCCAATTTATAACGAAAGTTGCCCTAAAGCCGGCGGCTTTGACATCGGCCTAGATACTCAACAGATTTGTCTCTTCAATTTCCTCCAAGCATGTGTATCTTCATGTAGCTTCAGATCTGTGGTCTACACTGCCTCAACGCCGGTGGCTTAGTAGCCGGCTTAGATTGTAACTTCTTCAGAGCTGGTGACTTTTCAACTCTGAGCTGCCGGCCTTCAATGTACGCTGGCCTGTTCAACTTCCACGCCAACAGCTTTTAGGCGGTGTAAGTGTGGTTGAGTAAATATCTTGCAAAGCTGGCAGTGCTAGCAATGGCCTTGAGTGTAAGCCGTTTGAACACCGGCAGCTTTGAATGTTGAAATGCCGGCGTATCCTCCAAATTTTTCCAATTTTCACTTCAAAGTTTCTTGTTTTGATTTCTTTGTCCAAATTAGACCTGTTACATGAATTTTAATAAAAAAAAAAATCCATTCTAGCTCTTTTGAACATCAACAAGTTGTATAAAATATGATCTTATCATTTACTAACTATGATTCATTTGATATGAAGTAAGACTTATTGTATTGCCATTAATGACCCAGGTGGTGTTGGTCTCTAGTAAACATGTTTTATCTATTATGTCAAGCATCATTGAGGATTCTATTGACCCTTTTTCACTTTTTTTCCCTTCAAGGCACCATATTTAATGTCTCAACCATGATCTATTAGCAAGCCCTTTTCTTAAGACCATTGGATCAATGTCATATATATATATATATAATTTAATCGATATTATTTTATTATAATCTAAAAAATGCTCAAAACATACAAAAAAACATAAGTGGATAAAAGAATATCTCCTTTCTCTAAAGATGGCAATTCATTTTTAGTAGGTTAATTTTTACATTGGTTCTCCAAGTATGGCAATTCACTTTTTCAAGTGCAAAATGCATATGTTGGCAGTAACTCACACATACTCAATCTTTCACACAAACCTTGATGACATGAGGTGAAAATTGGATGTATTCCACAAAAGGGGTAAATGGAAGTATCCCATTGAATACAATAGAGTATACACCCCATTTTTGCCCACTTAATGCTTTATTTTGTAGTGAAAATTAATATCATATTAACCCCACAAATTACAATAAAATATAAAAAAGAAAAAAATTAATTATTATATATAAATAATACTAATAAAATAAAAAGTAATAAATATAATAGGTTTATAATAATAAAAGTAATATAAGCTTGAAATAGTATTAATTTTAATTATAAATCTTTTTTGGATCCAATTAAATAGCCCACAATAAGTTAGCTTATTTAATTAGGGCCATTTTCGAAGCCTTAAATATTATTTTTATGCAACTTAAAATGAGACATAGGGTAATAGTCTGTATGGATAAGTCTTGGACATGCAAATTGGAGGCTAGGGGTTCGAATCCTAAAGGAGCAAGATGCCCCTTTCTATTTTTTTAGCATGCCACATGGCATGCCCTGATTAGCTAAGCTGACGTCTCTTCCTCCCTCGTCTCCATTGACTACGCATTAAGTATCTTAGCTGCTTTCTTTCATGGCCATTTTGTTACTAGCATTACTTCATGATTTCACCAAACCGATGGTGGTCAAAATTAAGATTCAAGACCAAAAACTAGTCTCAATTTTTAGTTTTAAGTGGTTAAAATTGACCACAAAATTTGGGGAAATTCCATCAAAACCAAACTTCAAATCACCATTGATGATGATTTCCATCGAATTTGAAGCACAATTAAGACATCAGCGGTTAACCCATGACTGAACAAACCTAAGAATGCATCCAAGTTCAGTCAAAAGATGCAAAATCACCATTAATAAAAAAAATTAAAACCAAGATCCTAGTTTTTCCAATTTTGATTAATACGATTTAAGTGGTTTCCAAACTTGTTCGAGTTTCAATCCCATAAATTGGAGCTTGCACAAGCCTTTATAAGGAAGCAATCACAAAGAATCACACATAAATCACCTTCAAATGTTCAGATATTAGATTGTTCTTAAAGTTAGGGCTTCAAATTTAAAATCATGATTCATGGTTTAAGATTGATTTTGAGCTAAGTAAGGATCATATGAAGCTTTCAAACAACTTAAGCTTCTGTTTAGAAGGCTTTAGGTCAGTAGAGGTCATCGGAATCTGCTCCGACCAAGAACCACCATGTGTTGCCGCTGCAACCCCTAGAATCATTGCCTACTACCACTTCTAAGACGAACAGGTAATTGAAGCATTAGCCATCATCCATTTGCCCTGTTAGAAAATCCCATTGCCACCAAACATCACCATAATGGTGGATTCCACTTTTGCCAACTGCCTCTATTAAGTCATGTAAATCCCCGAAATTTTCAATCCAAAATTAAAGACCTAAACCCTAAACAGAAGTCAAACGGATTCTTAGATCAAACAAAACCCTAGTTTACCGTAACCGCTTAAGTCTAGCATTGCCGTTTTCTCAAGCCTTGAAAAACGAAGTTAGGATTATAAGCTCGAATAATTCGTAATAACCATAGGTTTTATAAAAGTTTCAGTTTCGCGAAATTCGGATGTCCTTCGAACCCGAACTGACACAGTTCTTGAAAAATGTGTCCGGAAGCCCGGAATAGGAAAAATATTCTGAATATACCGTTAGACTCGTAAAAATATAGATTTCCAAAAATATCAATTTCGTAATTTTTCGATAACTAAAAATATCAGATATTGCTTTTATACTCGTATTTTCTTACTACCGGTATTGAATTGTCATGTCTACTTTTACATTACACTATTTTCTACTATTCTACACTATTCATCTATCTACTTTTTCTTACAACCTACTCTTACAACCATACACCTATTTCTTACACTTTTCATTTCAATACAATTTACATCTTTCATTTCTTACTTTTAATTAATCAAAAGCCAAAAAAATTAATTTTTCTCTCCCTACACTCAATATGGCGCCGGCCTCTCTCTCCCATGCTCAATCTATTTGATTTCAATTATTTAATTAACACAATTTATCTCCCACATTTTCCTATAAATACCCCTTCATACCTTCACTTCTTCACACTTCTTCTAACTAAAGTTACTCTCTCAAAATCTCTCTCAAATTTTTCAAGAGTTCTCTCAAGAAGTCTTCTTAAGTTTAGTTTCCTTAGGTGAGAAATTCTCAAGAATTCTTCATGTTCATCTACTTAGTATGAGTTTAGTGTATGTTTTCTAAAACCATGAAGGTTAAGAAAGCAACATTAGATTCATACTTTGTTTTTGTTCATAATATCAATCTCTTTATGTTCCTTTATGTTCTTTATATTTCCTTTTGTTCTTATATTTCCTTTATGTTACTACTATCTAATATATCTATATATACTATATTACTATTTAGAGCATATAAGCTCATTGTCTTACAATTTATTTATCTTTCATGCAATTTATTTACTTCATTCAAGTTATTTAATTTCAAGTTGATTTTAAGACTAGTCATTCTAGTCTTAGACTTGTCCTCATCAAGTCAAAACAATTTCATCTTTTCTTTTTCGGGACTAGTCTTTTCTTAGTCCCGGGGTACCTTGATGAAGCTAAGGTCCCAATACTTGATTTACTTATTATTTACTTTAGCTTTCAAGTTATTATTTACATTTCATAGCTTATGATTCATATTCATGCATGAACATAATGTTTTTGTCTCAACAAAAATAAATGAGAAATGTTTTCTTGAATTAAATATCTTTCTAAAAGAAATAAATATGGAAAATGGATTTCTTAAAACCCATGAACATGTATGGAATGATTTTCTTACATAAACAAAAGGTTTTATGAAAACTTATCTTTTATCAAGAAGTAGAAATTCTTTTGGAAACATTAAAAATGTCATTTTGCTACTTTTGAAATCCAAGTTTAGAAAATAAAACCACACTTTAGGAAATTAAAGTAATTACAAGAGATTTCATTTATAAATATTATCTTAATGACTAAAGATCTTTCAAAAGTAAAATAGAATCTCAAATTCAAAGACTTTTAAAACCTTACTTTTAAGTTGAGACAACTTCATTTACTTCATACATTTGTTATGAGTCATTACAATATATATATACCTTTCAAAAGTTTACAAAATAATTGAAATGTTATCTTTTCAAAATGAGCTTTGTTTACAAGAAGAAAAACAAGTGTTTACAAATTCGTGGCAAATCTGATCGCTACCTTTTCGGAACCCAAACGACTTAGTTTTATGGAAATAAGCTTAGAAATGCGTAGATCGTTTCGAGTAGGTAGAAAACGGTATATTATACGCGAAATTCCGAGTTAAAATGAGCAAGTTATGGCCATTTTAAGTTGGAATTTCCCTTTATACGATTTTACTACGATTTTAAGAAAAGATTAGAATCTTCAAGGATAGAATTTCATGAAATACTCATTTTGGGTATTCTTCTTGATTAGATAATCACGAGGAGGATTGTTCGTATCCCGAGGATTACTACGATTAAGTGGAATTTCGAAGACCCATCCAATTCAAGAACGGTGTCATCATGGCCGAGTGAGTTACTTCCCGTTAATTTTCTCATACTCTTGATTGTGCTTTAAAGTTAGTTGCACTAGAATCTAAGTCAAAAATCAAAATGAAGTGTATGAAAATATGTTGAAGGATACTAAGTATATCGAAACTCAATTTGTTTGTAATAAAGTTGTATGTATTAATATCTTGAATTGTTTGAAATTGGTTGATCACTTGAAAGAAGCTAAATGTAATTACTAGACTTTAATTAAAGAAATTATTCATGCACTTCATATGTTGAGTCACATTGCATTCACTACTATACAATTGGTGGGACAAGTGTATAATAGTGGTGGTAGACATAACCGGTATATCATGTAAGTGGCGAGTAGGAGCCGGTAAGAACTACTTAAATTGATGGCTAGTAGGAGCCTGTAATAACTACAAGTTTTTGGTGGCTAGTAGGAGCCTGTAATAACTACAATTTTTGATGGCGTATAGGAGCCGGTAAGATCTATAAAATGTTTTTAAAAGTTGTGGCTGTAATTGGCCTGAATCCCCAACCCCGAATGAAGGGCGTAAATTCATTCAACATATGATTCCCGGAAAGTCATATGTCTTGTATGCTCACGTGGTTGTTGCATTTCATATGTTTGAATAATAAACTTGATTGATAATTTACTTCGAGTATGAATTTTGGGATTACTCACTAAGCCATAAGCTTACCCCTATAGATATTTGTATTCTCAGGAACACCTATTTTGTGCCCGGGTCTTCCAGTATCCGTATACGTTTTATGTTGAAGCTTTTGGAGGAAATCTACTCGAAGACTTAGATTAGAATTCCTTTGAAATCTTTAATTTTGGATGTTATGAAGTTTATCTCGATCCTTGGAATTAGGGGGTATGCCCCTAAGATTATGTAACAGACCTTTGGTTATTTATGATATGATATACTTTATTTCTGGATTCTTGTATGTTTATCTTTACTTGCTTAAACTATGCTTCCCAAAAGCGTCTCCTATTACCGTGTTAGACGCCTTACATATAATACTAAGGCTTTCGCATGACTAAGGTAGCCATTCTTAAGCCTTGATATTATATGTGGCGGACTGCCACGTTTAGGGTACCCTTCGGGGCGTGACAGTTTAAGTTGGTATCAGAGCAACAAGTTTATAGAAATAAAGGTAATAGGAATAAATCTAGAATAGAAAAAGATAGATATGTTTAAAAGGACTTAGATAGGATTAGACAAGTTTAGAATTCTCAAAAAGGAGAATTAATGACCTCCCTTGTCCTTTATAGTTACTCTTGGAGAAGTTAGAGTTAAGGCCAATGTTTGAATTAAGAAATGATGAAACCCTTGTGGACTACCGATTAAGAGTAAGAAGCCTATGTAAGGAGTTTTGCCCTATTAGACAACTTAGAAGTTTCTTACGATATGAATGTTTACGTACCATTACAACCACACCCTATGCTCCAAAAAGCTACGTTCATTTTCCGAAATAATAGATGTTTAGTTTTCCCGATTTTCGAGCTTGGAATTCCATAGGACGATTATATATCTAGCCACGATGAGCCAGTAGATCATGGACGAGATAAGGATATTCCAACCAACGTAAAGCCAGTCAAGATTTCAAATGGCCTGATGAGAATACCCGAATCGAAGACGATATCGCGTGAGAAACCTGATCGAGAAAGAAGTAGGAAGTATCCGAAGGAGCATGCAGCGCAGCAAAGTTTGATCAACGGGAGCCAAGCACGTCTAGAAATCAACCCTCCCGCAAAGGAAAATGATGGACCGAAGCAACTTGAAGCTGTTCGTAACTAAGATGGCTAAGAACGACTTCTAGACCCAACCAATGCAACCCCTCACCAGAAGAAGATCAAAGAAAGAAGGAAGGATCCACATGAGCAATCCCATGTGTCCAACAAGAATTTTGTAACCAGATCGACTTAGGATATAGGATCGATTAGTAGTTTAATTTATGTTTTCGAAAAAGTGTTCAATATTTGTTGTATTTTGAATTTCTTTTACCTTGATTTCGTTATAAGATTTTATTCCCTTCTATTAAATATTTTGGTTTAAACAAATTTCCTCTCTTGATTTAGTGATTAAATTTCTCTTATGTGATATTTCTCTTCATATGTTTATTTCTTAAAAGTTTCCACAATTTCCGTAACTTAGTATGTAAAAGACTTAATAATCTCGTAATTACGTAAATAATTAAAACAGCCGACCTAGAAGAGGACGACCAAGGATGAGGCAGGCATCAAATAACCCGCCTGAAGAAGTTAATCAACCAAAAGTACCCCCTGTGGCTCCTGCCCCAGACCAGCAAGGCAATCTCCAAGCCACTCTGGGTCAATTAACACAACTTCTTAATGTGTTAGTTCAGCAACAACAAAGGAATATGCCACCTCCGGCACCAGCACAAGCACCACCCAGCAAGCACCCCAAGCATCTGTACATGGACCAGCAGCACCTGATGCTCAATCACATACAGCACCCTGCCGCCCGCCACCACCTCGACCATACAGAACTTCACTCCCAGATTTTATCAAAAGTAACCGTTACTTTGACGGAGCTTTTGGGAAACCAGATGAAGCAGAAGATTGGCTCGCGCAGATAGAACGATCTTTTGCCGCTATGAAGTTCCTTATCATCTTCGAATAAGCTATGGTACTTATATGTTGAGGTTCAACGCCCGCATCTGGTGGGAGTCCAAGAGTAGGGAATTGCCCCGCCTATCACCTGGGATGTTTCGGAATGAGTTTCTGGAAAATTATTTCCCTGGAAGTTTAAGAGTAAGGTATAGTGCGGATTTCTTGCACATATCCCAGAGAGGAAATCCATAGAACAATATGAGACGGAATTAGCCGACTCCTGCAGTATGCTCCGGATTCTTATAAGTATAGTGAGGAGCTGAAACGACAAGTGTTCCTGAATGGGTTAGATGAGGACTTAAGGATGCGATTAGAAGAGTTTGACATTCGCACCTTCAGAGAATTGGTTGAAAGAGCAAGAATTGTTGAAGGGGCCAAGAAAAGGAAAGCTGGGACTTGAGAAGAAAGTGCATGTGTTTGGAAGGAAATTTCAACCAGGAACGAGCTCCAATTTCCCTTCTAAGAGGTTTAAACCAATTAGCAACTTTAAGGGAAATTTTAGTGGACAGAAGGATAATTCCAAGATAACAGCAAATTGTTGGAAATGCAAAGGGCGCATTACCCGAAGAGATGCCCCCTTCTCCAGAACAAGTGTATTTCTGTGGTGACCCGAGCCATAAGATTCCGGATTGCCCAAAGAAAGCTTCTACGACTTGTTTCGTATGTAAGCAATTGGGACATTTTGCTAACGAGTGTCCCCAAAGGAATCTCACAGCAAACCGACCTGTTGGATCCTCAGGAGGACTTGCCCCGACAAGGAGTGGGAATGGAAGCGGAAGTCGCTCGGCATCATCTATGCATGGGCTGAGAATTTATAACCTTGAAGGGCAATGGGTCTGCGAGGAGGATGCCGAAGAAGGAGTAGAGTTGGCTGCCCTGGACCATGGAGAGGAGTATGACTATAACTTGGTTACAGGTTAGCCTCAACCTATATGTCTGTTTTGATATCTGTTGAGTATAAAGTTATGATGTATGTTGGAAATAATAGATGTCTAGGAAACCTTTTTAAAGGACAATAAGACTAGTAACACGCGTCTTGAACGCAGGAACCATACAAATAGGGGACCTAACCGCTTATACCCTCTTCGATACCGGTGCAACACATTCCTTTATTGCCACTAGTGTAGCCTTGAAGACCGGTTTACCATCACCACAATCACAACAAGTTTTCGTATAAAAACCCCCACCGGTAGTGTGGTGACTACCAAAGAAGTAATAAGGAATTGCCCCATGAAGATACAAGGCCATGAAGCAACTACCGATCTTATAGTAATAGAAATTAGCAAGTACGAAGTGATTCTCGGAATGAGTTGGTTGTCCATGGTGGAAGCAAAGGTAGATTGTAGAAATAAAAGGTGGAATTCATGGACAAGATGGAAAGAAAGCTACGTTTTTGGGAGAATCCGCAAAAAGTTTGGAGTTAAGTTCGTTTGAGTAATTGAAGAGTTGAGGAAGGAGGAAAGTTATGTGGGAAGTACGGAGGAGGATAAGGAAAGACCCAACATTGACGACATCCCCATCGTTAATGAATTCTCTGATGTTTTTCCAGAAGAATTGCCTGGGTTACCCCCAAAACGAGAAATCGATTTTGAGATCGATTTGATGCCAAAACAGAACCTATATCCAAGGCACCATACCGAATGGCACCTGTTGAGCTCAAGGAACTTAAGAAGCAATTACAAGAATTGCTTGACCAAGGATTTATTAGACCAAGTGTCTCGCCTTGGGGAGCTCCGGTATTATTCGTGAAGAAGAAAGATGGATCGATGAGGTTGTGTATTGACTATCGAGAACTCAATAAGGTCACTATAAAGAATAGGTATCCATTGCCAAGGATTGACGATCTCTTTGACCAACTACAAGGAGCAAGTGTATTCTCACGCATTGATTTGAGATCTGGATACCACCAGCTGAGGATAAAACCAGAGATGTGTCAAAGACCGCTTTTAGAACTCGGTATGGACACTATGAGTTCATGGTCATGCCATTTGGATTGACAAATGCACCAGCTGCTTTCATGGACTTGATGAATCGGGTGTATAACCGCTCTTGGATAAATGCGTGATTGTCTTCATTGATGATATTTTGGTTATTCTAAAACACGGGAGCAACACAAAGAACATCTGAGAATGGCATTACAAACCTTAAGGGAGCACAAGTTATATGCCAAATTATCCAAGTGTGACTTTTGGTTGGATCAAATATCTTTTCTAGGACATGTTATCTCAGGGAAAGGAATATCAGTAGATCCTGAAAAGATTAAGGCCGTAATGGAATGGAAACAACCAAGGACGGTGACTGAGATTAGAAGTTTTCTTGGATTAGCTGGCTATTACAGGAAGTTTGTGCAAGATTTCTCAAAAATAGCTAAGCCCTAACTCAGTTGACCCAGAAGAATGAAAGATTCATTTGGAATGAAGAGAAGAGGGAACAAAGTTTCCAAGAGTTAAAGCAACGTTGGTATCTGCTCCAATTTTAACCTTACCCGATCCAGAAAAGCCATATACCGTCCATAGTGATGCGTCAAGAAATGGCTTAGGATGTGTGCATGCAAGAAGGGAAGGTAATTGCTTATGCTTCACGGCAGTTGAGGCCGCATGAACAAAATTACCCGACGCATGATCTTGAGTTAGCCGCAGTTGTCTTGCTCTCAAGCTTTGGAGGCACTACCTATATGGACAGAGATGCGAGATTTATACGGACCATAAGAGCCTCAAGTATTTATTCACACAAAAGGAATTGAATATGAGGCAAAGGAGATGGTTGGAGTTGATCAAAGACTATGATCTTGGAATAAATTATTGCCCTGGAAGAGTGAATGCGGTAGCAGACGCTTTGAGTCGGAAGAACCATGGAGAAGTTGCAGCCATGCTCACAACTCAAAAAGAACTTATAAAGGAATTCGAGAGATTGAGCATCGAATTTGTGGGGCAAAGTGCGGAAATGGAAATTTCCCATTTGGTAATGGAGCCAACCCTGATCGATAGAATCAAAGAATCTCAACGATATGATGAAGTCATACAAAAGTTGAAAAGTGAGATACAGGAGGAAGGTATGACGATTTTGAGATAGATGAGGGATGTAGTAAGAATGAAGGAAGATTATGTGTACCAAATGATGAGGAGATGAAAAAGGAAATAATGGATGAGGCGCATAACTCGGGATATACCATGCACCCCGGTGGTACCAAGATGTACCAAGACCTTAAGTCGCTTTTGGTGGAATGGTATGAAAAAGGATGTAGCTGAATTCGTAATGAAGTGTCCCATATGTCAACAAGTAAAGATTGAACACCAAAGGCCAGGAGGACTTTTGAAACCATTGGCCATACCAGAATGGAAATGGGACCAAATTACCATGGATTTCGTATGTGGATTGCCCCGAACATCAGCCGGATATGATGCCATATGGGTAATTGTGGATCGACTTACCAAGTCAGCACACTTCATCCCATCAACATGACCTACTCAATGGAAAAGTTGGCCCGGCTATATGTAAGGGAGATTGTGAGACTGCATGGAGTTCCAGCAGGGATTGTATCGGATCGAGATCCTCGATTCGTGTCAAAATTCTGGACGAGCCTTCAGAATGTATGGGGACCAAGTTACAGTTCAGCACAGCTTATCATCCACAAACTGATGGACAATCAGAGCGAACTATCCAGACTTTGGAAGACATGTTAAGAGCTTGTGTTATGGAATTCAAAGGAAGCTGGGAAGTACACCTACCTTTGGTAGAGTTTGCTTACAACAACAGCTATCATTCAACAATTAAGATGCCACCATACGAAGCTTTATACGGAAGAAGGTGTAGATCGCCTCTATTTTGGGATGATGTGGAAAAGTTAACAATTGGACCAGATCTCATCCAAGACGCCTCAGATAAAGTCAGGATTATTCAGCAAAGGATGAAAGAGGCCCAAGATAGACAGAAAAGTTGGGCAGATAAAAAACGACGGATCCTTGAGTTTAACGTTGGTGATCATGTGTATCTGAAAGTGAATCCGATAAAGAGTATCATCGTGTACGGCTCGAGGAAAGCTAAGCCCAAGGTATATCGGACCTTTCGAAATCCTCGAACGGTAGGAGATTTGGCTTATCGCTTGGCATTACCACCAAACCTGTCGGGAGTACATAATGTCTTCCATGTCTCAGTGCTAAGAAAGCATATCCCCGACCCTGATCGGATTGTGGACTTGAACCAGTCAGGCTGAAAGAGAACTTGACTTATGAGGAGCACCCAGTTCAAATTCTGGATCAAAAGGTTCAAAAGCTGAGAAACAAGGAAATCCGATATGTCAAGGTGTTATGGAGGAATCATTCGCGAGAAGAGGCTACTTGGGAAGCCGAGGAAGATCCGAAAGAAATATCCAAATCTCTTTGAAGAATCAGGTACGAATTTCAAGTTGCAAATTTCAAGTTTTGAGGACAAAACTTTCTTTAAGGGGGTAGGTTGTAAATCCCCGAAATTTTCGATCCAAAATTAAAGACCTAAACCCTAAAGAAGTCAAACGGATTCTTAAGTCAAACAAAACCCTAGTTTACCGTAACCACTTAAGTCCGGCATTGCCGTTTTCTCAAGACCGAGTCAAAACACCGGAAACGAAACCCTAAAAATCGAATCAAGTTAAAACTTAATTCCAAATAAAATCAAAAACGAGTTTTCTCAATCTTAAGAAAACGAGAACCCTTGAAACAAAATATAAAGTCTAACTACCGGTTTATTCTACGTTCGTACGCCAATCAAATCATCTACCCAATTCCTAAAATGTAAATCAAAACAATAGATCTAAATACCGCTTAACAACGAATTGATAAAATATTAAATCCTTCGGTAAAATTTTAGAATCATAATTTTCAATTTTCACCAAAAGTCAAACTGAGTCAACTCATAATCTTAGACTCGGTTAAACGATCCCGAGAACTAAAAACTATTAAATAATCACAAATAAAATAAGATATACCATAGATGTCGAGCTAAAAATATAAAACGATCAAAACTCGGAAATTATGTTAAAGTGTAGAAAGAAGGAAAGAGATGTGTTGAATGCATAAGTTATATGCTACCTAGTGCTTAATGTTGTTTATCTGTCCAAAAGGAGAGCTAAATGAATTAAGTGTAGTTTGCATTCTCCTAAAATAAAGCATCAAGATCCCTTAGAATTAAGCATCAAGTCTTTAAATCAAATTTGAGAAAATTTTTGAAAAACCATATGCTTATTTGAGGGGGAGTATACTGAATTGACAAGGAGTTAATTGTGCATAATTGTCCTCATAAAAAAAAAAAAAAAGGGGAGCTTGTTGAACTTGTATATTTAATATGGATTTTGATGAGACAATATAATACATAATTAACAATTTAATTATGGAAAATTGCACTTAATTATTCAAATAATATGATGAATAATATGCTAAATATATATATGTGTAAGTTGCGTGTTTTTATAGAGATTGTGTAGGTTTTAGTGGAAAAAAAATTAATGTTGAATAGTTTTAGTCGAGAGGCAAGTGGAGAGCTAGATTACTTCATTCACTAAGGCAGATCAACCTTAAGAACAAAGGTCGACAAGTCCAAAACTATAGTGTAAGCCTCGAAAAATTTCAATAAATAATTCCAAAGTAAACATCGAAAATAAACTCTATAAATGACTCTAAATTAAAAACGAACTTTGACTAGTCCTAAATCACGAACGAATCCAGAAAATTTCTTGATCTTGAGAAAATGAGAATCCTTAAAAATAAAATAAGAACTCAACAGTCTTTAAATTTAAAACCACTACGTATAACAAATTCTATACTTAACTCTGACTTGTAAAATCGGGTAATATAGAACCCAAAGACAAATTATTAAAAAAGTAAATAACGATTAACCTTCGGAAATAAAACCCAATTCAAGAATTCCTTAAACGTTAAGAAATATTAAATACTTACAAAAATAAAATTTTAAATAAATTTCTCAAACTAAATGTGTTGTATAAACATAAACCTTTAGTTTTCGAATTGGCAAAAATCTTGTCACGCCCCAATGGGTACCCTAAATGTAATAGTCCGCCACACTCAATATTAAAGCTTAAGTATGACAACCTCAGCCATTCCGAAAAGCTTTGATATTAAGTGTAAGGCATGTTCTCACAAATTTCGAGGATCATACATGGAATTATGAAGCTTAAGAAGATATAATAACAAATTAAGAAAAGAGGATTCATGATATTCATTTGTTCATATCAATAATCTTACAAAACTTAGGGGCATTCCCCAATGACAAATCTATTACAACAATATTTCTACATCTTATCTAATACTAAACTTCATCTAGAAAATTCCTTAACCTAAATGGAAAATACGTGGCTGCAAGGTCCACGTGGCCTCAACCACAAATAAGTGAACTGCAAAAGATATCTATAAAGGTATAAGCTAATAGGCTTAGTGAGAACTATTTCCATAAATAACTTCTTATGTAAAGGAATTCAAACAAGTTATTTAAGCAGACAAATGAAATGCAACATACACATGGGCAAATAAAGCATATAGTTTTTCGAGAACTATATGTTGAATGGATTTACGCCCTCCATTCGGGGTTTGGTGATACATAACCTCAAAACAAGTAGTTTCAGTTAAAAAGATTAATGCTTTTGACCAATATCACCAAGCATATTAAGTCTACTTAAATTGAGCCTTGCTTTCGGACTTGCTGCCAAGCAATCGCTTTCGATCACTTCGCCAAGTGTTGCTTTCGACTTAAGCTACAATCCTTCTCACCAAGGATAATAACCGAATGCAATGTGACTCACTTCATAGTATGCATGGATCCATTTATTTATGATATCATAGCATCTTTATTATCAATTTTAAGGTGATCATAAAATCTCGATATTCTTAGGATTCTTTCAAAGAATTATCTTACATATATTCATTTGTCTTTTCTTAATTCTAATGCAACTAGATTACAAGCATAAACAAGAAAAGCATTTTAAGGAAATAAACTCACAATGCTATGTCGACAAATCTTCTACACGGTGAGTCGCTCACACAATCCTCTTAATCGAAATAGTCCTTGGGGTGTAGGTATTCTTCCTCGGAATCACCTAGTCAAAGATAATACCCAAAATGAGTATTTCTTGATGATTTTCTTAAAGTTTGACAAAACAATGTCATGAGAACATCAAAGTTCTTATAAAGAGGAATTCTAATTTAAAATGGTCATAACTTAGTCATTTTAACTCGAAATCGCGCAAATAATATACTGATTTCTACCTACTAAAAAAGATCTATCTATTTCTAAAACTATTTTTATCAAACTAAACCATTTAGGCCCCGAAACAATGGAAATCAGATTCACCACGAATTTTTATATCTCAAAAAAAAAAATTCAAACTTTAAATCATTCAAAATTTGTTTGATAAATACTTAGTTATCTATATGGTTGGAAAATTCTCTTTTTATAGTTACTTAGCTCATATTTATTCATGCCCAAGTGTTTATTATCCATTCATATTTCTTGAGTAAAACAATGTTAATTCGGAGTTTAGAAAAAAATATAGTTTACAAGAATCCATTTTGTAAATCTTTTTAAACGAATATTTTGATTCTTTTTGTTTTCAAAGAATTACTTTATGTTTGACTTATTATTTCTCCTAGATGACCTTTTTGAAAAATAATTTTCTTTTTTTTTCTAAATCTCTATATTAATGCTACTTTTCCTATTTATTTCGTATAAAATTTTCCTTGACTATTTTGAAGAGATCTAAATTTGAAAATTCTCATTCCTTTCTCATAAGGTTTCCTTTATGTTATGTTTTTATAGAACTCATTTTTGTATAAAAATCATTTCCTTTTGAAAAACAAATTGATGTAAAAATGATTTAAAAAGCTTTTCAAAACAAAAGTAGTTTATAAAATTGTAGTGAGTTCTTTTATAATTTGGAAAGGAATTACTTTATTTTTGTTAAACCATAGATTTTATTTTTCATATAAACTTATTCCTGAGTGACAAAATCTCCTTTTTATCAAGTATTTTTAGAGTTTTGAAAAATTTGGACAACAATCTTAATGGCATGATTTATGAGAAATAATAACAAGCAAAAATAACATAAATATTAAATAAAGTCAAGTATTGTGAGTCTTAGCTTGTTTAAGGCTCTTGGGACTAAGAATAGACTAGTCCCAAAAGAAAACAAAAAAAAAAAGAAAATTTTGTTTTGACTTGATGAGGACAAGTCTAAGACTAGAGACTAGTTTTAAAATAGCAAGAAATAAATAAATTGCAATGAAATAAATAAATAAATTACTTTGCATGGAAATAAATAAATTACAAGTGAGCTTATATGCTCTAAAGAATATATATATATATATTATATACATAGATACATAATACATAGATATAGTAACAATAATATGAGCAAAATAACAACATAAACATAACTAGATTTCCATGAACAAGAACAATACATGAAAATAGTGTAGCTTCCATAACATTTAGTTTTTTGAAACTCACACCATAGTCATGTAAAGTTATATGACATGAGAAGAAGAAATTATAAAGAAAAGTTTACCTAAAGAAGGTTTTTGGAGCGTTATGTGGTTATGAGTTTTGTGTAGGTAGAAAGTAGTTTGAGATTATTTTGAGAGAGTTTGGGGGATTTTTAGAGAGAGTTTTTGAGAGGAGAATTTGAGAGAGTTTTTGTAGAGAATTTTTTAGTAGTAAATGTGTAAAAGAAGTGAAAGAGGGGGGGTATTTATAGGAAATGAGGATTGAATTTTTGTGTGATTTAAATAAAAGAAAATTGAAACAAAATTAAGAGGGATGAAGGGGGAGGGGCACCAGCCATGATGTAGAGGAGAGAGGGAGTGTTTTATTTTTTGTATTTTTGTTGATTAAATGAAGTAATAAGTAAGGTAGATGTGAAATAAAGTTATGGGAAAGATAAAAAGTAAAGGTTGTAGGTTATGGTGTTGTAAGAGTAGGTTGTAAGAAAATGTAGAGAGAAAAGAATAGTGTAGAATAGTAATGAATAGTGTAATGTAAAGTAGACATAACAATTTAAGTAACGATAGTAGGAAAGTATGTGTTAATTACGATATCTGATATTTTTAGTTACTGAAAAATTAAGAAATTGATATATTTGAAAACCTTATATCTTTACAAGTCTAACAGTATATTCGGAATATTTTTACTATTCCGAGCCCTGGGACATGTTTTTCATAAACTGTGTCCGATCGGGTTCAAAACGATTCGCGGTTTTACTAATTTGATCTTTTTAGGCTTACTTAGGTAATTACGCACTATTCTACATACTAAACTCTTACTTACTTTCTCTAGGTTGTTTATTCGGAATTGTCAGACTTAAGCTATTACGTTAAACTGGGGTTTTATTGACTTTGGGGTTTTAATTGACTTTCAGATTAGCGTTTGAAGCTAAACCAATTCCAAAAATTTGAGGGTTTACAAATCTAAACCGGAAAGTCACCCGGGAACCCTAAGTGGAATACAGTAATTTAAATCCGGCAATCTCGCGCTCTTAACCCTAAAGGCTGAGGTGTAGTTTAAGTGTGTAGAGTATATCGTAGTAATATAAGGTCGCTTAAAAATATCCGATTGATAAATCTTTTACCTATTTTGAATCCGTTCGGATATAGACTTTGAAAAGCGTGTCCCGAGACTCGAGATATCAAATGTCACGCCCAAAGTGTGCCATACACGTGACAGTCCGCCACACTCAACATTTAAACTCGAGTAAGACAACCTTAGTCTTCCCATGAGTTTGAACATCGGGTGTAAGACTCACTCTCAACATTTATAGACCATACTTTACTTCGTAGTAGCTTAAGGAGACATACATAGCAGCAAGAACGTAAATCATGACCGTCTTATAGAGAATTATTCTATTACATGAACTAGGGGGCATACCCCTGATAACAATGCTAAGAATTCTCAAGCTCACAAAATTCCTTGTATTGTCCTTCAGACACTGGTTACGGGAAATAGGATTAGAAGTCCATTTCTACTTTTAGGTCTCGACCTTGACAAAAGCTCCTCAACCTCTAAGAGTTGTACCTGATGTCATCGGAGATAGCCAAAGGTATTCATACTGCAACAGGAAACTATTGGGATATAAGCTACATTAGCTTAGTGAGTGAAAACTTCCGAATCACAATTAATACAAAACATTCAAGCAAGTAATTAATCAACCAAGTGGAATGCAACAAACGAGTGAGTTCAACAAACATATGACCACCGGAAATCATATGTGGATGGACTTGCTCCCTCTATCCTGGGTTAGCAGATTTACGAATCCTGCGGTACGACGCCGTTTAAGCTCACAGTCAATTGAACAACAATTCGTTTTATGGATCACGATTAACCAACATATATTCGTTTTATGGATAACAAAAAACCAATAAATGCTAATGCTCCATCCCCGTCGTGATATGAATGAGTTCAATTATAATGGAGGTCCAATAATAGATTATCCAATTCTTTTAGAGTGACTAATCAATATTCGCAGATAATCAATTATAACTCCACGCTAACAGCAGTAACTTAACACCCGGTTTCATTATTCCTTAAGTTCAACTTCACGTAATCAACAGCAGACAAGTATATAATTCCCATATACCCCATCATGCATATTCATTTTTATCTTGCCTAAACAACTAATGCCACTATCATTACAATCACAAGCAATCAATAATTGAGAACGGAAGTAATACTCACTCGGCCATGGTACACTGGTCTCTTAATAACGATAGTCGGGTGATAGGGTATCGTACTCGGATCACCTACCAAATAAAAATAGCCTAATAAGAATTTCATCACTCAACTAATTCAAGCTATGCATCTAAACTAATCAAAGTCGTGATTCTCGCTACTTGCGGAAGTTTCAACTTAAAACGTCATAACTTGGTCATTTTAACTCGGAATTTTCGTAAATTTTAATCGATTTCTATCTACTTAAAAGATCTATCTTTTCTAATATTATTTTCAAGTTTTGAAAATATTAAGATCACTGAACAGAGGGATCAGATCTGTTCTGTAATGTTTCTGGTTCCGAAAATTGGTTTTGCATTTAGTAAAATATATCTAGTTGATGATTCATGATAGATGATATATGAATGAATCCTAATATGAATATCATGTAATAAGCTCAAGATATGCATAGTTTTGATGATCTTTGATTATGAAACTCTTATGAACTTCTAATTATCAAGAACTCCATGATCACTTATACAAAGCTAATCCCTTCCAACTTTACATTTCCTAGGGTTTTTATGATTTTATTCTTGGAATTTACTTGTCATCTAAAGAAAAATGAGTTCTCATATCTATAACTAGTCATGACCTTCATTTATGCATAGAAATCCACATTTTCATTTGGTAACTATGTTTTTTAAACAAGCTTTTCACAAAATCCGAATTTTGGAATTTTCCTTTTCTTGCATTTCCTTTATGAGTAAGCTTGTTTAATGCATAAAAAATTGAAGCTTCATTATATCTATTGTCAGGACTCTATTTGACTCATAAAATTCAATTCAAGCTTGAATACTAGTGTTTATGTAGGCTCTATCCTAAATACGAATTTAACAAACTAATCACCATCTCAAAATTTTTCATTCTACTCCACTACTTGTTTCACATATCACTCTGCCTAAACTCATCTAGACTTGTAAAAATCATCATCCCTTCAAGATACCTATCACACTTACCCTTCATTTTTCATGAAAAATATGAGTTTTAAAGTGGTTATGGTGGTTTTTAAAATAGGGTTCCAAAATCATCCGAATTTCAACTAAGCATTTCTAACAAACCTTTTCTTTTCAAATTTCTTGCCTTCTATACTTGAAGATCTACCATCTAACATATCTATACATAGCAAGGCTACATTTTTATGATCATCAATGCATGAAAATCAAAATAACTATGTAATATAAATGTAGACGAAGATGTGGATGTCTAAACATTAGATTCTACTAAATATAATGCATGAATCATTGAGTTTCATGGCATGAACATAAAGATCTATGCAAGATTCCTACTACATGCTGACAAGATAATATCTCAACAAAAACTCTTCTAAACACTAGATCCACTTCTTGTGATGGCTTGATATTCTTGTACAAGAGTTTTTCATGTCCCTAGCATATGCTCATTGGAATTAAATGTGAAAAACACACATAATATTTGCCATTACAAAAAAGATAGGAATGAGGTTAGAATCATCACCTAAAGAAGGTTTGAAGATGAAATGAAGAGGAGTTGAGTTGTGTGTGAATGTGAGGGGGGGGGGGGGGGGGGGGGGGGGGGGTGGGGGGGGTGGGGCTCATGGCAATCTATAGGGAGAGAGGAGAAGGTTTTCTCTTTTGTAAAATTTTTGAAGAGTGAAAAATTGAGAGAGTAGAGAGAGAACATAAGCTTATATATTAGTGGGATTAGGGTTTTAATTGAATAAAATAAGTAAAAATAAAACAAAATAGGGGGAAAATTTGGGAGAGGGCATCGGCCAAGAAGGGGTGGGGGGTGTCTGTGTGTTGAAATTTGATAAATTTGAAATTTGTGTAATAAAATGTAATAAAAGTGATAATTTAATAGGAGGCAAAAATTTCTTGGAAAAGAAAATATAATTGAATAGTTGTAAGGATGTAAGAATAGGGTATGGGTAGTGTGTAGTGTAGGTTGTACTTGTGAATAGTAGACAAGACATCTACTTTACCGGCTATAACGAAAACACAGAAAAAGGCTATAACTGTAATTTTTATAGCCCAGAAAATTATAAAATTGATATTTTTGGAATCCTTATAAAATTACGGTTCTAATGAATATTCTGGAACATTTTTCTGAGTTCGGTCCTGGACACGCTTTTCCGTAATTGAGCTCGGGAATGCCATAATTGAAAAATTCCCGAATTTGAAACTTCAAATGTTTAAAATATACTTTAGAGCAATAATTCATATCATTAACTTTATAAAACTTCTTTTGTTATGAAACTGAAGGAAAGCCGGATCTAGGATTTCTAAGCTCTTCTCACTAAGCTCGAACCAGACCGATTTAGGGTTTCGTTCTCTGGTTTCCGAAGTTTACCTGATCACTAGGAGAACTAGGTATACGTTATAAGAATAATAATAAATTTAGGTAATGAATAATAACTCGTACTGGAAGACTCACTAATTATCGGTAGTAATGAAATACAAGTAAATTTGCTAAATCAGGTAATTCTAGCTATATGAAAATTTGTAAAACTAATAATTTGGAGATCCTTATAGAAATATGAGCCTAACGGCATCAATAACATATCTTTGACATTTCGAATCCCAAGGCGCGTTTTTCGAAGTCAGCACCTGGCCGGATTGGAATAGGTCGGAAACTCGTTGATCTCATCCTTTAGAGCATCTTAGGCCTAATGCGAACCGATTACACTTTTTCTCTTATTCGACTCCTTGTTAGGAACACGGAATTGCCGGATCTAGACTGCAGAGTTTCTTGGGAGATTCAGGGACTTAGGTTTCCTGGTTGGCTTTCCGGTTCACACTATGCAAATTTGGAAACTGATATTTTATACCTTTATGACGTATCTGATTGGTGAGATTTACTTTAAGGTCGATTTTTATAAGTATTTAATATCTCACAACGTTCTCGAAATTCTTTGGATTGAGTTTTATTCCCTATGGTTAATCACTATTCACTTCTTAACAATTTATTTTAGGGCTTTATTTTACTCGAATTTATAAGTTATAGTTAAATAGAAAAATTGTCGTACATAGAGGTTTTAGAATGGAAGTATATTGAGTTGCTATTTTATTTCTGAGGTTTCTTATTTTTCTCATGATTCAGAAATTTCCGAATTCGTTCGGAATTTGGGACTTATCGAAGTTCAGTTTTAATTCGAAGTGACTTTCAGGGTTTTATTTTCAAAGTTCATTTTTAGAATTATTTACTGAATTTTTCCAGGGCTTACATAAAAAATATACCATTAATACCATTAGACTCATATTTTTCCTAAGGACTTCAAAAATATCAATTTTATAATTTTTCGATAACTAGAAATATCTTATTTTGCGATTATATTCATATTTCTTTACTACCGATAATTAACTGGTCTTTTGCACTATTCACTGCTATTCATTACACAATTTTACTATTCTTGTAAACCCATATTTTTTTGATAAATATTTTATATATCATAGAAAGTTCTGTTTTTAAAAAATTTAGTTCGTTTCCGGTTTTTATGGGATCAATTTCTATTTAAGACCCGAAACTAAAAATAAAATAAATTAATTTAATAATTGAAAAATATTTTAAAAATATTTTTATTTTCATAAAATAAATTTTTAGAATTTTTCGGAATCTCAAAATATCAGTTATAGCTTATATAAGTATATTTTGATCGTACCAGTAACTTATTTATTGAAATACTAAAATAATTCAATTGATTATTTAATTTTATTTATGAAATTTATGCCACTCATTTAGAAACATTTTTCTTAATTTTTTTTATATTTTTTCTTAATAAAAAGCACATTTTTCAACCTATACTTCAAGTACACTTCAATTATCACTTGTACACATTTTTATGTTTTCTTTTACTCTTTCTTATACTCAATTGCCCATGCATGGCAACTGGCCACAGCCTCAAATTTAAGTTACAAGCTAACTAAACTCCTTCCTCTCCCTTCCTATTAGAATCATGCCAGCACCCAACGCGCCCCCCCCCCCCCCCCCCCCCAACCCAAACACAAAAAATTATGCCCCTTTGTTTTATTTTTCTTTTCCAATTATTTAACACACTTTTATCACATTCCTCTATCTATTTGAAGACTTTTACTTATACACTTTCACTCTTTACAACCCTACATCAATTACTCTCTCTTTTTTCTCTCTTTATCTCTTTCTTAGCTTTGTTTTTGTAAAGAAAACAAGTTGCCCCCATCCCAAACTATTGCTTCCACATTCCATTCTTAAAGACTCTTTAGGTAAACTTTCTTCTTAAGCTTCCATAGATGCTATAGGTTGATTATATGGAGGTTTCATGCATCAAAGGACTCTCCATAATGCTTAAAGGCTAGAGATGATGATGCCAAAACTTTGAAACACTCCTCTTGTTTATGATCCACATTGATATTGCTATATTTGTTGTCTTTAAGACTTTATATCTTCATATTTATATTATACTTTGTAGATATAATTTTTATGAAGTTTTGGTTATGTTTATGTTTAGATTTATAAGTTTAGAGCTTACTACCATGTATTTCTTTTATATTTATGCTCATATTATCTGTAGATCTTAGATTTAAACTTGAATAAAAATGGTGATATTCGTATCTAGGCAAGACCCATATTTAAAAACCCTCTTCCAAGTCTCAAAATGGAAGTTTTAGTTGAAAAAATGAAGATTTAGTGGATGTATATCATAAAAAATTTTTTTTACAAGAATCAAAGGTGATTTTCAAAAGTTACTTTAAAAAATAAAAATCTTATTTTGGGATCTAGACCAAGACACCACAAAGAAAAAAACATGTTTTCCAACCTAAAAATGAATATTTTGTTCAAGATATGGAAGACTCTTAAGATAGGACATGTAAAGGATGATTTTTCATAAGTCTTGATGGATTTTATCAAAAGATATGTTCAAAAACATTTTTTGAAAATTCGGATCTAAGCTAAGACCCATTTTTGAAACCCATTATCTAACCTCAAAATGAAGATTTAGACGAAAATATAAAGGGCTCTTGGTATAGATATCCTAAGGATTGGATTTTCATAAGTTTATATGATTTTTCCTAAAAGGTATTTCTAAAATAGAGAGTTTTGTAAAAGGAAGTCTAGGTATTATTTTCATTTTAAAACTCAAGGAAGAAATTCGGATCTAGGAAGAGATGAATTTTGAAAACCTTATTTTAGACTTCAAAACAAGAGTTTTATGTGGAAAATAGAATGCTTTGATAATAGGTCACATAAGAGTCATGTAAGTTTTAGCAAAGGATTTTCTCAAAACAAGAAAATGAGTTTCAACTCAAAATTTCGGTTTTTACAAAAGTAGATTCTTAGAAATTTTATTTGGAAAATATCATTAGGATCATATAAGTATTTAATCTTTTATCTTTGGCTATAATTTCTCTTTACAAGTGTAGAACCAATATAAGTTGATCTAAAAAGTTAAGTAGAACAAAAGTAACAATTTTCAACAAGAACTCAAAACTGGAATTTTCGTAACCCTATTGTACAGTAGCTTTTCGACCCTCAAATGACCTTGGATGTTTGATTTATCTTGGGAAATGGATAGATCTTTCGATGTAGATAGAAATCGGTATATAATATGCACAATTCCAAGTTAAAATGAGTTAGATATGACCGTTTTAAGTTAAGACTTCAGCTTAGTCGAAAATTGACGAACTTAGTAAGTAGAATTGTTAAGTTATTTAGAACTTCATAAGAAATACTCATTGAGGGTATTCCTTGTACTTAGGTGATTTGGATGATGGATTTCCACTCCCCAAGGACTTCTACGACTGGTGGATTTCTCTCCATGGCGGATTGAGTTTTCCTCTTATTTTGTTACCTTGCTTGTGCTTATAGTTAGTTACATTAGAATTAGAAAAAGATAAAATTGTGATGAGTTGTAATCTAATCTTGGTTGAATGAATGATAAGTATATTGAGACGAGACTTGTTATAAAATCATTGTATGAGCTAGCATAGATTTGAATTGTCTGAAATGCTCTATGATCGCTCTTAACCTACATAATTAACATGCCACGATTATATGAATAAACTATACATACATATCACGTTTTGAGTCACATTGCATTAGCTAATATATCTTTGGTGGGACAAAGGTATATTAGTGGAGGCGTGGAGGCCCGTGTTAACATTAAGGATGCGAAATCACTTAAGTTAACGGAAGTAGAGTAGGCACTTGAAACTACCACATAAAACAACAGATGTTTTATAACTAAGAGAAAGAGATCAGGATTATGGTTGCATGACTTATGGACCATCCCTAACCCTAGATACGGACGGCGCAAATCCGTTCTGTGTACGGGTTCTAGTTACCCATACATAATTGTCTGCTCATGTCTTTGCTCATGCATAGTATATGGATGATTTATAACTTGCTTGTTATGGTACGAAATTAAGGGAACTCTCACTAAGCTAGTGTAGCTTATATCCCAATAGATGTTTGAATAAACAGGTTGAAGAGAGAATGCTACCTGGGGATCGAGATGGTTGGTGCCAAATATGACTTCGGGATTCCAGCAGGAAGTAAGAATACTTGAAGATATTAGCTAGGTTTTGTGAATTGCTTTGTAATAGTTTTATGTAGTGAAATCTTTTGATGAATTTTAATTGAAGTATAGTGAATTGTATTTCCTTTACATTGTTACTCAAGTTATATCAATATAAAATATATTACTCCGATGTGTCTCCTCTATGTGTTAGATGCCTTGTATATAGTATGGAAGCCTTCGCGTGATTGAGGCGGTCATTTCTAGGCTTTAATATTGTGTACAGCGGACTACCACGTTTAGAGTACCTTTTGGGGCATGACATGTAGAGTCAATGGTTGAGGGTCACGTTGAGGGCTTGACAAGTCTACTCCTTAAGGCACAACAAGATAAAAGTCTAAAGCTTGACAAATTCAAAAAAAAAAAAAATGCACAACCTTGGTCAAAGGTCATGTTAAGGACTCGACATGTTAAATGGTTCGGGCACGACAAGATCAAAATCAACACTCGACAATCTCAAACATACTAGCTCTAGTCGATGGTCAAAACTAAGACATGATGAATGTAGGGTGCGATAAGTATGAGGCACAATAAGTTTGAACTCAAGACTCGATGAAGTCCACTTGAGCAAAGACTTGGTCGAGTGCTAAAATGAGGGCGTGACACTTTATGGCACGACAAGATTTAGGATATGACAATTTAAAAGAATGAGTCGATGTGGCAAAACGAGTCGTTAAAGGTCATTTAATGCTTAGCAAATTGAAGACATTATCTTTAACAGACATTTGAATTTTTGAAGATTATAAATACTCTGTCTTTGGCCATTTCAAAAAAGAAGAGAAGTGTGGAAGTGAAAAAATGCATTATTTGTGGACAAATAAATCATTAATTTTCTTGTTCTCTTACTCATTAACTTGTAAATGTCTGGAAAGAAAGCAAAATATTCTAGTGCTCTGTTCTTGTATTTGCTATTTATCAATGAGCATCTAAAGAGAGAAAGGAAATATTTTATTTCCTAAGTGTTGTAAAAGTGTTGTACTGTTTAGCTTGAGTATGTTTATTCGGTGATAAATAAAGTGTTAGTGAATTCTTTGATTGGAGGCAATGGTGGATTGTGAAGAGTAGGAAGCAGACCGAACTCCACGTTAAATCTAGACTCAAATTTTCTTTTTCTATCTATCTCTTTCATATTTCATATTGTAATTTGTTGTGTATTATTCGGTGCTATCAAAGGTTAGGGAATCGGTGATGAAGATCATCGATCTTCTACTGCTAGTCCCCAAGTCCCCACCCAAAGCGTTCGGTTGGCTTGGCTCCGAACCTAGATTTACATTCCCCAAGCAATTTGGATTCTCTAGGAAGGAACATGGCCCATGTCACAGTACGATAACAGCTAATCTAACATTACGCGTAGGAGTAGCAGCCTTCCGAAAGATATGTGACACGATGGATGCTATGCGTGAGCGTTTTATTTTTCTTAAGCCAAACCTTATTAAGGTTTATTAGGGGGCAATCAATCAATTTAGCAAATAATGAATAGCCATACAAGTAAGTAAACAAAAACACTTAAACAGGTAGTTTGAAGTTGCGATATTCTTAATTCTCATTTCACGCATAAACAAAGAATCGCATATAAATACATAACCCCAAATTCCCCTAAATATATATCCATTTTTATCTTTTCTTAATATACTAATGCTGCTACTTTGCAAGCACAAGTAAGGTAACGAAATTAAGAGGAATAACTCACTCGTCTATTTCGCGATTTTCTTAGTCGTAGTAATCCTCAAGAAGGGTAATCTCATATCTTTTATCACCTAGACAAAAGAAATATCCGGAATTAGTATTTTGTAGAAATTCTACTTAAACTTTCTAATTCTATTTTACTATGTTCGTCAAATTCATATAGAATGAAATTCCAATTTAAAATGGTCATAACTTGCTCATTTTAATTTGGAATTTTGCATATAATATACCGTTTTCTACCTATTCGAAAAGATCTATCCATTTCTAAGGTTATTTTTGTCATAAAAGATCATTTGGGTTTCGGAAACGTTGGGTACAAATTTAAAACGAATATTTCTAGATTTTTGCAAAACCATTTTCTAACTCAACTTCATTCAAAAATCATTTAGTAAAAATATAGTATATATATATAATATTGATAAATTCCTTGAGTATATAGCTAAGCTTACTTCATATGCAAAAATTTAATGGTAGTGTCTCAACAATTTATTTCATAAAACAATCTTTTTTAAAGTGTTAAAACTTAACTTGATAAATTTCTTTTCAAGTATTTTGAAGAAACTTCATATTTTCATAGGTTATTATAAATGAGTATATTCTTATTTTATTTTCCTCATTTTTTTCTAAAATAAGTAAATTTTCCTTTAATCTTAATCTTTCATAAATTTTAATTTTAGTCATAAAAAGATCAAAGTTATCAAAATTGTATTAAGTTGTTGAAAACCTTTTTATAAATTTGTATTTAGAATTTTTTAGAAAATGAGTCTTGTCTTCTTATATTTATTATCTAAAATATAAGTTTTTGTTTTCTAAGAACTTGTTCTTTTATTTCCTTTGAAAATAATCCTCTTTATTCACTACAACAAAATGAGCCTATGGCTACGTCTAATAAATGTGGCTAAACATTAATTAAACGTGACCAAAGACTTTTAGTCACATTTTTTTACACGTGGCCTATAGACGTCGCAAAAGGTCCGTCGCAATTTGATAAGTAACGTTAAAAATTGAAACGTCACTAATGTTAGTTTGGTAGCAAATACACTTTGTTAGGCGACGTTTAAACATGGCCTATCATCATGTTTTGGTTACACTATGTGTGGCTAAATATGACTAATCTCCATCTCACTAAATGTAAAAGGAGGGAAACTTGTGATCAGCGACGTTTAAACGTAGGCAAATATTTTTATTAGTAACGTATAAACGTAAGTAAATTATGTAATTGGCGATGTTTAACCGTGGCCATGCACAAGTTGAATAAGTTTTATATATGTTTGTTGGACAACAATGGCGATTTATAAACGTGACAAATCTCATATTTACCACAATTTAAACGTGGCTATTCTAATACATTGGCGACGTCTACACGTAGGTATTCAATTAAAATAATAATTTCTAAATGTGGTTGTTATTTTAATTTAGTAACGTTTACAAGTGGCTGTTCTTTTCAAGAAGAGATTAATGTGTAACTTGGATTAATTTGGCAATATATACTTGTTTATTGTGTAATATATGCACAATTAGCAATATACACATGTTTGATCACAATATAATTGATACCTGCTATTATTTCTGCACATGAAATTTATGTATGAATAAATATCACTAATACATTTTAGAGCATACAATGCACTCGATATGTAATAAAAACTAATAACATAAAAATTACTTAAAGATCATCATGACATCCTTACATTAAAGGAAAAAAAAGAGAGAAAACACAAAACAATTATGGTTTAGTGTCCTTAGAAGAAACATAAGCACAAACTCCAAATTACAACAAAATGAGCATATGTACACTTTATCACATTAATTTGACCCCATTCATGTCAATTGCTTCAGCCAAAAAACAAAAATCGAGTCTTTGATTTTCTTCCTCACTATTGTCACCATCATCTCCAAGTGATGGATTTAGCGAAAGATCTCGTGCACTTGCAAAAGTCTCTCTGTTTAGATTTGTTGTCACTAAATATGTAATGATTAAAAAAACTTGAATGGGATTGCAACTCCTCATACATTTTCACCATCTTCTTACATTATAAACAATCAAAACATAACATCCATAGCATGTTGCTTATTTAATAACATGTTCAAAATACAACTTAACCATAGACTTACATAATCTTCAGCAGCTTGTTGCGAAATGCAACCACTAGTAACGTCTGGCCTTGGTTCACAATAGCGAGTTAGCCTAAAGAACTCGATAGCATGGACATTTGGTGATTTTGATTGATCTACATACATATATATGTTTGAAAAATGTTAAACACTTGAAAAGCTTATATTATAATAGAAATTATTTGAGCTGCTGCTTTAAAAGAAATTTTCATGAAAAAATATTACTTTTTATATGTCTAGTTACCATCCAATACCCTCAAATTGTTTGAATTGAATTTTCCAATCTAAGAATATTTCTCCAAATATTTTTCTAAGGTATTCACCAACACCAAAAAATCTCAACCAAGCATACAAAAATGACTTTTAAAGAATCTAAGAATCATTGGAATTGATTATTATGACAATGCTTACCATTCAAGGATGATCATAAAAGGAGAAAGATCCAAGAACAAAGATGAGACTCCCTAGAAATTAAAGCCACAAAGAAATTTGCACCAACAAGATTTTCCAATAAAACAGTCTAAATGAAAAAAAAAAATTCAATGCAGTACTTTGTGAGAAGAGGTATGAATATGTATTTACAACTTGAAATTTGTCACTTTATAGAAAGTCAAGGGAATTATCTACATAGTGGAATATAAAGCTCAATATTCCTTCAAAGATTTATATAAAGCTCAATAATGAAACATACCTGATACGATTTTCTAGAAGTGTATGATGTTAAGTTACCAAAGTAAAAAAGCAAGTATGTTGGATCTCAAATTAGCAATGATCAAAGAGTTAGTGAATGGAGTAGTTAATGCAGACTTACAACAAAGAAAAGTAAATATAAATATATAGAGTTCATTGGACTAGCGTTTTCTCGAAGAAAAAATAAATAAATAACCTTGCAATTCATTATCTATATGAAGAACAATATTATCTGTCCAAACAAAGTTAGAAGAACGAAAGCAAATGACTGCATTGTCTCTTTATTGACTTATGCCATTAAAAAGCAAAGTACATCTAAGGCAAAAAAAGAAGTAAGGATAAACAATACCAATATTACAGAAAATAAATGATTTATGCAGATAAAATTACATAAAAATGTAGGATTGAGCATCAAAAACATATTTTTGGGAGCTTATAAAGTATTTGCTTCCCAAATTAGGATGAGAGGAGCATTTACTAAACCAAAAATACATAAACATACTTCTGCCACCAATTCACGGGCTTTAAGCAACATCTCAATGATGCAAAATCCTTAATAAGCAAAGATAATAACTAAAAGAGCTATTACCTTAGTAGCTGAAGCCAGTATACTACTCTACAAGCACAAGCTCCTTGTAGAGGGAGCTCAATTGATCGATTTCATCAAAAGAATACATGCCATTTTCCCGATATAAGGCAGAACATTTCTATAGATCTTCATAACATATGAAAACATAAAAGAATTGTAAAAATATAAGGTTACCAAATATTTTAGTTTTTATATTTTTCCTTGGATCCAAACCCACCATCATTAATCAACAGATCCATAGACTTACTTGGTGTTGATAGAGCAGTAGCTAGGATCTGCGCCTGGACTACAGATCATTGGTGCTCCATGGTAGCACGGTATTTGCTTAGCGTGTAGCTACTCAGTCATTGCTAAAAATAGTAATGTGTAGTACTCTGGCCTGATTTGACCCATTATAAACCTTATTCTGGCTCAAAGCCGAGATCAAACATCCTATCAGCTTCTTCAAGAACTAGTTAAGTTGATATCAACATTGTTAGTGCTTTCATTTTAAGCATGTCTATCAGTCTACCAAAATTAGCAACAACTATCACACACCATGCCTATAGTTCCTTAAACTGATCTAAATTGGATATTCTACCATAATGAGAGTAAAATACAAAATATGAAACCCAACATACAGTGAGATAAGATTTTAGAGACTAATTTAGAACTCTTATTGATATATATATATATATAATAATCAATAATTGGGATAACTCATGCATACCTGCATTAATAGGGCCAAAGAAGCCTAGATGATTTAACTTCTTATCTACCTCTAACAAAATGTCCCTGCAAAATGAGATTATGAGCAAAATGAAAGTGGACAAAGAAAAATGGTAGAAACTCCTGTTGTACTTGCTGTCTAGTTCAGTCAAGCTCTCTCTCCAATTGAATAAGCTTTGGCTGACTTGACTCTAGTTGTTGTGCATAATCCTGTAATATAAATCCTAAGATAATTACATGTTTCATTATGTAAAATGCCAATGCAATACATCCACCAATCTACCTTTTCTGAAAACGGCTTTTCCTTGCAGCTTTGTGGTTTTGAGCAAGCCACCTTTGCACCTACAAAAATTCATGGGAAATTTAACTTTATTGTTGCAATCTTGAAACTATAGATACACAAGATCTAAAGAATTAACACAAGTAACATCAAATTCATTTTAAGATTTTGCATTGAAGCTAAATGTGACTTTATTAATAATGAAACACCACCATTCCACACTTCTCTTGCTAACTGATACAATGAAGGAAAGGACTTACACAATTTTACAAGAAGGCCAATAAATCATACCCTTAAAAAGTAAACATCAAACTTAATTATAGGACTGTTAAAACTTCCTAACCCTACATATTATTGGGAATTTCTTAACAAGCCACAGGAAAGGTAAAATGAAGCATGAGTTTAGGTGAATGGCAACTAATTATTCCATTTTCAAATAAGTTACAAACAATACTTTAGCACTTAAGAATTATTTAAGAAGTCGAAAAGCCAAAGTCCCTTTAAAGGTATAGTGGTGTGATTCATAGTAATTAGAAATAAATAAATAAATTGAGTTCATGCATTTTTCATATCATAAATACTAGAAAGTAAGAACAGTTTATTACCAAAAACCATAATCCTAAAACAAAGCCTATATAGATTATAGTTCTATATTTTTTAAAAGAGCTTGTGCAGTGTGTACTATGACTTTGTCCTATATCCCCTTAGGCTTAAAAATGCAATTCAAGACATTCATATCCGCATCTTAAGGAAATCAACAAAAGCAATCAGTTCAATACTTTCCAAAAGATAGCCAAAACAAAGTATATTTTTCCATAGTTAGTATCTAATTAAAATTTAAAATACACAACTAGGCTCTTTTTGTTTGTTGAATCACATCAAAAAATCTAATTCCCATTTAGACATATACATGTACATAACTTTTAAACTTATTGGAAAATGTAGATATGTTTCTCATTTACAGGTACTTACCTATAAGAATTCAATTAAGAGTTAACTTTTATGGTTCCTCGAGTCATGAAAAGCTTTCATGCTACAATAATGTCTATTGCATTTAACAATATTAGTTATCCACCATTAAAAATTAATTATGATATCACTTTGCCTGAGAAAACCCACATCATTATATAAGAAAAAAAGATCATAAAGTAGAAACCATACTAAAAAATAACTTATTTACAAGTTAGAATTCATCTCATATTGATGCAGGAAACTATGATAAAGCTTTGTCTAAATCTAAATGGAAGGAATGAACTGTTAACGTATACATATACATGTAAAGGAAAACCTGTTGAGTCGCTAGGCATTACTTGTATGCAATGACAAGATTGATCTTAACCCTCCAAATTTGCCATTTGGGTAGCCATAAAATACTTCCTTTATGCCTAAAAGAAGAAAAGGATTGTGTATACTTTTGTTACTCTTACCCAAAAATTGAAAGAATCAACCTTTATGCTACAAACAAATTAGCAAGAATTGATAGAGCTACTGCACACATTATACATGGTTCCCATGTAACATAAAGACTCTGCTAGGAAAATCTTTCTACAACTTATGCAATTGAACAACATTTTTCTGCCACTACTCAAGAAGAAAATCAATAGCTTCCATCTCAACACATCTCATGGTCTCAAATAATGATCGCCATAAATTAAAATCCATAAGCATTGTTAGAGGATATATTGTGATGACCATATATTTTCTGAACTCAAATAAGATAAGTTGTAAGGAGATTTCTCACTAAGATTTTCATCTAAGTAATCTTAAGCCACTTTTTTTTTTTTTTTTGGGCCTTATCTTAAGCCATTCGACAACACTATTTCTAGTCGCGGCTACTGTGGCTAACAGTTGATACATCCAACCAGTAACAATATATCATGTTTATATAATACCATGAAGCACATAAATTAGATTGGATATTGATAGGAAGTATAAGCTTACCAGCTTAAAAATACTAGTTCTTGCATATTTCCTATGATGAGAAGGGTCCAACTTTTACTGGTTTCATGTATTGAGTTGTTTTCCCTCTACATTCAAACATCATCATAAATAAGCTAAAAAGTACAATAACACAACATATATTCTCTTTAATTACTATACATCGACATAATGATGCCTTTTCTACTAGAGTTTGTTCTTCCATTTGACAACTTCATTGTTAGAAAAAGATGGAATTTCACAATTGGCATAAAATCCTTATAGCAGCAATTTATAAGTTATCCAAATATAAGCAGAAAAAAAAAAGTAAGAGCATATTCAATCTATTTAATATTCCGCCAAAAAAAGAAAAATCCATTCAATCGTTAAGTATATCACCATTTGGATTATCAATTTTGATGGGAAACTAGTTTTGTCTATTTCTATAATATAACCTAATAGCCAACATTTTCTTAAGACACAAACAGAACAAGGGATGGATACTGAATCTAGGTAGTTGTGCATTTTGACAAACAAGAAGTCCTATGTATCAAAATTTAAAATTTGCTTGGTTTAACTTATTAATTTTTTGATACTATATTCTATAACAGACTATGCATTAAAATAGTAAGTAAGGGATATAACTGTACAAATTGCACAATAAATGCATCTCCTATTTTAGAAGTGCAATAACAAGGATGCAATAATTTTAGTGGTGAATTTGCCGAAAAATGAAATTCATGTTATTGAAAGTAAAACTAAAATTCTATGAATTAAAAATCATGTCATCAAAAAAGTTAATCAAAACGAGACAGTTTAAAGTTATCAAGCATGGATTCTAAATTTTCTTTTGACAAATACTCAAAGTAGTAAAGATTTACACAGTGTTCATTTTTATTTTGCATAAGACTCATGTCATGCATTTCTAAAGGAAATTGATTTTTATGAACACAATCAAGATAAGCTTGATATCAAACTTATTTCTTCACAAAAGTATTTCTCAGAATTACTAAGAGTGTAAAAATACAAACTTTACACTTATGAATTACTAAGGAAAAAAAAAGCCAAAAAGAAACTTTTTCTAATAATAATAATCAAGGTAGAAACTTAAAATTGGATTAAAATACAAAATAACTTTTTTTGAAAAGAGAAACGGGAGTGAATTAACAAGATTAAAATAAGAACACAAGAGCTTTCCCGCAATACAAGATTTTAAAGGATAGAAGCCCAAGAGTGGCTAAGAAAAAACGTGTGAGTGTGAGTGAGAGAACCAAGACAAATGTTGATATGTCAGAGTGAAATTTAGAATGAGACCTTGCTCAATTATGGAATGATCAATATTTGTTGAATCCAACATACTGCAAGCTTCAAATCTAGCAACAAGCCTAGAAATTTCCATTTGACAAAAAATTGACACCATAGGAAATCATTTAGAACGGATCAAATTAAAGTAATAATTGAGAATACATGAAGGATTCAAACAACATATAAGTACATTTTCAGAGAAGAATATAGAATAACTTATAAGAAAATGGAATAATGACATATAGATTCTCAAGTTTGCAACAATTTTTATTGATTTGCTATCTTGTCAAATAAGGCAAAAATGATTCTCACTAGAATGCTTAACACAAAGGCAAGCGACGTGCAAGCAGATCCATATAAGAGTATTGATGAGGAAAAGAAGAAGAAGAAGAGAAATAAATACTAAAAAAAAAGAAACAATTAAAAGTTGAAAATTTAAAAAATTAAGTATGTGTGTATATATATATCTCCACAAGCAGCATGCACCAATGAAAGAGAGTAAAATGATTGAAAATTCGTTTTCCAGGAGACTAATATTTGCAAACATACCAGGAAAAGTATAGACAAAAGACAAGATCCAAATATCAATGACTAATGACAATTCTAATCGAAAACAACCAAATAATAAATGAGATAGCTATAAGCAAACATACTTAGTGAAATACAGATGAAAAGAAGCAAAGAAAAAAACTTTTTGCCTTAATCTTAGCTTATGTGATGAACACATTCAGATTATCTCCTTTTTAAGAAGTGTACACAACTGACATATTATAAAGCATAACATAACTGGTTCTCAATTTAAATAACTATAACTTCCCCACCCCCCCTCTCTATATTTTTGAATTTATTTGACTAATATATTCTCTACATGATATAAAATACCCAAAACCCTCTTTTCTTTTCTTTTTTTTTCTTTTTTAAAAACTTAATATTGATCATTTATGCACACATTGCATCCCAAGGATTAACCTACAATGCTTTTTAAGTATCAACAATAGAATACGGATTTTCCATGATAATAAAAAAAAAATTCCAAGTAATATCAAGCTACAATGCTAGGACTACCAAGGAGCTAGTGTCTTGTGATTTCCAACTTCCACACATTGTTGGTTAAGCTTGTGAATCTGTTTCTATGATTCTCCATATAATCACAAATCCTGGAGGACGCCTTTCATCAAGATCACCTGCATAAAATTGAAAAACTACCTCAGTGCATTACACCGACAGGCCCTTGTAAAAAGGAAGCTTAAAACAATCAACTCTACTATCTTTCCATGGAATATAATTCCTTGTCAATATTCAATTGGTCAAGTAGGAAACCGCTCATGTGCCCCAAACCTTTGGTAATGAACCAAGCTGAAAGAATTTAGCAATAGTAATAAGGCTCTTAGATAGAAACAACTTCAATTTTGTTGATTGGAATGCCAATGCTCAAATCTTTTTTAACAATATAGCTGCCCCAACAAAGATAAAAAGTCATATTGTAAAGAGCTGCATTCAGGATAAAGGTGCAACGAGCATAAAAAATAAATAAATAACGAACAAGGACCATCATATCTCTAAGCAAACAGCCCCCAGTAATCAATGAACTCTTTTCCTGTAAGAACTATTGTCCAACTTTCAGAGGACCGCTTGATATATGGTCTCCTCACAAGTTTAAGATTCCATTAGACCTCTCAAGAACATTAACTCACTTATCCAGTAGAGTTGATAAACTCAACAAATTGTTTGTGGTTCAATTCATGATTTCTTAGATAGCATAACATAAGGTCCACATGGGGAATGGACATATCTCATGGCACATAGAAGAGCAAAGGAGTCTTAATATCATTTCATTTACCAGACTCAATTTGAACAAAAATTCTATGTAGGTGTTGAAACTTATCCTGGCTTCATTATTCACAAAAAAATCACATAGGAAGATTACCTATCTTTAAAGTGGTGGAACCTACATACATCCCTCTTGCATTTTAATATTATAGATATATAATCGATGGCTTGTTAGCTAGTTTAAGAGAATGTGGTTAACACTGTTAAGCCACTCACACAAATGTTAAATATTCAAAACATATACAATTTTGAGTTGATCTTATGTACAATTTTTTATAATATTAATGTGAATTACAAGCTACTAAATAATCTGCAACAAGATCTGTAATATCACTACATATGTGTGAAAGGGGTCAGCAAGCAAAGTGAAGTGAAAGCTCATGACTTTGCCTCAACGATACTAGCAATAGTGGATATAGTATAAATATATGTAAGTGGGTTAAGACTTACGATCATGAAATGATTGGAGTACAAGGTTGGAACCCACAGAGTCTGCAGCGATCCGCTTCTTTCTCTTTCTTTCACTTTAATTCTCTCCCTTATATTTCTTTTCCTTTTAAAATGCCTCTAACGAACCTCTCCAACCATCATCGTCACTTGTAACTTGCAACATATAGAATTTGCTTGCCTTTTCTACCCCTTCCTTCATTGTCTGCTTTTGAACAAGATGAGGTATATCATATCCATACACAACATCGCACATATATAAGAGATAATTCACAATGCAGTATATAGCCACAATAACTAAATCCTATCCGACATGTGATCTTAATCCCAAAGCATCAATCTTTCCATAAAGAAAGTATATGCTTTAAATGACCAAAGCCATATAACATATAAAACAAATCATAGCAAAATTTTTTCATGAAAATAAAAGAATTACTAACTGTTTCCAGTAAGGGAGTAGTGTTCCCTTTTATCTTCCCCACCATTGGTCTCCTTCCTCTGGCCACCATGGCAATGGTATCCTCCATCTGCTTTTCACCAACCTCTTCCCCTGCCTTTATAATCCTCTATCCAACTCTTCTTCCCTACAAGCACCACCACTACCGGCCTCTATGCACTCGGCTATGCAGTGAGGGCATTGTTTATCCTCTGATTTGCAGCCTTCGATTCAAGAACGAAAACCCTAATTCTCTTACTCACTCTTCCTTTAAACAATTTCTCTAGTAACAAAATTAAAAAGAAAAGAGAAAAAAGTTAAAAATCAATTGGAAAAATAACAAAATGCCACAATAACACTTCTCGAATCAACTGATTCATAACCTAATTCTTCAATCTCGTGTTCTATTCACAAAATCCTAGAAACAATTGAGGGATAAATCACTCGACGATGATACGCATGAGAGAGAGAGAGAGGGGAGGGGGGAGAGTAGGGATAATGTCAGAAACAGGAACTTTAACTTTGATTTCATTTAAAGAAGATGAAGTTTTAAGCTTAGCAGATAAATCAGGGTTTCTTGAACCAAGTCAAAGAACACATACATGATTTAAATTCTTAATGGGTCATAAATGGTTCACTAACCCAGGTGAGTATCCTCGATATAGTCCTGAGTCCGAGCTCTTTACTCATTATACGAACCACAAGTCCCTTTAACAAATACAACCGCAATAATTGATGGCAAAGCTTGGAAGCATGCTTAAAAGACTCAAACACCGATAGAGAAAGATGCGCGGCCACGATGCGGTAGAGGAGATGGTTAGGCTGACGATGCAATGTGGATGACTGGCGAGTTGACTTAGTTCGTTTGAGGAACGAATGCAACCAATGGGTCAGGTTTGGTTTCGTGTTGGGTGGTTGGTGTTGTACTTCGATGTGGCTTTAAGAAGTCAACGAAAAGTTTCGATGATGTGGGTCTGTGGTAGTTCTATGGTGCAAAATGGATTCAATGGCTGTCATAGCCATTGGTATGGTTGAAGTTTGAGAGAGAGAGAGGGAGAGAGAGAGAGAGAGTATAATTGAAAATTTTAGTGAAATTATGGCAGGCTGGGTTCATTTTATTTTATATTTATTTTATTTCATATATTAATTTTATTTAATATTAGAATCGGTAACGTTTACTTTAACACAAGAGTTACAAATCTAATAATTGTTCTATTTAACCTAAATTTGATCATAAACGTGACAAATAATGCATATCCACCTATGTTTAATAAACATGACTAGAATATAATGGAAAGGCAACGTTTGCAAAATCTGCAAACGTTGCCATATATCAAAATTCCTGTAGTGATTGATAAAATCCTTTTTTTTTTTTTTTAATCTTATCTTATTTTATATTCTTTGAAAATAAGTTTCTTCTTTATAAACTTGAAAATCATTATTTTCCTAAGTGGATTATAACTTTATGGGTTGAATTCCTCTTAATTTTGAAAGCTAGTTTGTTTCTTAGTTTTGTTATGGAGTTAAAAAGAGTTTATTCTTAAGTTTTTTGTGAAAATTTTGAATATCAACAAATTATTTTACTAAAACTTAGGTTACTATAATGCACAAAAAAAAAAAGAAAGTATTCATTTTTTATGTTTCCTTCGTAAAGTTATCTTTATTATTTGAGAAAAATTTGAGAAAAGTTGTATTACTCTATTTCTATGTTGTTAATAATAACTTCATTATTTTATAACAAGTCACATAATAGAAAACTTAGTTTTAAGTTCCTTTAATAAAGTAAAATTCTACTTTTAAATTAGTTGACACAATATCATTATGTAGATGCAAGTATTATGAGCATGTAAAATAATAAGAACATAAGAAAATACTAGAAACAAATAATAATAAGTAAGATAATAAAATATCAAGTATTGGAAACCTTAGCTTTATCAAGGTATCCCGGTCAAGTATTGGGAGCCTTAACTTCATCAAGGCATCTCGGGACTAAAAATAGACTAGTTCCAAAAGAATAAAGAAAATAAAATAAAGAAATGGTTGTTTTGACTTAATATGGACAAGTCTAAGACTAGAAAGACTAGTCTTAAAGAAATACCATGAAATAAATAAATTACAAAGCATGAAATCAAAATAAATAACAAGTGAGCTTATATGCTCTAAAGATTATATATAAACACATAAATATATTTAGTTAGATATGAATAATAAAATCAACATAAAAACATAATAAAGTAGGAAGTTCATTTGCAAGAACAAAACATGAACATGTTGTTGCTTTTACTACTCATATGAGTTTCAAAACAACATCATAGTCATGTTAAGTTACATGACATGGGTAAATAAATGGTTGGAAGAAGTTTACCTAAAGTGTTTATGTGGTATGAAGATGATAGATGATATGGGTATTATGTGAGTAGTAATATGTGGTTGAAAGTTTGTGTATAAGGAATGATTTTTGTGAAGAATTGGTTTAAGAGAGTTTTGGTAGAGAGAACTCTTGAAGAGAGGATTTGTGGACAAATTTTGAGAGAGTTTTGGTAGTGAAATGAATTATGTGAAAGAATGAAGGAGGAAGGGGATATTTATAGAATTTTGGAGTGAAAATTAGATGTAATTAAATTAATTGAAAAAGAAAATAATTGGAGAGGGAGGAGAGAGAGGGGTGGACGGAAAGGCATAAAGGGAGAGAGAAATTTGATAAAAAAATTAATTTTAAAAGAAAAGTATTAGAGAAGTTTAGTAATATATGGTATAGAATTTTATGGGAAAAGAAAATTGTAAGAAATAGGTATGTAGATGTAAGAATAGGTAGTAAGAAAAAGTAGAGATAGAGGACTAGTAATGAATAGTAGAAAATTACTATGAATAGTAATCTAACAATTAAAATACTGGTAGTAATAAAAATACGCGTATAAATACGATATCTGTAATTTTTAGCTACCAAAAAATTCTAAAACTGATATTTTTTAAATTCTTACATTTTTACGAGTCAATTGGTATTTATAAAATATTTTTGCCATCCGTGTACCAAGGCACGGTTTTTGAAAACTGATCCCGTTCGGATCCGAAGGACATTAGAATTTCGCAAATCTGATATTTTTAATCTTCCCTATATTATGACGAACTATTATCAACAATTATTTTCATTTCATCGTTTAGGGTTTAAGAGCGCGGGATTGCCGGATCTTAAACACTAGGGTTTGTTTGTATGCTTTGTTGACTTTTAAGGTTCCGGTTTGACTTCCAGTTTTTTGTTGAGTTATTCGTAAGATATAATTTTACCGTATTATATTTTTAGTTGGATATTTATTGTTTATCTCATTTTATTTGTGATTATTTAATAGTTTTCAGTTCTCGGGATCGTTTAACCAAGTCTAGGGTTATGAGTTGACTCAGTTTGACTTTTGGTGAAAATTGAAATTTCTGATTTTAAAATTCACCGAAGGATTAAAGATCTTAGCATTCCGTTATCGATCATTATTTGGATATATTTTCTTGATTTGTGTGTTAGGAATCGGATAGATGATTTGATTGATGTACGGATGTTGATTCAACTAATAGTTGGATTTTCTATTTTGTTTTTTAGGGTTCTCTTTTTCTCAGATTAAAAAATCTCATTTTTTATCTTATTTAAAATTAAGTTTTAACTTGATTCGATTTTTAGGGTTTCGATTCCGTTGTTTAACTCTTAGGATTATTTTTTAAGAATTATGAAATTTTCAAGGGTTTATATAACTAGCTTAAGAATAATATCTTCTAATCAACTTGCGCCAATTTAGGAAAGGTATGTTAGTTTGTGATTGATTTTGGTAATTGTGAAAGTTTTATGCCTATAGAGGTTATGCAAAAGTTAGGAATAAGACAGAGCAGCCAACTTTATAAGTTGGCATAGTTAAAACAAGAAGGAGGGATAACTATTTCAAAACAAGCTTTAGTTTTGTTTTTTTATAGGAATAAGGTATAAGTATGCTATGTCGTGTAACATTGTAACTATGGATACATGTCACTTGCTCTTAGGGAGACCTTAGCTGGATGACAGGGATGCCATGCATAATGCTAAAACAACCCTTAGTTTTATGATTGATAGATAAACTCATAAAATACGTTATGATCCGTAAGTTATTACTTACACTTTTATAATCTTTAAGTTATTTTTCTTAAAATAATTTATGAATGAGTATCTATTTTTCAAGACAAGGGAAAATGCTTTCCAATAATTGTCTCACTTTTAAACAAACATGGAAAAATGAAAAGTTATTTCCTAGAAAAATACGTTCATTAAAACAAATAGGACCTTCGTAATGTATAATTATGTGTGATATTGTCTTGGCATAAGGATGTGTATAAATATATATACACCCCATAATCCCCTAAATTTAGGGTATTTACAATCAATCATGTGTTCATATTAAATAGAACATCCAAAAACTCAGTACCGGGTAAAAACCATACTTATAACAATAATTAATTCAAATACACATATAGCATTAAACACGCCATAGTCAATACAACTATCAAACATAACATCTCCAGAAGCATATCATTTCACACAAGGGATAGCTTAGAGAGTCCATTTGACCAAATGTCATCAATCCAAAGAACCAAAAGAAGCAGGATTCATGCCTTACAACCATTAGCCATTAGAAAATGTATAATAATATTAAGAGTCTCTCTATCTTCATAAACTATACATTTAAAGTCAATAACCAGCTAAAGGGTCATCCACACTATCGTTCTCCCAATAATCCACTATGATATCATATAAAAACAATTCAAATGCTATAACACCATCATCTAAGCTTGAAAAAGATAAAAGAACGAGTCGTAACCTAAGACAATAACATCACAAGCACATGCACGTGTCTAGACAATTATTCATTCACATATTAATGATGCAACAAACATATAATTATTATCTTTGATTTCTAATCCTACATAGGTCATAGGAATAGCTCAATATCCAAAGACACATTTATACATAATATATATGTGATGTTGAGTACTTCCCAACATACAAAAAATTCATGATTCACTTAAATCTATCTACATCATTTTCAAGCATGACTCTACTCAAAGATGGCATCATATAAGGATCATTAGAATGTTACAATGGCAACATTGACACTCCCATCCTACTAATAACAACCACGTAAAAGCAACAATAATTATTAGATCATATATTTGATTTGGTTTATTTAATTCACTATCTTAGACAGGTATGACCAATAAGTGCAAATGCGCATTACTGGTATGTTGACTCGACTTGAACTGTACAGTTCCGTTCTGATCTGCAATGCCTTCACCCTGCAGTGTTATTTTCTAGCTCACTTAGCTTCAAGGTTGAGCTTTTTGATACGTGGAACCTACATCTGTGTCTAAATTTTATTTATAGGTTATCAAATTTTATTTTTATAGTTAAAAAGTACTTTTAAGTAACGATTGACTTGCTCGTGGCATGTAATCATGCTTTGTGCTTTACTTTTCCTAAGTGAAAGTCAACAAACACATGGACATAACCCATGTATGAACATCCACTGGATTTTTGAGTGTAAATTTAAACAATTTTATGATTAGATTTACAAAGTGGGAGTAATTTAACGAGTGAAATCACGAGTTTTAGTGAGGTTTCATGAATCTTCTCTTTTTAATGATTAAATAGCTCAAATGCTCATGGATACCAAACATTTTAAGAACATAAAACCCAATTTTTCAAGAATCACTTTAAAATTGAAATGACAGAGTTTGAGTGATTTTACCAGCATTAGAGCGAAATTAATTTTTCGTGAGCAAATTTTCAAGTTAAAAAGCATTTACAACAAGTACTGTAATTTCAAGAAATTGTAAAGCTCTTAAGTAAACAAAGTTTAATAAATTACGAATTATTGATGCAAAGTTGAGATATATAATGCTAGTCCAAGAATATAGAATATAGTCATGAACTTGTGTGAAGTGAAGTTATGAACTATAAAGTGAAATTGAAAAACTATTGATTTATTAAATGAATTTTATTAGGTTTGCACGAAATTTGGCCCTTTTAGAACTTTTGAAATAGATTTGCGAGATATAAGAGAATACCAAACATTTAAGGCATTTTAGGAAATGTAAAGAAAATATAAAGGTTTAGGAGTTTTAATGGAAATTAACAGCAAAAATCTTGAGTAGATTTACAAACATTTTAATAATTTTAATGAATATCTAAGATAATTTTATAAATATTTTACTTTTTTTTTTCTAATCATGATCTTATAGAGTAATTTAGAAGGTAATAAAAAGTTATAAATTTATAAAATATATTACAATATTGCACAAATTTTTGAGATGTTACCTGAAATAATTTTTTTTTTCTTTTTGTTATTTTAATTGTGTTTTAAAAATTTAAACAAATATATTTAGCTGTCAAAAGTACAATTTTCAACGGAAGGAGAGATATAAAAAAATAAAAATTATCACAGGACCCACCAATCGAGGTGGGTTGTAATCCATTTGCTTGTATTTCCAATTCTAGCCACCTTAAGGTTAACAGATATTAGCTGCTCCATGACCTTGAGGTAGTTTAAAATATTTTTTTCCTCTCTCTTTTAAATTAGTTAATTTATACATTTTAAAATTTTCTTCATATTTTTTATATTTTTAAATTAAAAAAGGTTAATATCACGAATGATACCTGAATTTTACTAAAATATATAATTAGGTACCTGAACTTTAAAAATGATTAATTTAGTATACAAATTTTAAAATTGATCAATTTGGTATCTTAAAAACTTTGTAATTGATCAATTTAATATCTAAATGAACTTAATTGATATACCATTAGTGTGTATGAAAAGTTCTTTAAGACACCAAATTGATCAATTTCAAAGTTTAAATTATAATTCCATGTGTTATCAAAGTGTGGGTACTATTTGTGATATTAACCCAATTAATAATTTTCTTTGAAGAAAAGTTACCGTGCCATGGAACTTCCATGCTGAAAATTTTAAAATCTTCTGAACATAAGAAAAGTTGAGGATCATCCCATTAATTCAGAGTTTTTTTGATACATTGAATCCTAGCTAGAAATGTCATTATCTTTAGGTTTATTTATGTGGTTAATATTATGCAGCAAGCAAAACATAGAAATTAACGCATTTCCCAATCCTGAGTAAACCATTCTATTATGCTTCTAGGTATGGCCCAAGTACCGCACCAAGTTTGGAATATTTTGCCTTTCATTAGGTTGGTATATTACTCTTCTAGGACTCGTTCATCAAAGGCAGGATCTGTTCAGCAAAGGTACTGGCTGAATAAGACTTTACTAGAGTACACTGAGCTTGGCATTTATGATCAATGGATCATCGATAACCATAAGCAAGCTCAACGAACATACTAAATGAACTGTGTCAACACAGAGACATACTAAATGGAAATGGGCTACCACTCAGGACTTCGTTGTCATACTTTAGCACAATCTATCTTAGCAACTCTTTTATATGGAAACGCACCATGTTCTTATGTGTTAATTCTCAATGAAGAAAATTATTAAAAATTACTTCTTACTTTACTATATGGATAAATTGTTAATATGACCCTTTATTATCTCTCTCTCTCTCTCTCTCTCTTTATTATTATTCCCATTTTGAAAATTAAGGATTAAGACCCCCCAAATCTTCTGAGACATGTTTTTAGATGCCATTTACTATTTGACCTTTTGATAAAATGATTGAAAAAATTATGTAAATTAAAACAAACTACATAAAATCATATAAAGGAGAAATTTCATTAATTAAGTTTTAAATTTTTTTTAAACAATATTGTATTTTATAAATATTTTTCTTTTCATTAATATTAATTCTATGCATGCTTAGTTTTCTTAGAAATTGATTATTTAAAACCCAAACCTTTAGAACGTGTCCTTATATATATATATATATATATATATACCTATTTCACTACTTTTACTTAGATAAAATAATTAAAAATCCCTAAAATTATATATGAATAATCACAAAACAGAGAGGACTTTCATTATTTTTGTTTTTTAATATTTCACTACATTTAGTGTTATTTTCTTAATTCCTTATTATTTTTATTGTTATTTTTATCAAAGAAAAAAAGAACTATAAGATCATAATTTGTGGATTTTTTTGGGACAATATCGTGGTTTACACATTAATTTTATGCGCTTTTACCATTATATACTTAGAGTTTTAAATTATCAATTTATACACATGATTACATGATTAATTATTACTGTTTATACCTGGTCTGTTTCTGCTTTCTATTAATGATATGGATTTTTTTGTTACATAGAAATATGACCTAGCATAAATATATTATACAAAATAAAACATTACAGGTGTCGCATTATGATCGACTGCGTTGATGATAGAGGTAACAGCAGTTACCGAATAGAAATGGGGTATTACAGTAGTGAAAGAATGGAAAATTGAACTCGCTACATTCACTTGAAATAAATTAAGTTTTCAATTTTAAATATATAAAAATAACTAAATACGCATAAATAAGGTGCTTTTTTTCCTCAAAAAATCAAGTTAATTTACCAATTATCCTTATTATATTTATGGAAAATGTGAAATTTGGTATTTAAACTTTACATAAAAAATTAATTTAGTATTCAAAATTTAAATTTTCAATTTAATACCTAATCAAAGTTTTCTTGACTATTTTTACAACATCAATAACACCTTTTGCATTAGAATAAGTAGTGAAAATTCAACAACATATAGTCTCTTCTATGTCAGTAACTAGAGCAATCGGTGTTAAGAAGATAGAAAAATAACCACAAAAAGATTTAATTAAATATTAAATTAACCACTTTATAAATTCAACTTAGTTTTTATACAAAGTCCCATACCAAATTTAAAATTTATCCTTATATTTAACAACCATGTCACTCACTCTCCCATTTAATTCTTTCTGCGGCAATATGCCACTAGAATGGATAATGTCTACATAGAGAGATGAGACAGGAAGGCATTGAATTAGAAATAATGGTAAGAACAGGATTTTCGGTGAGGTGGTCCAATATATTTGGTTAAATTATAAGAGGGTGGATGGATAAAGTTATTAAATTCTTTTATATTCTTCCTAACATGGTAAAAGAAATTTATTGCTAAACCATGGCGGTTGGTTTGTAGGCCTCAACACAATCAATAGTCCTTTTTACGTTTTCAGGACAAAACAGACCACAGTGCTTTCACATATAATTGGATTCCAGCCATATCATAAATTTATAATATATGGCTGCATTTCTGGAAGTATGACTCCTTCTCAGACATAGGATTTGAGGATCCTTTAGCAGGTAATGTCTTGATCCTACACAGATGGATGTTCCTGGTCAAAGACCCATCTACTTAAATTAGGCTGGCACGTCTGGTTGAAATTGTTGAATCAAGGAATTCGACCTACTAAAGAAATTCTCACACTGCTAAACTTGACAAACGCAAACTTCTCCCATAAACGGCATCTCAACTAAATTTGGACTGTTGAACGATCCAACTATAATCAATCTAAAATAACCAGAGAATGCAGGAAATAATATAATGAAGAAAATTTATACTTTTTACTTTGATTTTACTTACTTTTATAATTAATTATCCTTTTTCATCGAAACTATCTTAAATTTAAAAGTATTAATATAATATCTAAAATTTGTCCATTAACTATCTAAATTTTACCCATTACTTACAATTAACTACCTAATCATAACTATTCTAGCTATTATAAATGACTTTAAAAAATTTATAGATTATAAATTAATACTTTTAAATTTAAATTTTTAATTAGAAAATGAATAAAAAATTTAGATAGTATGTATTATTTTTACCCATTATGATACAACACACAATTCCAGCATGTAATGCACCAACCCCAACACAACGACCCCAGTTGAAACATAAAAGAATTATATACCAAAAGCATCCAGGAAGGCCCGAGCCCAAGGGGTATGGCCACCATGTGTGCACCTAGGAAAGTCATGTAAGGCTTGAACTTGACCAATCTAAGCTTAGGATTTATAAACGCAAGCTAGAAATGTGCAACTGAGTTAAATGGTGAATCCGGCTTGGTCTACTTTGGCTCTTAGGTTAAACAGACTAATAAAATTTGGCCATTTTTGAAAATAGGTCAAGATTTTTTAACTCTAACACAACCCACTTTAGCCCGTGGGTTAAGTGGGTCAGCCCACTTCCTGACCTATCTAATCCATTTATGCTAATTAACAAGATGTGTATAATAAAATGTTAACTTTTATAAAGTTTTAAATATATTAATGATTAATTTCATTGTTATTATGATTAGTTATATATTAAAATAAGCAATTTAAAATAATTTATTAGATATCATATTTCATTTGAAATAATAAATATATACTTGAAAAAGTGTTATTGAAATAGCCATGAATTTCCCAATTTATATTTTATAAATGTGTTATTGAAATTATATATGATTTTGAAGTGTGATGAATGTGATTCATGTTGATGCATGAAATATGCATTGTGTTGTTATGTTAAAAATAATTAAATACCTTAGAATGGTTAAATATTGGGTTCATAAATTTTTAAGTGTATTAGAATATGAAATATGATTAGAACAAGTAAAATTATGCATGTATTTAAGCCTATAGTTAGTAGAAATTTTTAATCATAAAATAGAGCCCAAGACCCATTTTATTTAGCCAAAAAAAAAAAAAAGCTCATTAACTAGCCAAATGCCAAGCCAATTAAAGGTCTTAATTTTGGTAGCCACTAAAGTCAAACATAAGGATAATATCAACTTCTAAAAGTGCAAAATTCGTCCAAAATTTTCAGACAACTCAAACACTCCTTCACAAGCCTTGAAACCCCATTTTTACACTCCCAAAAGTTCTCCCATTTCCATATATAGTTAGTCCCGTCATCTTCCACAAATTAAACCATCAAAAGCTTGCAACAAAACTACTAAATCAAGGCATAGAGTTCTTATGTTAAGTGTGTTTCTCTTGCCTTATGTATACTTGAAATTATCCTTTTATTAGAATAAGGTTTATATGCTAAGTTGTGATAGCATGATTTCTATACTTTGATGGTAGTTTGAGTAGTGTTATGTACTAGAGGAGCTGTAGTATGTGTTGTATATGAATTTGGAAGTGTTGGGATGGTTGTGCTAGGGTGACAAAGTGTTGAATAGTTTAGTGGGCATGTGGAGTTGACATGTAATTTATGTTTGATGTTGTAGTTGAGTGATTGATGGATTGAAGAGGAGTTAGTGTTTGTTGAATGGTGATAAGAACATATAACAAGCTTTGGGAAGCTTAGAATGAGTTTAGAGTTTTTGAATGTGCAATTTTTACAAAGAAAACAAAGGAATTTGTGAAAATCACATAACTTCATTCTAGGGGTCTATGCCAGCGTAGGATCCCACATCACCAGCATAGGATCCCACACCGCCAATGTACCAGCAAAAGGTGGCGGCGTTTGGGGGTTCATTGTAAACCCCGGTTTTTCTAGTAGTCAAGTAAACTTTAGAAACAAAAAAGCAAAACCCTAAATCGGTCTAGTTTAGGCTTTATGAGAGAAGCTTAGAAACCTTAGATCCAGCTTTTCTTCGGTTTCATATAAAAAGAATTTTTATAAAATAAATTAATATGAATTATTGTTTTAAAGTATATTTCAAACTTTAGTAAGTTTTAATTTCAAAAAAATTTCTATTCCGGGCTTTCCCGAGCTCCATTACAGAAAAGCGAGCCATGGGACTAGAAACTCAGAAAAATATTCCATAATATTCATTAGAACCGAAATTTTATAGGGATTTCAAAAATATAAATTTTATAATTTTCCGGGTTATAAAAATTACAGTTATAGCCTTTTTCCCGTATTTTCTTTACTACCGGTAAAGTAGATGTCTTGTCTACTATTTACCAATATTCACAAGTACAATCTACACTACACACACTACCCATACCCTATTCTTACATCTTTACAACTACTCATTATATTTTCTTTTCCAAGAAAATTTTGTTTCTTACTAAATTATTATATTTATTTCATTTTATTACTTAAATTACAAATTAAATAAAAATCAACTCTCTCTCCCTCTCCCCCTATAGTGGCCGGCGCACCCCCCTTCTCTTTCCCCCTCTATTTGTTTTATTTTCCTTCTTTTAATACAAACAAACCCTAATACACTTAATATATAAACTCATTTTCACTCTCTCTCTTAATTTTATTCTTTCAAAAATTTTACAAAGTGAAAAACTCTCTGTTTTCTTCCCCTTTGTGTCACACTCCCCCTCCCTCACACACACACTCAAGTTCCATTTCTTCTTCATTTCTTCTCCAAATCTCTCTTTAGGTGATGATTTCAAGCCTTATTACTACTTAATCTTGTAATGGCAAGAGTATTTTTGTGTTTTCACTTTAAATCCCCATGCGCAAATACTAGGGATAAGAAAACACTAATACATAATATCAAGCCATCACAAGAGTAGATCTTGTGCTTAATGAGTTTTTGTTGAAGTATCATTATGTTCATGCATATAAAGTAGAGATCTTGCATGAAAAATATATGTTCATGTCTTTAAACTCATTTTCATGCACTATAAGTAGATCTAGCATGTAGACACTCATATTTTTTTCTTGACATTCATGTTCATATAAATATTTGTGTTTTCATGCATTAATGATCATAGAGACTTAGTCTTGTATATATAAATGTGATAGTTGGTAGATCTTTATGAAGATAAGACAAGGAACTTGAAAAGAAAAGGTTTTTGTTAGAAATGTTCAAGGGAAAATTCGTATGATTTTCAAGACCTATTTTAAAAACCCTTGAAACCACTTTGAAACTCATATTTTATATGAAAAATGAAGGGTATAAGCAATAGGTAACATTAAGTAATGATTTTTATAAGTTATAATGAGTTTGGATATGAGTAATGTGTAAAACAAGTAGTGGAATTAAGATGGAAAATTTTGAGTTAGTGTTCAATTTGTAAAATTCGTAACTTTGGATGATGCCTATGTAAACACCTAGTATTCAAGCTCAAAATGAATGTTTTATGTGTTAATTGAAGCCCTTAGTTAATGGATATAGTAAAGCTTTAAATTTTGGTGCATTATATAATTTTTTCCAAAGGAAACATGCAAGAAATGGATTTTTCCAAAATTCGGATTTTTATGAAAAGCCTATTTAAAAACATACTTGCAAAGTGAAAAATGTAAGTTTTTATGTGGAAATCAGGGTTTTGGATAATATAGATGATGAAGACTCATTTTTATTTAGATAACAAGGAAATTCTACGAATGAAATTCCGAATCACTAACGAGATGCTAAATTTGGAAAATTGGATTTTCAAAAAGTAGTTATTGTTAGAGTCTTGTAAGATTTAGGAGTTCTCAAAATTTTCATTGTCAAAAATCATCAATATCGTGCATATATTGGACTCATCACATGTCATCCATGTTAGGAACTCATTCATATTTTATATACACATGAATCATCAACTAGATACATTTTGATCAAGTGCAAAACAATTTTTCGGAAATGAAAAAGGTTACAGACCAGATCTTATCCCTCTGTTCCATGACCTAAATTTTTTGAAAACTTGGAAATAATAATAGAAATAGATAGATCTTTCGAAGTAGATAGAAATTGATATAAAATTTGCGAAATTCCAAGTTAAAATGACCAAGTTATGGCCGTTTTAAGTTGGAACTTCCGCAAATTACAAAAATCACGATTTTGTTTAGTCTTGATGCATAGTTTGGACTAGCTAAGTGATAAAGTTCTCATTAGGGTATTTTTATTTGGTAGGTGATCCCAAGAACGACGAATCCCTACCACCCGATTATTATTACTAAGAGACTGGCATACCATGGCCGAGTGAGTATTACTTCAATTTCAATTATTGCTTGTGATTGTAGTGATAGATGCACCGGTTGCTAAGCAAAAACAAAAATGAATATGCATGATGGGTTTATTTGGGAATTGTATTTGTCTGCTGTTGACATGTGGAATTGAATTTAAAGAATATCAAGCCGGGTGATAAATCATTGTTTATATAGTGAGTAGAAATGATTGTCGAGTATTGTTCGGTCACTTAAAAGAATTGGTTTAATTGATTATTAGACATTAAAGATAAACTTGAACTCATTCATATCACGATGGGGATGGAGCATTAGTATTTGTTGGTTTTTCGTGATCCATAAAACGAATATGTTGGTTAATCGTGATCCATAAAATGAATACATGAGTGGTTGACCGTGAGCCTAAACGGCGTCGTACCGCAGGATTCGTTAATCTGCTAACCCGATGGAGGACGCAAGTCCATCCACATATGATTTTCGGCTGGTCATATGTTTGTTGAATCATGTTTGATGCATTTCATTGGTTGATTAATCACTTGCTTGAATGTTTTGTTGAAATTGTGATATGGAAGTTTTCACTCACTAAGCTTGTTAGCTTACGCCCTTATAGTTTTTACTTGTTACAGCACGAGTTCATTTGGCTTAGGCCAAGGCAGGTTACAGCTTAGGTACAGGAGCTAGGCGTTTCCTTTAGAAGTTTTATTCGGTTTTGTTTAGACTTCCACAGGAAACCAAAAGACTTGATGACTGTAATGGACCTTTAATATTCTTTTACGGGGGAATGCCCCTTAGACTTTGTAACTCTATGTATTGTTTTGATTTATTATCTAAGGCTATAGAATGCCACATTAAACTTCTAACTCCATTGAATAGAGTATTCTATTATCGTAAAGGGATGCCTTACATCTATACAAGACTCCCAAGGGCTTGGATAGTAATTCGAGAGTCTTATATAGCATGTGGCGGACTGTTACGTTTAGGATACCCCTCTGGGGCATGACAGTTTAAGTTGGTATCAGAGCACTAGGTTATAAAACAAGACAATAGAATTAAAAGAAACCAACCTAGAAGTTAACTAATAGGTTAAAATGGAGTTGAAAACATCTTTCTCTGTTAGTCTAATTAGGAGTCTTCTCTTGTTGTAGGTTTCCTTGGGTGAGACCTGGGAACGAGCTAGGAATTTTACAAAAAGGACAGATGAGACCCTTGTGGAGCACAGATTAAGACTGAGAGAGCTATGTGAGGATTTTGCGTTAGCAAGGAGTCCCCAGACTATAGGGGAAATGTTCAGATTGTTGAGGGAAGGACTAAGATATACGAGATGAGCCACTGTGGTTGACCAGTTGAGATACGACCCTACGGGGAGGAGAAATTGGACCAAATTGGAGACAATATATACTTTGGAGTGAATCATGGTAGAATATGGGCGCGAGCCCATGACTAGAGAGGCCACTTTTATTCTGAAGAATGAGGGAAACCCGACCCCTCCAGACTTTAGGGTATGGATCCCTCTAGGTCCCTTATATGTTTATGCTCATGATAACTTGTTTGACCACCACGATTGGAACATAGCTGATGCATGGAATCACATTACATGGCATGCGATTTATTTAGATATTATTCCACCACATGCAATCATCCCACCTCCACCAACTAGTGATATAGGTATGTAATTAAATAATGCACCTATGATTGAGTGGGTGTAGGCTGAGGAAGTGGAGGAAGAGGAGGAAGAAGAGACCCGAGGAGGATCCTAATTGGGAAGAGAATGTAGTGCCCAGAACCCCTACCCCACCCATAGAGCCGGAAGGGGAAGTAAATCCGGAACCTAATCAATTTGTATGGGATTTTAATCGAGTTTTACAGATTCCTGATAGTGGGAGAGTAGAGCCTGAGTTAGATCCCCTGTTATGGAGGGACATTTACATTGAAGGTAAACGCCCTCCCATGCTTGATGTGGCGGTCCTCGAGCCCGTGGCTCCCGGGCCCATAGAAGTAGAAAATGTGGATGAGGAACTTAGGAGAGAATTGGAGATAGTGGAAAACCAAGTGGATGAACCTGAAGCAAGAGATGAAGAGGAAGAAGTGAACTTGAGAGAGGAGCAAGGAATAGAAGAGAGGAGGAAAGTGAGGAGCAAGACCAAGAGGCTTTAGTCCGACCCACTAGGAGGCGGAGGATGAATGTGAGAGAGTACCTTAGTCTGTTTGTTCGACAGGATGATGGTAGCTCTTCCAGTAGGGGACGACCCTCTAGTTCGACCTCTGATGATGCTAGTGATGAGTGAAGGTTGGAATGATAGCTCAACCCATGAAGACCAAGTGAAGTCTTTTCTTTCTTTTTCTTTTGTAGCAGGTAATGCGGGATACCAATTTGCCTTAGGATCTCTAGATAGTTTAGTATTTTGTTATTTTCTTTTTCCTTGTGTTTTGTTTTGTTTTTGGAAAAAAGGGGAAATGTGTAGAATTGGAACTAGAATGTAGCTAGCCAAATTTTGTGAACAAAAATCTCCGATGTAAATTTTTGTATGGCTCGCAAAAGTAATGAAGGATCATGTTTATTTCAAAAGAAAGAAGTTATGAGAATCAAGCATGTTAGACATTAGACATAAAGAGCATTAACCACATATAAACTGCATGAGCACTCATTCATTCATGTCATTATTTTGAATTTGTAAATTTATTTCTTTATGTATGAATTCTTTTGTTCTTCCTCATGAGTATATGAAGTTTTATGAGATTTATTTCCTTTCAGAAATTTTGATTTCTGAATTCTCTCAAAATTGCAAACTTTGTTTGACAAATTAACTCCTTCAAAGTTGAAAACATTAAAAAGATACTAAGAGTTATTAAACAATGTGTAGACAGATGAAACCGATGGATTCAGAATCAGGAGCAAGAACCTCTCCCGAACGAAGTCGACCAACCTGCTGTACCTCAATCGAATCCACAAGGAGTAGCATGCCAGCAACCACAAGGTAATGTGATGAATGCAATTGGGCAATTGGCCAATCTTTTAAATACATTCATCCATAACCAAAATCCAAATCAGAATCCACACCAAGGGCAAAGAGTCCGAGATTCTGCTCCGCTACCACCACCTCCTACAGATCACCGGGAAGTGACTGCTGAAGCACCTACTCCACAGGAGGAACATTCCTACAATGTACCCTTACCACCACCTCCACCATACCGAAGGACTCATCGAAGCGCCTTACCGGACTTCATTAAAAGTAATGGGTATTTTGATGGGGCATTCGGTAAACCCAATGAGGCTGAGGATTGGTTAGCTCAGATTGAGCGATCTTTTACTGCTTATGAGATCCCACCCTATTTACAATTGGAATATGGAACATACATGTTGAGATACAATGCGAGGGTCTTGTGGGACTCTAAAAGAAGAAGCTTGGCTCCATCAGTTACATGGGAATCCTTCCGCCGGGAATTCTTGGAAAATTATTTTCCCTCCAGCTTAAGAGTGAAGTATAGTGTGGACTTTCTCCATGTTAAGCAGAAGGGAAGAACTGTGGAACAATATGAAACTGAGTTTACTCACTTGCTGCAATACGCACCTGAATCCTTCAGGGATAGTGAGGAATTGAAGAAATAGGTATTCTTGGGAGGTCTGGATGAGGAGTTACGAATTAAGCTGGAAGAATTTGGAGTGAGGACCTATCCCAAGTTAGTAGAAAAGGCTCGAGTGATTGAAGGAGCCAGGAAAAGGAAATATCAGGAACTCGATAAAAGAATATTCGGGAGAAGGCCGTTCGACGCCTCAAGCTCAGGATTTAAAGGGAAGAGGTACAAACCATACTAGGGATTTAAGGATGATGCTAGTGGAAGGCCGACTCAGTTTAAGGTCAATGTCACTTGTTGGAAATGCATGGGGACTCATGTCCCTAGGCAATGCCCACCGTTGAGAAATAAATGTTATTATTGTGGCGATTCTGGCATATGGTTTATACATGCCCAAAGAAGATGGCCGTGACTTGTTTCATTTGCAAGGAGAAGGGGCACTTGGCTTCTGAATGCTCGCAACGGAAAAGTGTGGCCGCTCGACCCTATGGGACTTTGAGCAATACCAACCCTATGAGGTCAAGTAGTAAAAGTAGGAGCCATGCAGCTTCGGCGATGCATGGGATGAGGCTTTATAACTTCGAAGGCCAGTAGATGGTCGAGGAAGATGAAGATGAGGAGTTGGAATTGGTAGCCATGGATCAAAATGACGGCGTGGATGGCGGTCTGGTGACAGGTTAGTAGCAAGACCCTCTTAAGTTGAAAGTTATTTATTTATATCATTTTCTAAAATAAATTGAAACATGTTTATGGGAAAGCTGGAAGTTAAAAACCCCAAATAGGTAGCTATGAGAGTGTTTTAGGGTTGAGAAGTGATGGATGTTTGTTGACCACAGGACACACACAGGTGAATAAAATGGAGGCATATGTTTTGTTTGACACGGGAGCGACACATTCGTTCATCACCACTAGTTTGGCTAATCAACTTGGATTACCTATAGCCACAACTACTGTTAGCCTGAGAATTAAGACACCTACCAGAAGTGTTGTGTCGACTCAGGAGGTAATAAAGGATTACCCATTGGAAATTCAAGGACACCACTCGAAAAGTGATTTAATAATATTGGGGATGAACAAATACAAAGTTATCCTTGGCATGAACTAGTTAAGCAGGGTAAAAGCTGTAGTGGATTGCCAAAAGAGGATGGTGTGTTTCTATGATCAATCGAGAGAAGGAGTAGAGTTCGTAGGAGAAACCCTAGTTCCAAGAAAGTTTGGATTAAACTCTTTCGAACTGATGATGGAGGATGAAGAGATAGTACCTATTGAAGGTATCTTGGACGAAGAGAAAACTCAAGAGGAAAAGGATATACCTGGTAAACAAGTATTTGGATGTGTTTCCAGAGATTTTGCTTGGGTTACCACCAAAGAGGGAAATTGATTTTGAGATTGTTTTAGCTCCAAACACCGAACCAATATCCAAAGCACCATACCGAATGGCACTGGCCGAGTTAAAAGAGTTAAAGACACAATTACAAGAACTCTTGGATCAGAAATTCATAAGACCAAGTGTGTCGCCATGGGGCGTACCTGTCCTGTTCGTAAAGAAAAAGGATGGATCAATGAGATTGTGTATCGATTACCGTGAGTTAAATAAGGTGACCATCAAGAATCGATATCCCTTGCCAAGAATCGACGATTTGTTTGACCAACTGCAAGGAGCATGCGTGTTCTCACACATTGATCTACGTTCAGGATACCATCAGTTAAGAATAAAGCCTGAGGATGTATCAAAGATGGCTTTTCGTACTCGTTATGGACATTACGAATTTTTGGTGAAGTCGTTTGGACTGACCAATGCACCAGCTGCATTTATGGATCTTATGAACAGGGTATATAAGCCACTTTTGGATAAGTGTGTAATAGTCTTCATAGATGATATCCTGATATATTCTAAGACCAAGGAACAACACGAAGAACATCTTCGATTGGCGTTACAAACCTTGAGAGAGAATAAGTTATACTAAATTGCCCAAATGTGATTTTTGGTTGGATAGAATATCTTTTCTTGGACACGTGGTAACTAGAGAAGGAATATTAGTTGACCCCGAAAAGATTAAGGCTGTAGTAGAATGGAAACAGCCATAAACAGTTACCGAAGTGAGAAGTTTCTTGGGATTGGCTGGCTACTATCGCAAGTTTGTGAAAGATTTCTCGAAAATAGCCAAGCCGCTAACTCAGTTGACCCAAAAGAATGAGAAATTCCTTTGGACGGACAAAAGAGAACAGAGCTTTCAAGAGTTGAAACAACGACTGGTATCAGCAGCGATCTTGGTTCTACCGGACCCGGAAAAGTCTTATACAGTGCATAGTGACGCTTTAAGGAATGGCCTTGGATGCGTATTAATGCAAGAAGGGAAAGTTATTGCCTATGCCTCTCGACAGTTAAGACCCCACGAGCAAAACTACCCCACGCATGATCTAGAGTTGGCCGCAGTTGTCTTCGCTTTGAAACTTTGGAGACACTATCTATATGGATAGAGGTGTGAGATATACATGGATCATAAGAGCTTAAGTATCTTTTCACACAAAGAGTTAAACATGAGACAAAGGAGATGGTTGGAACTAATAAAAGATTATGATTTGGGAATAAACTACTGTCCAGGGAAAGTTAATGCAGTTGCAGATGCCCTAAATCGGAAAAATTACGGGAAAGTAGCTGCTTTGATCACAAGCCAAAAAGATCTGATTAAAGATTTTGAAAGGTTAAGAATCGAGTTCATAGACCAAAGTACTGAGCTTGAGATAGCTAATCTGGTAATGGAACCAACCCTGGTGGAAAGAATCAAGGAAGCCCAAAGGTATGATGAGGTAATACAAAGGATTAAAAAGGAAACCCAAGTAGGAAAATACCTAGACTTTGCAATAGACGATGAGGATGTGATCAGAATGAAGGGAAGGTTGTGTGTGCCGGAAGACGAGGAGTTGAGAAAAGAAATAATGAGTGAAGCCCATAACTTCGGTTACACCATGCATCCTAGAGGCACCAAGATGTACCAAGATTTGAAAAGCCATTATTGGTGGAATGACATGAAGAGAGATATAGCAGATTATGTGATGAAGTGTTCGGTTTGCCAACAAGTGAAAGTAAAGCATCAAAGACCAGGGGGATTATTAAAGCCTTTACCTATCCCCGAATGGAAGTGGGATCAGGTATCCATGGATTTTGTGTGTGGTTTTCCGAAGACTTCATCAGGTTGTGATGCTGTATGGGCAATAGTGGACCGGTTAACCAAATCAGCGCACTTCCTACCCATAAATATGACTTATTCAATGGATAAGCTGGCTAAGACCTACATTCGGGAAATTATGCGGCTACATGGCATACCAGTAGGGATTATTTCGGATAGAGACCCAAGATTTGTGTCTAAGTTTTGGACAGTTTGCAAAAGGGCTTGGGTACCAAATGCACTTCAGTACGGCATATCATCCTCAGACCGATGGACAATTTGAGCGAACAATCCAAACTTTGGAAGACATGTTAAGAGCCTGTGTATTGGAATTCAAGGGGAGCTAGGCTAATCATATACCTCTTATCGAGTTTGCTTACAACAACAGCTACCACTCGACTATTCAGATGCCACCCTACGAAGCCTTATATGGACAGCGTTGTAGATCCCCTCTATTTTGGGATGAAGTGGAAAAGATAGCTATCGGGCCAGAATTGGTACAAGAAGCAGCGATAAGGTGAGAGAAATCCAGCGAAAATGAAAGAGGCTTAAGACAGACAAAAGAACTGGGCAGATTTGAAAAGAAGGGAACTCGAGTTCAAAGTAGATGACCATGTGTACCAGAAGATAAGTCCAATTAAAAGTATTAAAAGAATGCGTACACAAGGGAAGTTGAGCCTGAGATATATTGGACCCTTTGAAATTTTGGAGAGAGTCAGAGATCTAGCGTACCGGCTAACTTTACCACCAAACTTGTCCGAAATCCACAACGTGTTCCATGTGTCAGAGTTGAGAAGATATGTACCTGACCCGGAAAGGATTTTGGAATTGGAACCTATTCAGCTAAAGGAAAATCTAACATATGAAGAACATCCCATAAAGATATTGGATAAGAAAACCCAAAAGTTACGAAATAAGGACATTCATTATGTTAAAGTACTATGGAGGAATCATGCTTTCGAAGAAGCAACTTGGGAAGCTGAAGACGAAATCCGAAGGAAGTATCCCGAGTTATTTGAAGAACAAGGTACGTCAATTCAGTTTTGAGGACAAAACTCTGTTTAAGGTGGGAAGGTTGTAAACCCCGGTTTTCCTAGTAGTCAAGTAAACTTCGGAAACAGAAAAGCAAAACCCTAAATCAGTCTAGTTTAGGCTTTGTGAGAAAAGCTTAGAAACCCTAGATCCGCTTTCTTTCGATTTCATATCAAAAGAAGTTTTATAAAATAAATTAATGTGAATTATTGTTTTAAAGTATATTTCAAACCTTAGCAAGTTTTAATTTCAGAAAAATTTCTATTACGGGCCTTCCCGAGCTCCATTACTAAAAAGCGAGCCCCGGGACTAGAAACTCAGAAAAATATTCTGGAATATTCGTTAGAACAGAAATTTTATAAGGATTTTGAAAATATAAATTTTATAATTTTCCGGGTTATAAAAATTACAGTTATAACCTTTTTCCCGTATTTTCTTTACTACCAGTAAAGTAGATGTCTTGTCTACTATTTACCACTATTCACAAGTACAACCTACACTACACACTACCCATACCCTATTCTTACATCCTTACAAATACTCATTATATTTTCTTTTCCAAGAAAATTTGTTTCCTACTAAATTATTACATTTATTCATTTTATTACTTAAATTACAAATTAAAAAAATCAACTCTCTCTCCCTCTCCCCCTATAGTGGCCGGCGCACCCCCTTCTCTTTCCCCCTCTATTTGTTTTATTTTCCTTCTTTTAATACAAACAAACCCTAATACACTTAATATATAAACTCATTTTCATTCTCTCTCTTCATTTTTACTCTTTCAAAAATTTTACAAAGTGAAAAACTCTCTCTTTTCTTGCCCTTTGTGCCGTGACACTCCCCCTCCCTCGCACACACACTCAAGTTCCATTTCTTCTTCATTTCTTCTCCAAATCTCTCTTTAGGTGATGATTTTAAGCCTTATTACTACTTAATCTTGTAATGGCAAGAGTATTCTTGTGTGTTTTCACTTTAAATCCATGCAAATGCTAGGGATAAGAAAACACTAATACATGAATATCAAGCCATCACAAGAGTAGATCTTGTGTTTAATGAGTTTTTGTTGAAGTATCATTATGTTCATGCATATAAAAGTAGAGATCTTGCATGAAAAATATATGTTCATGTCTTTAAACTCATTTTCATACACTATAAGTAGTAGATCTAGCATGTAGACACTCATATTTTTTTCTTGACATTCATGTTCATATGAATATTTTGTGTTTTCATGCATAATGATCATAAAGACTTAGTCTTGTATATAGAAATGTGATAGTTGGTAGATCTTTATGAAGATAAGACAAGGAACTGAAAAGAAAATGTTTTTGTTAGAAATGTTCAAGGAAAAATTCGTATGATTTTCAAGACCTATTTTAAGACCCTTGAAACCACTTTGAAACTCATATTTTATATGAAAAATGAAGGGTATAAGCAACAAGTAACATTAATTAATGATTTTTATAAGTTATAATGAGTTCGGATATGAATAATGTGTAAAACAAGTAGTGGAATTAAGATGGAAAATTTTGAGTTAGTGTTCAACTTGTAAAAGTGGTAACTTTGGATGATGCCTATGTAAACACCTAGTATTCAAGCTCAAAATGAATGTTTTATGTGTTAATTGAAGCCCTTAGGTAATGGATATAGTAAAGCTTTAAATTTTGATGCATTATACAAGTTTTCTCAAAGGAAACATGCAAGAAATTGATTTTTTCAAAATTCGGATTTTTGTGAAATGCCTATTTAAAAACATACTTGCAAAGTGAAAAATGTAAGTTTTTATGTGGAAATCAGGGTCTTGGATAATATAGATGATGAAGACTCATTTTTATTTAGAGAACAAGGAAATTCTAAGAATGAAATTCCGAATGACTAACGAGATGCCAAATTTGGAAAATTGGATTTTCAAGAAGTAGTTATTGTTAGAGTCTTGTAAGATTTAGGAGTTCTCAAAATTTTCATTGTCAAAAATCATCAAGATCGTGCATATATTAGACTCATCACATGTTTTCCATGTTAGGAACTCATTCATATTTTATATACACATGAATCATCAACTAGATACATTTTGATCAAGTGCAAAACAATTTTTCGGAAATGAAAAAGGTTACAGACCAGATCTGATCCCTATGTTCCGTGACCTAGGTGTTTTCAAAACTTGGAAATAATAATAGAAATAGATAGATCTTTCGAAGTAGATAGAAATCAATATAAAATTTACGAAATTCCTAGTTAAAATGACCAAGTCATGGCCGTTTTAAGTTGAAAATTCCGCAAATTACGAAAATCACGATTTTGTTTAGTCTTGATGCATAGTTTTGATTAGCTAAGTGATGAAGTTCTCATTAGGGTATTTTTATTTGATAGGTGATCCCGAGAATGATGAATCCCTACCACCCGATTATTATTACTAAGAGACCGACGTACCATGGCCGAGTGAGTATTACTTCCAATTTCAATTATTACTTGTGATTGTAGTGATAGATGCACTAGTTCCTATGCAAAAACAAAAATGAATATGCATGATGGGGTTATTTGGGAATTGTATTTATCTGCTGTTGACATGTGGAATTGAATCTAAAGAATATCGAAGCCAGGTGATAAATCATTGTTTGTATAGTATAGTAGAAATGATTGTCTGCGAGTATTGCTCGATCACTCAAAAGAATTGGTTTAATTGATTATTAGACATTAAAGATAAAATTGAACTCATTCGTATCAAGATGGGGATGGAGCATTAGCATTTGTTGGTTTTTCGTGATCCATAAAACGAATATGTTGGTTAATCATGATCCATAAAACAAATATGTTGGTTAATCGTGATCCATAAAACGAATATGTTGGTTAATCATGATCCATAAAACGAATATGTTGGTTAATCGTAATCTATAAAATGAATATATGAGTTGGTTGACTGTGAGCCTAAACGGCGTCGTACCGTAGGATTCGTTAATCTGCTAACCCGAGATGCAGGGCACAAGTCCATCCACATATGATTTCCGGCTGGTTATAGTTTTGTTGAATTCACGTGTTTGATGCATTTCATTTGGTTGATTAATCACTTGCTTGAATGTTTTGTTGAAATTGTGATATGGAAGTTTTCACTTACTAAACTAGTTAGCTTACGCCCCTATAGTTTTTACTTACAGCAGCACGAGTTCATTTGGCTTAGGCCAAAATAGGCTACAGCTCAGGTACAGGAGCTAGACGTTTCTTTAGAAGTTTTATTCGGTTTTGTTTAGACTTCCACAGGAAACCAAAAGACTCTGGATGACTGTAATGGACCTTTAATATTCTTTTGTGGGGGAATGCCCCTTAGACTTTGTAACTCTATGTATGTGTTTTGATTTATCATCTAAGGCTATCAAATACCGCGTTAAACTTCTTAACTCTATTGAATAGAGTATTCTATTATCGTAAAGGGATGCCTTACATCTATACAAGACTCCCAAAGGGCTCGGATAGTAATTCGAGAGTCTTATATAGCATGTGATGGACAGTTATGTTTAGGATACCCCTCTGGGGCGTGACATTCATAACGCGTGAACCATCTCGTGTATCTCTCGTAAAAATCTAGAAATTGATGATTCAAGCTATGCTGGCATCAAGGCCGCCGGCCTTTCCATTTAAGCTGCCAACGTACTAGCTTTGTAAACCCCCAAATTTTTGAAATTGGTTTAGCATAAAACCCTAAACCAAAAGTTAAACGGAACCCTAAAGGTCAACAAAACCCTAGTTTACCGTAACCAGTTAAGTTCGGTATTGCGGTTTTCTTTGGCCCTAGAAAACGAAGTTGGAATAATTAGCTAGAATAGTTCGTAATAGCTATAGGTTATATAAAAACATCAGTTTTGCGAATTTCGGGTGTCCTTTGAACCCGATCGAACACAGTTTTCGAAAAACGTGTCCGGGAGCTCGGAATAGGAAAATTATTCCGAATACACCGTTAGACTCGTAAAAATATAATTTTTCCAAAAATATCAGTTTCATAATTTTTCGGTGAGTAAAAATAACAGATATTGTATTTATACGCGTATTTTCTTACTATCAGTACTTTATTAGTCATATCTATCTTACATTACACTATTCATTACTATTCTACACTATTCTTTTATCTCTACTTTTTCTTGCACCTATTCTTACACATTCCATAACCTATAATCCTTACTTTTTACCTTTCCCAAAACTTTATTTCACATCTACCTTACATATTACATCTTTTATTTAACAAAAATCATAAAAATAAAATCTCTCTCCCCTCCTTTAATTGTGGCCAGCACCACCCCACCCCCCCTCTATCCTCATCAATTTGTTTCAATTTTCTTTTATTTTAATCACACAAAAATCCCTCCACAATTTCCTATAAATACCCCCCCTCCTCTTTAACTTCTTTCACACATTCACTACTCACAAATTTCTTACCAAAACTCTCTCAAATTCTCCTCTCAAAACTCTCTCAAAATTCCATCCCAAAACTCTCTCAAAATAATTCCACAACAACCTCTACCAACAACTAAAACCCATAACCACATAACCATACCAAAGTCTCCTTTAGGTAACTACCTTCTTTTATTTTCTTTTTCTTCATGTCATGTAACTTTACATGACTATAGTGTGAGTTTCTAAAGACTACAAGTTATGGAAGCTACATTATGTTCATGTATTGTTCTTATTCATGAAAAATCTATTTATGTTCATGTTATTATTTTTGTTCATATTATTGCTACTATATCTAAATATTATTATCTATATATATATATATATATATATACTTATCCTTTAGAGCATATAAGCTCACTTGTATTTTATTTACTTTTATGCAATGCAATTTATTTACTTTCCTTTGCAATTTATTTATTAATTCCTTGCAATTTATTTACTTATTCCTTGTTATTTTAAGACTAGACTCTAGTCTTAGACTTGTCCTCATCAAGTCAAAATAAGTTTTTCTTTCTTCATTTTATTTTATTTTGAGACTAGTCTACTTCTTAGTCCCGGGAGCCTTGAAAAAGCTAAAACTCCAATACTTGACTTTATTATTTATGTTTTATGTTATTTTTGTTTACTTTTATAAATCATGTTCATTTAGATTGTTGTCCAAAAATTTTAATTTCTAAACATAATTAAACAAAGGAAGATTTTGTCACTTAGAAATAAGTTTATGTAAAGAGGAAATTCTATGGTTAGGAAAAACAAAAATAAAGTTATCTCTTTTCAAAGTTACAAAAAAAACTTACTATAATTGTAGAAACTATTTTTACTTTGAAAAAGCTACCTAAAACCTTTATTATTCCACTTTGTTTTTCAAAAGGAAAATACTTGTTGATACAATAATGATTTTTATAAAAAAGATAGACAAGATGAAAAGCTAAGGAAATTTCAAATAAATACCTTTACAAACAAATAGGCAAAGAAAATTGTATAGAAAAAATAAATAGGAAAAGTGGTACTAATATAAGAAAATAGAAAATGGTATTTTCAAAAATTTACTTGGGAAACAAAATAAAACTAACATGAAGTATTTTGGGAGAACAAAAGGAAAACAAGATATTCATTTCAAGAAATTTACAAAATCAATTTTTGTAAACTATACTTTTCTAACAACTTCAAAACCAACATTGTTTTACTCAAGAAATATAATTGGACAATAAAACACTTGAGCATGCTTAAATATGAGTTATATAGTTATAAAAGAGAACTTTTCAACTATATAGATAACTAAGTATTTATCAAGCAAGTTTTGGATGAATGAACCCAAGTTGTTTTTACTTTGGAAAATCCGTGGTGAATTTTGTCGCCACTATTTCGAGACCTATATGGCTTTGTTTGATGAAAATAATTTTGGAAATGGGTAGATCTTTTCGAGTAGGTAGAAATTGGTATATTATATGCACTATTCCGAGTTAAAATGACCAAGTTATGGCCATTTTTAGTTGGAACATTCTTTTATACGAACTTTAATGTTCTTTTGACATTGTTTTGTCAAAATTCAAGAAAATCATCAAGAAATACTCATTTTGGGTATTATCTTTGGCTAGGTGACCCCGAGGAAGGATTCCTTTACCCCGAAGATTATTACGACTAAGTGAAGTGTATGAACGACTCATCCGCTTAGAGGAATAGTCGACATGGCATCATGAGTTTATTTCCATTAAATGCTATACTTGTTGTGCTTGTAAATTAGTTGAATTAGAATTAGGAAAAGATAAACCGATGTGTATGTAAAATAATTCTTTGAAAGAATTTTAAGAATATCGGAGCCGGAATTGTTTTAAATGTTTGTTTCATTATAACATTTGATTGGTATGAAATTCTTTGATTGCCTTAAATTCAAAAATAATTATGTTATGACTTTATAAATAAATGAATTCATGCATACCACGAAGTGAGTCACATTGCATTTTGGGTTATTATCTTTGGGTGAGAAGGATAGTAAGCTCATGTCGAAATCAACACTTGGCGGAAGATCCGAAAGGGATTGCTTAGCGGCTTAAGGGAAATACTTGGCGGATGATCCGAAAGCAAGGTCAAATCAAGTAGATTCGGAATGCTTAGCGATAAGTGCTCGTGAGCATAAAAATTTTTAATTAAAACTACTTGTTTTGAGGTTATGTATCACCAAACCTTGAATGGAGGGCGTAAATCCATTCAACATATAGTTCTCGGAAAACTATATGTGTTGTTTGCCCACGTATACGTTGCATCCCATTTGTTGCTTAATTAACTTGTTTGAAACTTTGATTACAAGAAGTTATTTATGGAAATAATTCTCACTAAGCCTATTAGCTTATACCCCAATAGATATCATTTGCAGTTTCCTTACTTATGGTTAATGCCACGAGGACCCTGCGGGCAGGTAATTTCTTTTAGATAAAGGAATTTTAGATGAAGTTTAGTATTAGAGAAAATGTGCAAATATCTTGTAATAGAATAGTGATCTTGGAGAATGTCCCTAAGTTTGTAAAACCATTGATATGAATAAATGTTTATTATGAATCCTCTTTTCTTAATATGTTTTTATATCTCCTTAAGCTTCATAATTCCATATATAGTCCTCTAAAGTTGTGAAAGTACGCCTTACACTTAATATAAAAGCTTTTAGGAATGGCTAAGGTTGTCATACTTAAGCTTTAATAATGAGTGTGGCGGACTGTCACGTTTAGGGTACCCTTTGGGGCATGACAGGCTTAGGCCGCCGGCCTACCTCCCCTGCAACTTGATTTTTCAAAACTCCTCCAAATGTTCTCCAAAGCTTGATATATGATCAATTGAGTATTTGTTGAGAATTGTATGATATTATATGATGTTTAAATGCTATTTTATGATCTTGTGATTATTTATTTGAATTTCTTTGATTGGTTATGTTTGAAATTAGTTTAGTTGTGCTTGAACTAAATGAGAATCTCAATAATTTCTTTGTACAATGATAGATCCTCGCTCTGCTACCCCCATTAGTTCCCAAGCTATTTCAAGTACACAGTAACTTGCTTGACTCTTTGTTGGGAAATGCATCCTTTAAAATTACTTTAAATTAAGAAAAATTAGTAATTGCTTGAATGAGTGTCTTTTATACCGTTGAATCTGATTTGAAGAGCGGTAACCTACTCAGATTGGAGGCATGGTAGTTTTAGGCGCTGAGACCACCCCTGTCATATTGAAATGACTTTCATAAATGGTTCAACAGGTAATTGATAGGGTATTTGGTGTCGGTATAACATTTACTTATTTTTAAAAGGATATAATATGATTTAATTCAATATTTATGGGAACACTTGAATTAAGGGATATTATGGATTGAGTTAAATAAAGTCGAGAAACAGCTAAAAACCATAAATGAGATTACTTATTCATTTTTGGATAAATTTATCTATGGGATATGAGTATCCAAGCTACTTATATCAACCCACTGAGCATCGTGATCGTTACTCAAGCTCCCCCAAAAATCCCTGTTGTTCGGTGTAAGCCCTGGAAAATTTCAGTAAATAATTTCAAGATGAACTTAAAAAATAAACCCTAAAAATCACTCTAAATTAAAACCAAATTTCAACTAGTCCAAAAACACGAGCGAATCCAGAAATTTTCGAATCTTGAGAAAAATTAGAATCCTTAAAAACAAAATAAGAACTCATCATACTTCAATTCCAAAACCACTACGTACGATAAATTCCATACGTAACTCCAACTTATAAAATCGGGTAATATAGAACCTAAAATCAAATTATTAAAAAGTAAATAACGATTAACTTTCGGAAATGATACCCAATTCAAGAATTCTGAAAACGTTAAAAGATATTAAATACTTACAAAAATAAAATTTAAGATAAATTTCTCAAATCAAATATGTTGTATAACCATAAAATATCAGTTTCCAAATTGGCAAGGATCTAACTTGGAAAAATCACCCGAAAACCCTAACCGAAATACAATAGCCTAAGTCCGGCAATCTAGCGCCCTTAACCCTAGAGGCCGAGGTGTAGTTTAAATATGTAGAATAGCTCATAGTAATATAAGTTATTTAAAAATATTAGATTAGTAAATTTGACCTATTTCGAACCTGTTCGGATACAGACTTCGAAAAGCATGTCCCGGGCTCAAGATATAAAAAATATACCATTAGTACCGTTAGACTCGTAATTTCATAAGATTTCTAAATATATCAGTTATATAATTTTTTGGGTTATAAAAATTACAGTTATAACTTTTTTATCGTATTTTCATTACTATCGGTAATTAATTAGTCTTTTGCACTATTCACTTTTATTTTATTACACAATTTTATTATTCTTATAAAGCCTTATATTTTTAGATAAATATTTTATATATTATAGAAAATTTTGTTTTTCTAAAATATAGTTAGTTCGGGCTTTTACGGGATCAGATTCTGTTTAAGACCTGATACTAAAAATAAAATAAGTTAATTTAATAATTGGAAAAATATTTTTATTTTCATAAAATAAATTTTTTAGAATTTTTCAGGTTATAAAAATATCATTTATAACTCATATTCGCGTATTTTGATCATACCGGTAACATATTTGTTAAAATACTAAAATAATTTAAATAATTATTTAATTTTAATTATGAAAAATCTACTACAAATATTTGGAATAAATTTTATAATTTTATTTTATTTTATTAAGAAAGTACTCTTACAACCCATACTTTCAAGTACACCTTTCACATATCGCTTCTTTTTCACTTCAATCTTTTTACACTTCAATATATCACTTCATGGCAGATTTTTCCTTCTTTATGGCTGCCATTGCCCTTTAATTACTCCTATTTTGACTAAAATAAATATATTCTACTCCTTCTTAAAGAAGCTACATTATACATTTATTGCACAATTCAATTATAAGTCAAATTTTAAGCAAATCCTCTCTCTCCTCTCTCTCTAATTCATGTGCAGCATGCTCCCATCTTGGCTGCCTTGTTTTATTTTTTTTCTTCTTTCATTCATTAATACACTCATTTTCTCTCTCTCTTTCATTTACTCCTTCTTTCCTTTTTCATTCCTTAACCTTTTCTCTCTCTTTTTCCTCTCTTTTCTTCTTCATTTTGTTCTTGTTCCTTCAAGAACACAAGCTACCCCCATTCCATTCTTGAGCTCCCACACATATTTCTTTAAGATTTTTGAACAAAACTCTTTTCCATAGCTTCTATAGGTAAATTAGGTAAAGTATAGTGAGAGTTTCATGCATCAAATGACATTCCATTAGCTTAAAAGATAAGGATGATGATGCCAAAGTGAAACACTCTATTTCTCTATGATTTTTCTCTTGTATCATTCTTATTTTCTTGTTTAAAATAGTTATATTTTGTAGATCTAACTTTTTATAACTTTGATTTTTGTTTATGCCTTAGATCTTGTTATTGAAGTTATTATTTCTGTTATTGCTTATGATTTATGCATATATTCATCATTCACATAACTATCTTAGTGTTCATGCATTTAAAATTAGTATAGTAAATTAGATCTAGTGTTTTGAGTTATATTTTGTAGATCTAACTTTTTATAACTTTGATTTTTATTTATGCCTTAGATCTTGTTATTGAAGTTATTATTTCTGTTATTGCTTATGATTTATGCATATATTCATCATTCACATAACTATCTTAGTGTTCATGCATTTAAAATTAGTATAGCAAACTAGATCTAGTGCTTTGAGTTCATAAAATGCATTGGACTTTGTCTTATGTTCATGGATAACTTGTAGTAGCATGATGATAGGAGGAATGTTTTAGAAAACTCAAGATCTATTTTATTTCAACAAAAATCATTTTTGAAAATTGGGATGGAAAATGAACCATATTTAGAAAAGTTATTTTTCAACTTCAAAATGTGTATTTTTCATTTAAAACGAAGGGCTTAGAGTATAGATAACATAAATGAAAGATTTTGATGAGTAAAGTTTAGATCTATGAGTTTATAGTGCACTACCATGGGTTTCTTTTAGATTTATGTTCATAATAAGTGCAGATCTTGGTTTTGAACTTAAACAAAAATTATGAAATTCGTATTTTGGCAAGACCTGTATTTAAAAACCACTTTCCAAGTGTCAAAATGAAGTTTTTACTTAAGATAATGAAGGCTTAATGTATGTATATCATCAAGACTTCTTTTTACAAGAATCAAAGGTGATATTCAAAAGTTATTTTCAAAATAAAAATCTTATTTTCGGATTTAGGTCAAGACATATTATAAAAACATGTTTTCTAACTCAAAAATGAAGTTTTTTATTCAAGATATGAAGAGCTCTTAGGATAGGATATGTAAGGAATGGATTTTCATAAGTTTAGATAGATTTTATCAAAAGATATGTCCAAAAATAAATTTTGTAAATTCGGATCTCAACAAAGACCAATTTTAAAAACCCATTATTCAACTTCAAAACAAGATTTTTATTAAGGAAATAGAAGCCTTAAGGGGTAGGTTTGATTAGGAAATGGTTTTTGAAAGACTAAATAAGTTTTACAAAGAAAACAAGCTCAAATGAATTTCTCAAAATTCGGATTTGAAAATAGTCACAATCCAAACACCTATTTCCAACATAAATTTTATAGGAAAATGGAAGTCCTAGGGAATATATATAACAAGGACCAAGTTTTGATAAGATAAAAGAAGTTTATCAAAATATTATCTTAGAATAACAAATGGTTTCCAAGAATAGGTTAAACAATGTTTTCATTCTTCAAAATTTTGTAAAATTCGTACTTAGGCAAATCACCTATTTAAACATCTACTTTCTAACCCCAAAATGAAGGTTTTATTGAAATAATGAAGGTGATGGTTATATGGATCATCAAGGTTGAGTTTTGATAAAAGAAAGTATGATTTTACAAGAAGAAAAACTATTTTTCTTAAGTCTAGTATAATTCAAAGTTTTGCAAAGTAAAAGTTTTCAAAAAGAATTCTTGGTACTACATGTATGCATATAGGTAGATCATCTCATAACCTTCATAACAATAGCTTGTAGGTAATACATATATGCATGATGTATTGTAGAAGTAAAGTATAAAAATTGAGTTTATCCAAAATTTGTAAAATTCGGATGATTTCAAAACCATGCCTTAAAAACCCATTTATCAACTCCAAAACTTGTGTTTTATATGAAAAATGAAGAGTTTAGGTCATAGGTATCATCAAGTAATGATTTTGATAAATTAAGATGGGATTTGCTAAGAAAAATATATAGAACAAGGAGTAGAAATGAAATAGGAAAAATTTGAGTTGTTGTCATTTTAAGAAATTCGTAATAATGAAGTAATGACATGAAAACCCATATTTTTCAAACTCAAATTAGAAGTTTTATCAAAGAAATGAAGTCCTTAGTGGCTAGGCATGGTTGAGCTTTAATTTTCAAAGTATCAAATGATTTTTACTTAAAGGAATTACCACAAAAACAATTTTTACAAAATTCGAATTTTGGAATCAACCCTACTTGAAAACATGTTTACCAAGTGCAAAATGGAAATTTTTATGTATAAATGAAGGACTTAAGTAATAGATATAATGAAGATTCAATTCTAACTTAGATAACTAGAATTCTTAAGGATTAATCCCAAAACACAGTGAGTTATCAAAGTTAGGAAACTAGTATTCTTAAAAGTAGTTATCCTTGAAGTCTTGCAAAATAAAGAGTTATAAAATTTTCTTTTAGCAAAAATCATCCAGATCATGCATACATTAAACTCATCTCATGTCATTCATGTTAGGAAATCATTCATATTGCATGTATAGCTAATCTATATAATAGGAACATTACAAACATTTACAAAAATATTTTTTTGGAATTGAAGTTTGCTACTATCCTAATCTGGTTCGACCTTTTCGAAGCTTCAAAGTTTTCAAAACTTAAATATAATATTAGAATTAGATAGATCTTTCGAAGTAGATAGAAATCGATATATAATTTGCGAGATTCCGAGTTAAAATGACCAAGTTATGACCGTTTTAAGTTGGAATTTCCGCTTAGGATGAGAATTACGAATTTGATAGTTCGTATAAAATCGTTTGGATTAGTTTGAGTTGAAATACTTATTAGAGTATCTCTTCCTTTTTAGGTGATCCTGAAATCGATGATTCCCTACCACCGGATTACTTTTACTAAAAGACCGGTGATCCAATGGCCGAGTGAGTATCACTTTCGATTTCATTTATTGTATGTGATTGTAATAATAGTTGCACTAGATATTTGGTAAAGATAAAATGGATATGCATGATGGGGATGAATGGGACTATGTATGCTTGTTGTTGATATGAGAAATGGAATGTAAGAATATCAAAATCGAGTGATTAACTATTGCTCGTATAGATGAGTTAGAATTGAATGTCTGCGATTATTGATTGATCACTTAAAAGAATTGGTATAATTGATTATTCGGAATTGAAGATGAAATTGAACTCATTCATATCACGATGGGGATGGAGCATTAGCATTTGTTGGTTTATCGTTGTACCTTAAACGATTTTATAGTTTATAGTTGTCCGTAAGCTAAAACGATCTTGATTCGCACCGCAGGATTCGTTAATTTGCTAGCTCGGGATGGAGGGCGCAAGTCCATCCACATATGATTTCCAGCAGGTCATATGTTTGTTGAATTCACATGTTTGATGCATATCACTTGTCTAACTAATCACTTGATTGTATGATGTGTTATAAATGCAATCCTGGAAGTTCTTACTTACTAAGCTAGTGTAGCTTATACCCCAATAGATGTTTGATTAAACAGGTTATCTTAAGAATGCTAAGTAGAGGACCGTGATGGTTGGAGCCGAGAATGACTTCGGGGTTCCGGCGAGGAAATAAGAATGCTTGAACTTATTAGCTAGGTTTTATAATTTGCCTTGTAATAGTTTTATGTAGTGAAATCTTTTGATGACCTGTAATGGAAGTATAATGTTTTGTACTTGGAGTATAGTAAATTGAAATTCCTTTACATTATTACTCAAGTTATATCAACATTAAATGTATTACTCCAATGGGCCTCCTCCATGTATTAGACGCCTTGTATATAGTATGGAAGCTTTCGCGTGACTGAGGTGGTCATTCTTAGGCTTTAATATTGTGTACGACGGACTGTCACGTTTAAAGTACCCTTCGGGGCGTGACATTCGGGGTTTGAATACTCTAGTGTTGTTTGGCTAACTAAAGTTTAATTAATAATCAATTGGATGTTGCATTTGCATTTAGTTTAAGCATGTGTGTATCACTTCGCATTTGTATTCATTACTTGTGTAATGGGCATTTGGCTCATATTTTAACAATTTCAGGTGACGATCGAGATGAGTTTTATGCGAATATAGGATATGCTACCGACTTTGAGGATTTCCTAGATAACCTGAAGGACTAGATATGACCATGGACTTTGATGGAATTTCTGTTCTGTAATAGATTAGTTATGGTATATTTTGATGTTTGTATTTGATGTCATAGATTGAATTATCTTTTGTGGCTTTTGTATAAGGCTTGTAAGAATATCTAAACCTAGCTATATGTATATTTTGAACTTGGTTCTCTTCTGATATATGATGATGGTGATGTTTGTGTTTTTATTAGAAGTTTTAAAAATCATTAATTTTCAAATTAGTTGATTTTGAGGATTTAGACAAACAATTCTTCTAGGACAACCTTACATATAATTCTACAAGTTATATGTGGTTGGGGAGCTATTATCACTTGTCTTAATTATAGAGGTGATATCGGGTCCTTACAGATGTTATTAAAGCCAAGTTTGAATAATTGTTTCCCTAAATGTAATAGTTTGTTTGAGAATTGACCTAGACACAAATAGGTAGTATAGAAAATAGTTAAGTTTACTTAAATGGTTTTATTTATTTGCTTTCTTGTTTACTTGATATGTTTGTTATTTGTTTGATGGCTTGTTTAACTTGCTTATTATTATTTATAAATGTGAAGATGAATTTAGTAAGCTTTGTGTATAGTTTAAAATTTTACATATGTGTGTGTTGAATATATTACATGCAATTGTTAAGATAGATAGATTAAGGAGGTCATCAAGGCAACAATCTGACAGAGAGAATATGTCTACACCGCCACAGTCGTCATCTACATCGGCTTCTACTTCATCTTCTACTTCTAGTACTGAAGCTGCTCCACCTCATGCTTCGGCTTCTGCAATACAATTTCTTCCAACAACATAGATTCCACCTCCTCCTCCTATCCCTCCTTTTCCTCTAATGCCACAAATGCCTACAAATGACCCAGCTTCTATGTATGGTATGCTAAGGGACATGATGACAATGATGCAACAGTATCAATTGATGATGTTTCAACAAACTTAACATATTATGCAGTAGAGTAATCTACAAGGAGTGAGACAAAATGAGAATCCACTTGTGACTGACCAACCTAATCAGATGAAGTTGCATGATTTTAGCAAGATGGTTCCTGAATTTGATGAGACAAGTACTGATCCTATAGTAGCTAAGAGTTGGATAGAAGAGTTGGAGAAGACATTTGCTACTAGTAGTACTTCAAAAGACAAGAAAGTTGATTTAGCGGTTTACATGATGAAAAAGGAAGCCTATAACTGGAGGAGACTGGCTAGTGGAGATTTGTATCAACCCATATTTTGGAAAACATTCAAGGACACTTTTCTCACAAAATATTTTCCAAATTTAGTCAGAGAAAGGATGATTATTGATTGGTTGAACTTGAGACAAGTAAGCAAGACCATAGATGAATATTATGGTGAATTTTGCAGGTTACTACGCTTTGCCGGGGGAGAGATTATCGAGATGAGAGGATCAAAATTCAAAACTTTCAGAATGGTTTGAATGAGGAAATTCAAGGTAACGTGAAGAAATTTGTGTTGCATACTCTAGCAGATACTGTGGCTAAGGCTTTGTTGGTTAAACAAATACAGACTGATAGTAAAGTGAGAAGAGCCAAAAGAGCAACATTTCTAGGGAAAAGACTTGCTCCTACTACATCCTATAGTGGTTTTCAAAGTGCTAGTAAAGGAGTGAATTATCAAAGCAAGGGAAAAAAGCCTTTTATAGGAATGCAAGGAGATCAAAAGTCGACATTTAAAGCTTCAACCCCTATATTTGAGAAGAAATGTTTCGGGTGCTTTAGTCCTCATGAGTTATTAGATTGTAAGAGGACTCCTGGTGCATGTTTCTCTTATGGACAGATCAGGCATAGATCTTCTGAGTGCAAAAATCCAAAATTACCACCTATTTTCTTTGCTTACTATAAGCAAAGAGGTCACCACATTGCCAATTGTAAGGATCAACCTGATACTAAGAGTGGAAGGGAAAGACAAATGCTAGGGTCTTTACATTACAACAGATTGAAAAGACACCTTCAATAGATACTTTGGCAGGTATTCTGAGTGCTTCTAATCGATGCTTATGTATTGATTTATACTGGAGCTACTCATGTATGTATATCTGAAAATTTTATGAATGAGTGTGAACTTGTCTCTGCAACATTAATTGATCGCATTATGTGTGTGACTACTCCTTTGGTGATTGAGAATATGCAACCATGTGTGTGTAGAAATGTGAATGTTATGATTTTTTATGTGAGTATGCCTATTGATATGATAGTCTTGCCTTTGTCTGACTTTGATGTGATCTTAGGAATGAACTGGCTAAATCATTATAAGGTCACGATTGATTGTAGTAAGGCAAAGTTAAGTTTTGATTTGAGTGAAGGGAGAATTACATATTTGTTGAAAAGGTTAAGGTCTAGAAGCATGAAATCAATGGAGTTGTGGGAAAAATCTATTGTAGCAGTTATGAGTAAGGAGATATATATTAAAGTGGTGCTAGTTGTGAATGAATTTGTTGATGTATTTCTTGAGAAGTTACATGGATTGCCACCAAATAGAGAGATAGAATTTAGAATTGAAGTGTTACCTGTAACTATACCTATCTCCAAAGCTCCGTACAGGATGGCACCTGCAGAGTTGAAGGAATTGAAGCAGCAATTAAAAGTTGCATGAAATGGGCTTCATTAGACCAAGCATATCACCTTAGGATGTTCCTATGTTGTTTGTAAAGAAGAAAGACGGGTGTTTGCAAATATGTATCGATTATGGGGAATTAAATCAGGTTATTATTAAAAATAAGTATCCTTTGCCCCGGATTGATGACTTATTCGATCAATTGAGAGAAGCCGTGGTGTTTTCCAAGATTGACTTAAGATGGAGTAATTATCAACTCAAGATCAAATCTCAAGATATTCAGAAGACGGATTTCCAGATTAGATATAGGCACTTTGAGTTTTTGGTGATGCCTTTCAGGTTAACAAGCGCTCCATCTGCATTTATGGATTTAATGAACAGGATCTTTAAAGATTATTTGGATTCATTTGTTATAGTATTTATCGATGATATTTTTATTTATTCCTAAAGTAGAGAGGAGCATGAAGAGCCTTTAAAGCTTGAGTTACAAAGGCTTAGAGAGAAGAAATTTTATGCTAAATTCAACAAATGTCAATTCTGGCTTGAGGAAATATCCTTTCGAAGGAATATTATATCAAAAGAGGGTGTATCAATCGATCCAATGAAGATTAAAGCTGTTTTGAAGTGGTTAAGACCCACAAATGTGAGTGAAATTAGAAGTTTTCTTGGATTGACTAGATATTACAGAATATTTGTGGAAGGATTTTCGAAAATTGCATCTTCATTAACAAGATTGACACAAAAGAATGTTAAGTTTGTATGAGATGGTAAGTGTGAAAGGAGTTTTGAGGAATTAAAGGAAAGATTCTTATCTGCTCCTATTTTGGCATTGCCCGTTATTGGAAAGGAATTTGTGGTGTTCACTTATGCTTCTATCCAAGGACTTGGTTGTGTTCTTATGCAGGATGGAAGAGTCATAGCCTATGCTTCAAGACAGTTAAAGCCACATGAGAAAAACTATCTAGTGCAAGATTTAGAGTTACAGCAGTTATCCTTACATTGAAACTCTGGAGGCACTATCTTTTTCGAGAGAAGTATAAGATATACACTGATCATAAGAATTTGAAATACATATTTACACAAAGAGAGTTCGATATGAGACAACGAAGTGGCTTGAATTAATCAAGGATTATGATGTACCACCCTGATAAAGCGAATGTGGTAGCAGATGCTCTTAGTAAGAAGAAGCAAGTAAATATTGCAACTCTACTCACAAGTCAAAAGGAGTTTCACATGGAATTCAAAATGTTAGAACTTGAAATCATAATGGAAAAAGTTAATGTGATGTTAGCTCAATTATCTTTGCAACCAACAATCTTGGAGAGGATTAAACAAGCTCAAAAAGAAGATGATGAAACCATGAGAATGAAGTTTGCTATAAACGATGGAAAAAGAAAAGAGTTGAAAGTTGACATGGAAGGTGTTGTTAGACATGGGAATTGGATTTTTGTATCACATGGTTTGAGAGAAGAGATCATGAAGGAAGCTCATTGCTCCACATATTCTATTCATCCTAGAAGCACCAAGACATACAATGATTTGAAGAAATATTATTAGTGGGAAGGATTGAAGAAAGATGTTGCTCATTATCTATCCAAGTGTTTGATTTGTCAACAAATAAAGATTGAGCATCAAAGATGAGGAGGAGAACTTCAGCATATATCCATTCTCGAGTGGAAATGGGAAGATATCACTATAGATTTTGTATCGACACTACCAAGAACTATTGCCAAGTATGAAGTTATTTGGGTGATCGTTGATAGATTAACAAAGTCAGCTCATTTTATACCCTTGAGAGTTGGAGATTCTTTGGAAAAGATGGCACATATCTACATTAAGGAGATAGTAAGAGTTCATGATGTTCTAAAGATGATTACTTCTTATCGAGATACTCGTTTTGTCAGTAGGTTTTGGAAAAGTCTACATATAGCTTTGGGTACCTAGCTTCAGTTCAATACTGCATTCCACCCACAAACCAATAGGCAATCAGAGAGGACTATTTAGATATTGGAAGACATGCTTCGGGCATGTGTTTTAGATTTTGGCAATAGATGGGACATTTATCTACCACTTATTGAATTTGCCTACAATACTAGTTTCCAAATGACGATTCAGATGGCGCCTTATGAAGCTTTATATGGTAGGAAATGCAGATCTCCATTATAGTAGAATGAAGTTGGTAAGAGAGCTATTTTAGGTCCAAAATTGGTTCAACAAATAGTGGACAAGATATAAGTAGTAAAACAAATGATGAAAATAGCTCAGGATAGATACAAGAGTTACGCTGACATGAGAAAAAGACCATTAGAGTTTGATGTGGGTAACCATGTGTTCCTCTAGATTTCTCTAACAAAAGGTGTTATTACATTTGGGGTTAAGCGAAAATTAAATCCGAGATATATTGGTCCTTTTGAGATTTTGGAGAAAGTTGGACCATTAGCTTATCGATTAGCTTTACCCCCAAATTTGTCGGAAGTGCATGTCGTTTTTCATGTGTCTCACCTCAGAAAATGTACATCAAATCCCAATGCCATCATTTCTTTTCATCAACCAAAGTCCAACTAGATTTGAGCACGGTTGAAAAGTCGATCAAGATGTTAGATAGAATTGACAAAGTGCTAAAGAAGAAAGTAATTCCTTTTGTGAAAGTCTTACGAACTGGACAAACCGAGAAAGAGGCAAGATGGGAGTTGGGAGTGAGATGAGATAAAAGTATCTAGAGATATTTGAGCAATGATTGGGGTAAGCTAAGTTTCGATGACAAAACTTTTTGAAGGAGGAAAGAATGAAATAGCCATGAATTTCCCAATTTATATTTTATAACTGTGTTATTGAAATTATATATGATTTTGAAGTGTGATGAATGTGATTCATGTTAATGCATGGAATATGAGTTGTGTTTTTGTGTTAAAAATAATTAAATACCTTAGAATGGTTAAATATTGGGTTTATAAATTTTTAAGTGCATTAGAATGTATGAAATATGATTAGAACAAGTAAAATTATGCATGTATTTAAGCCTACACTTAGCAAAAAATTTTAATCATAAAATAGAGCCCAAGACCTACTTTTATTTAGCCAAAAAAAAAAAAAGCTCATTAATTAGCCAAAGCCAAGCCAGTTAAAGGCCTTAATTTTGGCATCCACTAAAGTCAAACATAAGGATAATATCAACTTCTAAAAGTGCTAAATTCATCCAAAATTTTTAGATAACTCAAACACTCCTTCACAAGCCTTGAAACCCCATTTTTGCACTCCCAAAAGTTCTCCCATTGCCATATATAATTAGTCCCTTCATCTTCCACAAATTAAACTATCAAAAGCTTGTAACAAGACTCCTAAACCAAGGCACAAAGTTCTTATGGTAAGTGTGTTTCTCTTGCTTTATGTATACTTGAAGTTGTGCTGTTATTAGAATATGGTTTATATGCTAAATTGTGATAGCATGATTTCTATACTTTGATGATAGTTTGAGTAGTGTTATATTGCTAGAGGAGCTTGCAGTATGTATTGTATATGAATTTAGAAGTGTTGGGATAGTTGTGATAGGATGACAAATTGTTGAGTAGTGTAGTGGGCATGTGGAGTTGACATGTAATTTGTGTTTGATGTTGTAGTTGAGTGATTAATGGATTGAAGAGGAGTTAGTGTTTGTTGAATGGGATTAAGAACATATAACAAGCTTTGGGAAGCTTAGAATGAGTTTGAAGAATTTTTGAATGTGTAATTTTTATAAAGAAAACAGAGGAATTCGTGAAAATCACGTAACTTCGTTCTAGGGGTCTGTGCCAACAAGTAGGCAACCGACGTAAGATCCCACATTACCGGTGTACTAGCAAAAGTTGGCGGCGTTTGGGGGTTCACAAGGCGTGAACCATCTCGTGTACCTGCTATAAAAATTTAGAAATTGATGATTCAGGCTACGCTGGCATCAAGGCCGCCAGTTATCCACCTAAGCTGTCGGCGTATTAGCTAGGCTGCCAGCCTACCTCCCCTACAACTTATGTAACATACGAATTAAATGAACATAAGTGAACTATAAGATGATATAAGATAAGAGGAAGGTCAAAAGATGAATTAAGTGAGTTTAATTTGAGTTTGGATTTACATTTGTTGAAGATGCGCATGTCTGCAATTTTCTGCAGATCCAACGCTGGCTTTTGGAAGGAGTATGCCGCCGGCGTGGAGATCGGCATAGGATGTCCACAGTGAGAAATTGTCTCGGTTTTGCCAGCGTAGAACGTTCTAAACGACACGAAGGATTTTTGTTGCACGACGAACGCCGCTTCCTGGGTTTCTACGCTGATGGCGTAGATATCGGATTTACCGGCATAAGAGTGAATATTCTATACATGCATGAGCACGAGCAGCAGTTACGACAGACATTCCTCCTTCATTTTCTTTCTTTCTCTGAGTGTGTAGGATCTGTTCTTGATATCCAAGTGTTCAGGTTTCATTTTAAGACAAGTTTGATCAAAGGTGAGTGATCCTAATCCATCTACAACATGTTTTCTCAAATCTATGCATGATTTCTTAGGGTTTTATGGATGTTCTTGAAGGTACGTGGGAAAGCATTAGATCTTGGGTTTAATCTGATCTTGTTGGACGAGGAGTGGGTTTTGTGGTCTGATCAAGTAAGTATAATGTCCTCTTATGTGTTCCATACATATTTCATGTATTGCTTGATTGGTTCCTTAAGTTGTTGTTATCTAATAGATTCTTAGTTTTGATCTTGAGTTAGATATCTTGTCTAATCTTGTGGTGTTTTGTTGTTTTAGAATGCCTCCAAGAAGAAGGAATTCTGAAGAGAATGAGAATGAGCAGCAGGCTCAGAATGAGAATTTACCACCACTACCACCTGTAGGACAACAAGTACCAGTTGATGCTGCATAACTTATGCTAGCTGTGAATGCTTTGTTAGGAGTGGTTGGACAACAGTAGCAGGATATGAGGAGGGACATGCAGATGGTCCAAGCGAATGCTGAAGCTTGGAGATAGGAGACACAAAGGCTGAATAGGAATGGAGGTAATGGGGCTAGACATGCAGATGTTCTTAGCTTGAACAAATTTGTGAACCTGATGCCTAAGTTTGAGCCAATACCAGGTAAACCCTTAGAGGCACAGTTATAGATGGAGGAAGTCGAGAAGACTTTTTTTGCTTTGAACATTCCAGAGAACAAGAGGGTTGAGTATGCCTCTTATCTATTGAATGGAAAGCCAATAACTAGTGGTTGAGCACGAAAAGACACATGGCAGGAGTGGTGACATGGCGGGATTTTCAACAGGCTTTCTTCAAAGAGTTCTTTCTAGATAGTGTCAAACAAAGAATGCTCCGAAAGTATTATACTCTACAGCAAGGGAAATTGTCAGTAGAGGAATATGAGGCTAAACTACACAGGTTGATGAGGTTTCTACCTGATGCATTGAAAGAGAGTAAGGAAGCTAAAGTTAGCAGGTTCATCACTAGATTGGAGCCTTAGATCCAGTATCAGGTCAATTTGATGGGTTTGAGCAACTATTCAACAGTTGTGAATAGGGCTAAGACAGTAGAATAGGGACTAAACAGGATTAAGAGCAGAGAGCCTAAGAGAAATAAGATCTTCTTGGGCAAGAGACCAGCAGCTAGTGTTCTGACACAGGACAAAGGCAAGAGGCTTGTTACTCAAACTTTCAGGTCAGTGGTGCAGAATTTTGACAAGAGGTGCCCTAGATTCCTTAGGCCACATGACTTGAAGGATTGTAAGTGGGCGAAAATGCTTTTCTAGTAGGAAGCTTGGATACAAGAGTAGTGTTTGTACAGATTGAAATAGCTATGAATTTCTTAATTTACATATTAATGTGTTATTGAAATGATATATACATATATGTGTGTATGAGTGCTTGGATCATATAATTGGTATAGGTGTTAGACATGTGCTATTTTGTATGTGTATAGTATAATGAAATTAACATTTTTATATTACATGTATAAATGTGTGTATAGTGTGATGAATAAATGTGTCTTTTGCAAATTAATATGTATGTGTTATGTTTAGAATTTAATAAAATTACTTTGAATTGCTTAAGATTAATGACAGAAATTTTACAAAATTTAAGTCTACTTTTTAAGCCTAAATCCAACTCAAATGCATTTGAAATTAACTCAAATTAATCTTAGGTCAAATATACCCCTCAAGACATATGTTGGATGAGTATTGGCTTTGTTTTAAACAAGCTTAAGACCTCTTTTTGGCAGCCCTATTTCCCATATTTTCTTTTCTTTTCTTTCTTTCTTTCTTTTCCATCTCAAAATCTTAAACCCTAAGCTAAGATCAACTATAAGCTTTTGGATTAAACATCATTCCAAGCCAAGATTTAGCCATGTAAGTTAAATGCAAGCTTAATCTTTTTATTTTATGTTCTATATTGTGCTTGTTTGTAAAGGTTGGATAAAAAATGAATTTTATGTACTAAATTGGTGTGGGATTGATTTGGTGCATTGATGATAGTTTGAATAGGATTACATGGCTAGAGGAGTGGTAGTGTATATCTCATATGAGTGTTCATGTGTGAGGATGAGTGTTTTGGGAAGATTGAAGGATTGAGTAGTTGAGGAGTGGATTTGAAGTGTGATTGGTGTTTTGATGATTAGGAGTAGAATTTAGGTTGTTGGGATAGTGTTTGGAACATATAACAAACTTTGGAAAGATTGGATTGAGTTTGGAGAAATTTTGAAGTGAATAAGATTTTATACTAAAACAGGGGAAACCAAAAATATTTTCGTATAGACTTGAATTTGAACGTACATCGGCATCTGGCACTTCTATGCCGCCGGCTTATAAGTGGTGTTGGAAGTGAACATAATCAAATTTCTTAAAGCCGTTTAAACACTGCCGGCTTTCACTGGAAAAGTATGCCAGCGTTAATTTTTAAAAATGTACGCCGACTGCTGGGATTCCAACACCGCCGGCATAGGGGCGGTGTGGAATGGAAATAGAATCATAATTTATAACGCCGGGCTTAAGGCCACCGGCGTAGGATCAAAGGCTGCCAGCGTACATGGATATGCTGCCGGTGTTGGGGGTATTCACGGGCGTGGACCAACCCCATGTACCTCTCGGTAATTTTTGGAAATTTGGATTTGCATTCTACACCGGCTCAAAGCCGCCAGCGTAGAATGAAGGCAGCCACCGTACCCTTGAACGCTGCCAGTGTTGGCAGTGTTGATCTTTAGTGTATTGAACACCGGTTCAAAGCCGCCGGCTTTGAATGCCGGCGTATCCCCTGCACTTTTGAATTTCAAAAACTTTCTTTAAAATTTTTCGAAGTTTGATATATGATCAAATAATTAATTGTTAAGTGTCCTATGATATAATAGGATGTTTAAATGCTTTATTGTGACCTTGTATTAATTTATTTGAATTTCTTTGATTAATTATATTTTCCACTAGTTAATTAGTGCTTAAGCTAAATGTGAAATTTAATATTATTTTAAACAGTGATAGATTCTCGCCCAGCCAACCCCATTAGTTCCCGAGCTATATCAGGTACGCAGTAACTTGCTTGTTTCTTTGCTAGGGTAGGCATCAAACCAAATTATTTTAAATTAAGAGAATTTTATTAATTGATGAGTGTTGATTGTCCTTGTTTGCCGTTGAATCTAGTTCGGAGAGCGGCACCCTGCTTATATTGAGGGCAGGGTACTTTCTCGGTAATTGATAGAATTATTTAGGAGATATGAGTATCCAAGCTACTCATATCAACCCCCTGAGCGTCGTGATGCGTTACACAGGATCCCCTAGTATTACGGGCTACGCTGGAAGGTGGGGCTGCCTAGTCTGTATAAACAGTAGGGACCACTCAGGGAGGTGGACGTAATACTAGATCCTTGTTGTCCGGAGTTTGAATACTTCCGTGTTGTTTTACTAACTAAAGACTTAACAATAAACCATTGATTGTTGCATAATGCATTAGTCTAAGAATGTGTGACCCACTTTGCATTTGTACTCGTTACTTGTGTACTGGGCCTTTGGCTCATTTTTTATCCATTTCAGGTGATGACTCCGATGAGTTCTATGTGAATATGGGGTACGGAACCGACTTTGAAGATTTTCTTGATGGTTTGGAGGATTAGAGTTAACCATGGACTCAATGGAACCCTATGATTTGTAATAGATTAGATGTGATTCCTTTTGTTGATGATGTAATTAAAGTGTTAGTTTGGGTTGTGTTTTGAAGATTTTGTTAAGGCTTGTAAGAAGCCTTTGGATGTAATATATATATATATATATATATGTACTTAGCTATGTAGGAATTAAGTTGTTTCCTTTGTAAAATATGTTGGTAGTGTAGTAGTATAGTTTGTTTAAGGTTTGAAAAAAAAAATTATGATTTCCTATTATATTATATGGAATTAGATAAACAATTTCTCAAACAATTCTTTCAGACAACCTTACATATAATCTTATAGGTTATATGTGGTTGGGGAACTGTTATCGCCTATTTCAAATATAGGGGTGATAGCGGGTCCTTACAGTTGGTATCAGAGCGAGTTTGATTAATTGTTTATCTAATTGTAATAATCATTTAAGACTTGACCTAGACACAATTAAGTAGTATAGAAAAGAGTTAAGTTATCCAAATAGTTGTGTATAATTTCCTTCTTACTTGTTTCATATACTTGTTATTTGTTTTCTTGTTTACTAATTGCTTATTGTTTGTTTGATGACTTGTTGAATTGTTTGTTCATTTATATATGAATGTGAATGTTAACTTGATAAATTTTGCATGTGAGTAGAGATTGATATACATGTGTGAATGTGTGTTGAATATATGTATACAATTGTAACGATGGACAGGTTGAGGAGGTCTACAAGGTAATATTTTGATAGGGAAAGTATGCCACCACCACCATAGTCATCGTCTACATTTGCTCCTACTTCATCTTCTACACCGAGTAGTGAGACTACTCCATCTCCTGCATCGGCTTCAGCTTCACAAGTTCCTCCACCTCCACCTCCACCTATGCCCATTCCTCCTATGTCACAAATACCCACTGGTGATCCAAATTCGATGTATAGTATGATGAGGGACATGATGGCAATGATGCAGCAGTATCAGATGATGATGTATCAACAAACACAGCATGTCATGCAGCAAGGTAACCAGCAGGGAACGAGACCAAATGAGGCTGCTCCTGTAAATGATCAATCCAACCAAATCAAGTTACATGATTTTAGCAAGATGGTTCTAGAGTTTGATGGTATTAGTCATGATCCTACAGTAGCTGAAGGTTGGATAGAGGAACTTGAGAAAACATTTGCAGCTAGTAGAACACCGGAAGATAATAAAGTGGATTTAGCGGTTTATATGATGAAGAAAGAGGCTTACAATTGGTGGAGATTAACTAGTGGAAATCTACAACCACCCATATCATGGAATGCATTCAAGGATATATTTTTCACCAAGTATTTTCCAAATTCAGTAAGAGAAAGGATGATAGCTGATTGGCTGAACTTGAGACAAGGGAGCAAGACTATAGATGAATACTATGGTGAATTTTGTAGACTGTTGCGCTTTGCTGGAGGTGATTACCGGGATGAGAGAATGAAAGTTCAGAAATTTCAGAATGGACTGAATGAAGAAATTCAAAGTGAAGTGAAGAAATTTGAGTTGCATACCCTATCAGATACTGTGGCCAAAGCTTTGCTAATGGAGCAAATTCAGAATGATAGTAGAATTAGAAGAGCAAAGAGAGCTGCCTTTCTGGGAAAGAGACCCTTCCACTTCATCCTATGATAATTATCGGGTGTTGGTAAAGGAAAGAAGCCTTTTATGGGACGACAAGGAAATCAAAAGCCGACATATAAAGCTTCTACACTTGCATTTGAAAAGAAATGTTTAGGTGTTATGGTCCTCATGAGTTGTCCGATTGTAAGTGGACTCCCAATGCATGTTTTTCATGTGGTCAAGTTGGGCATAAGTCTAAAGAGTGCAAGAATCCGAAACTACCACCGGTCTTCTGTGCATATTGCAAGCAAGAGGTCATCATATTGCTAATTGCAAGGATCGACCTAATGTTAAGAGTGGAGTTGATATAGAGAAGGGAAAGACAAATGCAAGGGTTTTTACCTTACAGCAGATTGAGGACACCCTCAGTAGACACTTTGGCAGGTATACTGAGTGTTGCTAATAGGGATGCATATGTGCTGATTGATACTGGAGCAACTCATGCTTGTATTTCTGAAAATTTTATGAATGATTGTGAGCTTGTCTCTGAAATGTTGGATTGATCGTTTATGTGTGTGACTACTCCGTTGGTGATTGAAAATAGGCATCCTTGTGTGTGTAAAAATATAAGTGTTGTGATTTCAAATGTGAACATGCCTATTGATATGATAGTATTGCCTTTATCTGATTTTGATGTGATTTTGGGAATGAATTGGCTAAATCATTATAAGGTTACGATTGATTGTAGTAAGGCGGAGTTAAGTTTTGGCTTGATTGAAGGGAGTTTCACATATAAATTGGAGAGGCTAAGACCTAGGAGTATGAAGTTTATGGAGCTATGGGAAAAACCAGTTGTGGCAGCTATGAAATTGAAGAAGTGGATATCAAAATGAGCCAATTGTGAATGAGTTTGTGGATGTATTTCCCGAGAAGTTACCTGGACTACCACCAGATCGGGAGATAGAGTTTGGAATTGAAGTATTGCCTGGAACAGTACCTATCTCTAAAGCTCCATAGAATGGCTCCAGCAAGTTGAAAGAGTTAAAGTTACAATTGCAAGAGTTACAAGATTTGGGCTTTATCAGACCGAGTATATCGCCCTGGGGTGCTCCTGTGCTGTTTGTCAAGAAGAAAGATGAAAGTTTACGCATGTGTATTGATTACAGAATTGAACCGAGTTACTATTAAGAACAAATACCCTTTACCTAGGATCGATGATTTATTCGATCAGTTGAAGGGAGCCACAGTGTTTTCTAAGATCGACTTGAGATCAGGATATTATCAACTCAAGATCAAATCGCAAGATATTCAGAAGACAGCTTTCAGAACTCGGTATGGACACTTCGAGTTTTTGGTGATGCCTTTTGGGTTAACCAATGCTCCAGCCGCATTCATGGATTTGATGAATAGAGTCTTCAAGGATTATCTGGATTCATTTGTCATAGTATTCATTGACGATATTCTGATATATTCTCGGAACAAGGAAGAGCATCGAGAACATTTAAGACTTGTGTTACAAAAACTCCGAGGGAAGAAACTTTATGCGAAATTTAACAAGTGTCAGTTTTGGTTGGAAGAAATATCCTTTCTTGGACATATTATTTCAAAAGAAGGTATTTCAGTTGATCCAATGAAGATTGAAGCCATTTTGAAATGGACAAGACCTACTAATGTGAGTGAGATTAGAAGTTTCCTTGGATTAGCTGGATACTACCGAAGGTTTGTTGAAGGATTTTCGAAACTTGCATCCCCCTTAACAAAGTTGACACGGAAGAATACTAAGTATGTGTGGGATGACAAGTGTGAGAGGAGTTTTGAAGAGTTGAAAGAAAGATTGATATCAGCTCCTATTCTGGCACTGCCTGTTAGTGGATAGGAATTTGAAGTTTTTAGTGATGCGTCTATCCAAGGACTCGGTTGTGTTCTCATGCAAGATGGAAAAGTTATAGCTTATGCATCAAGGCAACTAAAACCCCATGAGAAGAATTATCCGGTGCATGATCTTGAGTTGGCAGCAGTGATTCTCGCATTAAAACTTTGGAGACACTATTTGTTTGGAGAGAAATGCAAGATCTACACGGATCACAAAAGTTTGAAATATATATTCACACAGAAGGAGCTTAATATGAGGCAAAGAAGATGGCTTGAGTTGATTAAAGATTATGATGTGGAAATACTTTATCATCCTGGAAAAGCTAATGTAGTAGCAGATGCACTCAGTAGGAAGAAGCAAATGAATGATGTGACTTTGATTTCTAGTCAAAGAGAGATTCAGATGGATTTCATGAAGTTAGAACTTGAAGTTACATTAGAGCAAGTTGATGTGATATTGGCTCAATTATCCTTGCAACCGACAATTTTGGAAAGGATTAAACAAGTTCAAAAGGAAGATGAAAGCTAAAAGAATAAAGATAGCCATTGGTGAAGGGAAGAGAAAAGAGTTGAGGATTGATGAGGATGAAGTTGTTAGATATGGGAATCGACTTTTTGTGCCATATGAGTTGAGAGAAGAAATCATGAAGGAAGCTCATTCATCTTCATATTCATCCACCCGGGAACCACCAAAATGTATAGAGATTTGAAGAAAAATTTATGGTGGGAAGGTTTGAAGAGAGATATTGCTCAATATGTTTCCAAGTGTTTGACTTGTCAACAAATAAAAATCGAGCATCAAAGACCCGGAGGAGAACTTCAACCTTTATCCATACCTGAATAGAAATGGGATGATATCACTATGGATTTCATATTGGCTTTACCCAAGACTATTGCCAAATATGAAGTTATTTGGATAATCGTGGATAGATTAACGAAATCGGCTCATTTCATACCTTTGAGGGTTGGAGATTACTTAGAAAGAATGGCACATATCTATATCAAAGAAATAATGAGATTACACGGGATTCCGAAGACAATTACTTCTAATCTAGATTCTTACTTTGTCAGCCGGTTTTGGAAAAGTCTACATGCCGCTTTAGGTACTCAACTTTAGTTTAGTACTACATTTCATCCACAGAAAGACGGGCAATCAGAAAGAACGATTCAAATCTTGGAAGATATGCTTAGAGCATGTGCTCTAGATTTTGGCAATAAGTGGGATACTTATTTGCCACTTGTTGAATTTGCCTACAACAATAACTTCCAAGTAAACATTCAAATGGCACCTTATGAAGCACTTTATGGTAGGAAATGCAGATCTCCAATACACTGGGATGAAGTTGGGGAAAGAGCTATTTTGGGTCCATAATTGATACAATAAGCAGTGGATAAGATCCAAGTAGTTAAGGAAATGATGAAAATGGCTCAAGATCGGTATAAAAGCTATGCTGACATGAGAAGAAGACCATTGGAGTTTGAAGTTGGCGATCATGTCTTTCTTAAAATTTCTTCAACAAAAGGGATTATTAGATTTGGAGCTAGAGGCAAATTGAATCCAAGGTACATTGGTCCATGAGATTCTAGAAAGAATTGGACCATTAGCTTATCGATTGGCTCTACCACCAAATTTCGGAAGTGCATGATGTATTCCATGTGTCACAACTTCGAAAATGTATATCAGATCCCGAAGCTATCATTTCTACACATCAACCAGAGGTTCAACCAATTTGAGCACAGTTGAGAAACCGATCAAAGTCTTGGATAGAATTGATAAAGTGTTGAGGAGAAAAATAATTCCTTATGTGAAGGTTTGTGGACTGGACAAACCGAGAGAGAAGCAACGTGGGAGCCCAAGGATGAAATGAAGCAAAAGTACCCGAGTTATTTGAATAGTGTTTAAGGTAAGCTAAGTTTCGAGGACGAAACTTTTTGAAGGAGGAGAGAATGAAATAGCTATGAATTCTTAATTTACATATTAATGTGTTATTGAAATGATATATATATATATATGTGTGTGTGTGTGTGGTGCTTGGATATAAATTGGTAATGTGTTAGACATGTGTATTTTGTATGTGTATAGTATAATGAAATTAATATTATTTGTATTAGTATAAATGTGTGTATAGTGTAATGAATAATGTGTCTTTTGCAAATTAATATGCATGTGTTATGTTTAGAATTTAATAAAATTACTTTTGAATTGCTTGATTAATGACAGAAATTTTACAAAATTTAAGTCTACTTTTTAAGCCTAAATCAACTCAAATGCATTTGAAATTAACTCAAATTAATCTTAGGTCAAATATACCCCTAAGACAATTTGGATGAGTATTGACTTTGTTTTAACAAGTTTGGACCCTTTTTGGCAGCCCTATTTCCCCATACGAATTTTCTTTCTTTTCTTTTCTTTTCTTTCTTTCTTCTTTCCATCTCAAAATCTTAAACCCTAAGCCAAGATCAACTATAAGCTTTTGGATTTAAACATCATTCCAAGCCAAGATTTAGTCATGTAAGTTAAATGCAAGCTTAATCTTTTTATTTTATGTTCTATATTGTGTTGTTTGTAAAGGTTAGATAAAAATGAATTTTATGTACTAATTGGTGTGGGATTGATTTGGTGCATTGATGGTAGTTTGAATAGATTACATGGCTAAGGAGTGGTAGTGTATATCTATATGATGTTGATGTGTGAGGATGAGTGTTTTGGAAGATTGAAGATTGAGTAGTTGAGGAGTGATTTGAAGTGTGATTAGTGTTTTGATGATTAGAAGTAGAATTTAGTTGTTAGGATAGTGTTTGGAACATATAACAAACTTTGGAAAGATTGATTGAGTTTGGAGAAATTTTGAAGTGAATAAATTTTGTAATAAAACAGGGGAAACCAAAAATTTTTCGTATAGGCTTAAATTTGAACGTACCCGGCATCTGGCACTTCTATGCCGCCGGCTTATAGGGTGTTGGAAGTGAACATAATCAAATTTCTTAAAGCCGTTTAAACGCTGCCGGCTTTCACTGGAAAAGTTCTGCCAGTGTTAGTTTTTCAAAATGTACGCCAGCTATTGGGATTCCAACGCCGCCGGCTTAGGGGCGGTGTAGAATGGAAACAGAATCATAATTTTTAACGTCGGGCTTAAGGCCATCGGCGTAGGATCAAAGGCTGCCAGCGTACATGGATACGCTACCAGTGTTGGGGGTATTCACGGGCGTAGACCAACCCCATGTACCTCTCGGTAATTTTTGGAAATTTGGATTTGCATTCTACACCGGCTCAAAGCCACCAGCGTAGAATGAAGGCAGCCACCGTACCCTTGAACGCTGCCAGTGTTGGCATTGTTGATCTTTAGTGTATTGAACACCGGTTCAAAGCCACCGGCTTTGAATGCCGGCGTATCCCCTGCACTTTTGAATTTCAAAAACTTTCTTTAAAATTTTCAAGTTTGATATATGATCAATAATTTTTGTTAAGTGTCCTATGATATAATAGGATGTTTAAATGCTTTATTGTGACCTTGTATTAATTTATTTGAATTTCTTTGATTAATAATATTTTCCACTAGTTAATTAGTGCTTAAGCTAAATGTGAAATTTAATATTATTTTAAACAGTGATAGATTCTCGCCCAGCCAACCCCATTAGTTCCCGAGTTATATCAGGTACGCAGTAACTTGCTTGTTTCTTTACTAGGATAGGCATCAAACCAAATTACTTTAAATTAAAAGAATTTTATTAATTGATGAGTGTTGATTGTCCTTGTTTGCCGTTGAATCTGGTTCGGATAGCGGCACCCTACTCAGATTGGGGGCAGGGTACTTTTTCATTAATGGATAGAATTATTTAGGAGATATGAGTATCCGAGCTACTCATATCAACCCCCTGAGCGTTGTGATGCGTTACTCAGGATCCCCTAATATTACGGGCTACGCCGGAAGGTGGGGCTGCCTAGTCTGTATGAACAGTAGGGACCACTCAGAGGAGGCGGACATAATACTAGATCCTTATTATCCGGAGTTTGAATACTCCCGTGTTGTTTTACAAACTAAAGACTTAACAATAAACCATTGATTGTTGCATAATGCATTAGTCTAAAAATGTGTGACCCACTTTGCATTTGTATTCGTTACTTGTGTACTGGGCCTTTGGCTCATTTTTTATCCATTTCAGGTAATGACTCTGATGAGTTCTATGCGAGTATGGGGTACAGAACCGACTTTGAAGATTTTCTTGATGGTTTGAAGGATTAGAGTTAACCATGGACTCAATAGAACCCTATGATTTGTAATAGATTAAATGTGGTTCCTTTTTTTGATGATGTAATTAAAGTGTTAGTTTGGGGTTGTGTTTTGAAGATTTTGTTAAGGCTTGTAAGAAGCCTTTGGATGTAATATATATATATATATATATATATACTTAGCTATGTAGGAATTAAGTTGTTTCCTTTGTAAAATATGTTGGTAGTGTAGTAGTATAGTTTTGTTTAAGGTTTTAGAAAAAAAAAAAAATCTATGCTTCTTATTATATTATCTATGTGGAATTAGATAAACAATTTCTCAAAGAATTATTTTAGACAACCTTACATATAATCTTATAGGTTATATGTGGTTGGGAACTGTTATCGCGTATTTCAAATATAGGGGTGATAGCGGGTCCTTACACAGATAGGGTCCTTCCACAGGTTTTCTGCTTTAAGTCTGGACAAAGAGGACACCGAGCAGTGGATTGCAAAGGAGGGCAGTTTGGCAGAGTTTATTCTGGCCAGGGACAGTGAGCACCAGCAAAGGTATACGCTCTTCAGCATAGTGAGACATCTAATGTGGACACTATTGCTGGTATGTTTCCTATACTTTAGCATAGTACATTTGTATTGTTCGATACTATGCTAGTTTTTCTTATGTTTTTGAATCGTTTGTGGATGTATGTGGTTTATCTATTGAGCACATGTCTGATTATGGATATGTTAGTACACCTTTGGAATGTGGATCTATACTGGATAGAGTATATAGGGATGTGGATATTGAGATAGAGGGTAGGCAATTAGCTGCGGGTTTGATTGTATTTGACATATTGGATTTTGATGTGATTTTGGGAGTTGATTGGTTGGCAAAGTACCATGTGGTGATAGATTGTCACAATTTAGTTGTGGATTTCAGTTTACTTGATGGAGACCAGTTTGCTTATAAGCTGGTAGTGCAGCAACCTCCAGTTCTACCTACCTATGAACTATGGGGGAGATCGGTTTTGGCTTCTATGGTGAAAGAGGATAAGCAAGAATTAGTTTTGTCCGATATACCTATAGTATGTGAGTTTCCAGAAGTTTTTCCAGAGGATTTGTCTGGATTACCACTCATGAGAGAAGTGGAGTTTGGAATTGATTTGATACCCGATACTACACCGATATCAAAGACTCCTTATAGAATGGTCCCTACAGAACTACAGGACTTAAAGTGCAGTTAGATGATCTGTTAAAGAAGAAATTCATTAGACCTAGTGTTTGACCTGGGGAGCTCCACTTTTGTTTGTTAAGAAAAAAGATGGGAGCATGAGATTATGTATCGACTATAGGGAATTGAATCGGGTGACAGTAAAGAACAAGTATCCTTTGCAAAGAATTGATGATCTGTTTGATCAGTTGGCAGGAGTTTCAATGTTCTCAAAGATAGACTTTTGATCTGGATATCATCAGTTGAGAGTGAAAGCCAAAGATATTCAGAAGACTACTTTCAGGACAAGGTATGGAGATTACAAGTTCGTGGTCATGCCTTTTGGACTCACCAACGCACCAGCAGTGTTTATAGACTTGATGAATTGAGTTTTTAGGGAGTATCTTGATATGTTTGTTATAGTATTTATTGATGATATGCTAGTGTACTCAAGGGGTAAAGAAAAGCATGAAGAACATTTGAGGTTGGTTCTAAACAAATTGAAGGAGGAGAAGTTGTATGCTAAATTCTCCAAATGTGAATTTTGGTTGGAACAAGTATCTTTCTTAGGGCATGTGTAAACGGTAGTAAGATATCAGTTGATCCTGAGAAAGTCAAAGCAGTGGTGGAATGGCCAAGACCTAAGACTGTGTCAAAGATCAGAAGTTTTCTGGGAATGGCAGGATATTACAGGCAATTTGTGCAAGATTTTCTAAGATTGCCAGTCCGTTGACCAGGTTGACACAAAAGAGAGTAAAGTATGAGTGAAGTGACAAGTGTGAAACCAATTTCCAGTTGTTAAAAGATAAGCAGTGTCTGCTCCAGTGCTAGCCTTACCTGTGAGTGGTGAGGAGTATGCAACATACAGCGATACTTTATTTAGGGATTAGGATGTGTGCGGATGCAAGGAGATAGGGTAATGCATATGCTTCCAGACAATTGAAGCCCTATGAGAGAAATTATCCTACTCATGATCTGGAACTAGTAGCAGTTGTACATGCGTTGAAACTATAGAAACACTACATATATAGGGAAAGTTGTAAAGTATATATAGACCACAAAGTTTAAAGTATATCTTTGCACAAAGAGAGTTAAATATGAGACAGCGAAGATAGTTAGAGCTAATAAAGGATTACGCATTGATATCCAGTATCATCCAGGGAAAGCAAATGTTGTGGTTGATGCTTTGAGTAGAAAGAGAGTAGACAACCTTGCAACCTTGATTAAGACTAAACGACGTTTGCTTGATGATATGAGGAAGTTCGAGTTGGAGATAGTCATGAGACAAGTAGGTGAACATTTGGCTAACATGAGAATTCAACCTACTCTTGTGGACATAATCAAGACAGCTTAGATAGATGATCAGAGTATCCTGGATATAAAAAGAAGAGTGGATATGGGTCGAGTGCCAGAGTTTAATTTAGATGATGACGGTATTGTTAGATACAAAGGGAGATTGTGTGTGCAGTTCAAGGAGACCTTAAGAAGGAATTGTTAAAGGAAGCACATTATTCCAGTTACTCCATCCAACCTAGAGGAAACAAGATGTATTAAGACTTAAAGAAGCTATACTGGTGGAATAACATGAAAAAGGAGATAGCGAATATGTATCTAAGTGCCATACATGTTAGATGATAAATATTGAACACAGGAACCGGCAGGTGAGTTAAAACCTTTGCCTATACCACAATGGAAGTGGGAACATATCTCTATGGATTTTGCTTCGCCTTTACCCAAGACAAAAGATAAGTTTGATTCGATTTGGGTCATTGTAGAACATCTTACAAAGGTAGCACACTTTATACCTATTAAGGCTGGGTATAAGTTAGAGCGTTTGGTACAGTTGTACATTAAGAAGATTGTGAGATTGCATGGAGTGCCACTCACCATCATATCTGATAGGGATACTAGATTATAGGGAGATTCTGGAAAGTCTACATCAAGCTTTGGGTACAAAGTTTGTCTTCAGTATCGCTTATCATCCTCAAACAGAAGGGTAATCTGAAAGGACCATCCAGACATTAGAAGACATGTTGAGGCCATGCATGTTGGATTTCAAAGGAAGTTGGGATGAACATTTGCCATTAGTGAAATTTGCTTATAACAATAGTTATCGAGCATCAATTGGCATGCCTCCGTATGAAAGCGCTTTATGGTAGGAAATGTAGATCACATATTCATTGGGACAAAGTGGGGGAAAGATAGTTATTGGGACCAGAATTGGTTCAGGATGTAATTGACAAGGTCAATTTGATTAGACAAAGACTACAAGCTACTTAGAGTCGACAAAAGAGCTACGCCGATAAATGAAGAAGACCCTTGGAGTTTCAAGTAGGTGAGCATGTTTTGCTGAAGATATCACTAACAAAGGGAGTTGTTAGATTTGGATTGAGAGGAAAGCTAAATCCTCAATATGTGGGACCATATGAGATCTTAGAGAGGATAAGCGACATGGCTTAAAGATTGGCTTTACCGCCTGATTTAGAGGGGGTATATAACGTGTTTACATATCCATGCTCAGGAAGTATGTCAGAGACCTGGATGAGATAGTAGCTTGGAACCGCTAAAGTAGCCGAATCTTACGACAGTTGAAAAGGCGATAAAGATTGTGGATAAGCAAAGTGATCAGATATGTGAGAGTACAATAGACTAATCAGACGGAGCGTGAAGCAACTTGGGAGCTAGAGGAGGACATGAGAGCTAGATATCCCGAGCTTTTCCTATAATCCAGGTAAACTTTCATGGACGAAAGTTCTTTTAAGGAGAAGGTCAAAAGATGAGTTAAGTGAGTTTAATTTGAGTTTGGATTTACATTTGTTGAAGATGCGCATGTCTATAATTTTCTGCAGATCTAACACCGACTTTTGGACCGCGTAGAATATCCATAGTAACAAATTTTCTTATGCTGGAGTCGAATGCTGGAGTGTGTGTGTGCGTGTGTTTGTTAACATCGATTTGGATCAGAAGTTTTATTGTCTAATGCTGGAGACGAACGCACCGGCATTGTCTTAGGTTTTGCTGGCATATGACGTTCTGAAAGACGTAAAGGAATTTTTGTTGCACGACAAATGCCACTTCCTCGGTTTTTATGCCATTCGGCATAGATATCAGATTTACCGGCGTAAGAGTGAAAATTCTATAAATATGCGAGCACGAGCAATAGTTACGACAGACATTCCTCCTTCATTTTCTTCCTTCCTCTAAGCATGTAGGATCTGTTCTTGATATCTAAGTGTTAAGGTTTCATTTTAAGACGAGCTTGATCAAAAGTGAGTGATCCTTATCCATTACAACATATTTTCTTGGATCTATACATGATTTCTTAGGGTTTTATGGATGTTCTTAAAGGAAAACGTGGGAAAGCTTTAGACCTCAGGTTTAATCTGATCTTGTTGGACGATGAGGGGTTTTGTGGTCTGATCAAGTAAGTATAATGTTCTCCTATGTGTCCCTTACGTATTTCATGCATGTTCCTTAGGTTTTGGTTGGTTTTTGCATGAAGGTCCTTGTGAGGAAACCCTAGCACGTGTTGGGATCCGCGATTGGTGAATGCAAGATGGGTTTTAGCAATCCAAATTAGGTTTTGGTGAAATATTCAATATTTGCGGAGTTTTGTGTGGTTCATTGTTGTTCTTGAGGATTTTTGTGGAGTTTGATCGGAGTAGACGATATGGATATAGGAGATTTCTTGTCAGGATATTTGGATTTTATGGAAGTGTTGTTGGTGTTGATATAGGAGTCTGTGGAGTTCGGGCTGTCTTTTTGTTGTTGATATCGGATTTGAGAATTTGTGTTGTATTCTTGAATTTGAGAATGGTACGACCAATCCCTACTTGTTGTTTTTGCTTGTAAATTTAGTATTGCTTGATTGGTTGTAGGAACATAACTTCATAACAAACCTAATACTATTCAACTTAATAACTGTTTGCTTGGTTATGTTTGGCTTTGACCAGTAAAGACCTAGCAGGCAGTGATACTGGTGAGGCACCTTGATGATCTTAGTGTGAGGTTTTCTGTAAAGACCCGACCATCTAAATTCCGAGACTTAGAGTACCGAGTCCCCAACCATATATAATGTTTTCACATTGTAAACCCCGGGAATTCTCAGTAGCTAGAAAACCCCAGAAGTTGGAGACGAAACCCTAATCCGATCAGATTGAGTTTAGTGAATGGAGCCTAGGAACCCTAAATCCGGCTTTCCTTCGGTTTCATAGTAAAATAAATATTTTGGAGTGAATGAATTTGAATTGTTGTTCCAAAGTACATTTCAAACCTTTGAAAGTTTTAAGTTCGGGAATTTTTGAATTCCGGGCCTTCCCGAGCCCAATTACAGAAAAGCATGCCCCGGGCCACGGATTTAGAAAAATATTCCGGAATATTCATTAGAACCGTAATTTTATAAGGATTCCAAAAATATCAATTTCATAATTTTCCGAGCTATAAAGATTACAGTTATAGCTTTTCCCGTGTTTTCGGAACAACCGGTAAAGTAGATGTCTTGTCTACTATTCACAAGTACAACCTACACTACACACTACCCATACCCTATTCTTACATCCTTACAACCACTCATTTCAATTTTCTTTTCCAAGAAATTTTGTCTCTTAAACAATTATTACATTTATTACAAATTCATTTACTAAATTACAAATATCAAAATTTTTTTTTTTAAACACACACACCACCCCCCCCCCCCCCCCCTACATGATGGCCGGCGCCCCTTTGTTCCTTTTTCCCCCCATTTAATTATTTTTCATCTCATTTAATAAAGCTAAACCCTAATTTATTTGATATATATACTAAATGTTCTCTCTCTCTCTTCATTTTCCTTCATTTAATTTTTGTTAAAGGATCAAAACCCTCTCTTCCTCTCCTCTCCAAGTGCCGAGCAACCCCTCCCCCTTCCTCTTGCCATTTCAACTTTGTTTCTTCTTCTTTCCTCCTTCAAGACTCCTTTGGTATGTATATTTAGGCCTTGTACATCCTAAATCTTGTTATGGCAAGATCATTCTTGTGTGTTTTCTCCTCTAAATCCCAATGAGCATGAGCAAGGGACATGAAAACACAACCACAAGAATCTCAAGCCATCTCAAGAAGTGGATCTAGCCTTTAAATGAGTTTTGTTTGAAATATCAACTTGTTCATGCATATAAAGTAGTGATCTTGTGTTTATATTGTTGTTCATGCCATGAGATCCATGATTTATGCATCATACTTAGTAGATCTAAAGTTTAGCTACCCACATTGTCATTTACATGTATGATCATAGAGCTATTTTCATTTCATGCATTGATGACCACAAAAATGTAGTCTTGTTCATATATAGTGATGATAGATAGTATATCTTGACATGTAGAAGGCAAGACCATTGAAAAAGGAAGACTTTGTTAGATATGGAAAGTTGAAAATTCGGATGAAATGGAAACCCTACCCTAAAGACCTCCAAAATCAATTTTAAACTCATTTTCATAAGAAAAATGAAGGGTATGTGTAATAGACATGTTAAGGAATTATTTTCATGAGTTTAGATGAGTTTAGGCATAATAATAATGAGGAAAACAAGAGGTGAAGTTAGAATGAAAAATGTTGACTTTAAGTGTGTAGTCAAATTCGTAACTTTGTGTAATGCCTAATTAAACACTTAGTATTTAAGTCTAAAATGGATATTTTATAAGCTAAATGAGTCCTTAGATAATGTATACATTGAAGCTCCAATTTTTAATGCATTAGACTAGATTTCCCTTAAGAAAAATGTAAGAAAAGAAAATTTGGAAAATTCGGATTTTTACAAATAGCTTATTTGAAAACATGTTTACCAAATGAAAAAGTGAATTTTTGTGCATGAATGGAGGCCATGACTATTATAGACTTGAGAACCTATTTTTAGTTAAATAATAAGTAGATTACAAGATTAAAAACCAAAGAAACCCTAAGGAGTATAATGTGGGAAAATAACTTCTTAGAATTAGCCTTTATGAAACTTTCCCCAACACTTAGGAGTTCCTAAGAGTTTTTACTACAAAAATCATCATGACCATGCACATATTGAGTTCATTACATAGCATACACATTAGTAGTTCATTCCTAAATCATTCATGCATGAATCACTAACTAGGAACATTTCTTATCAAAAGCAAAGCACATTTTCAAAGTTGGATCAATTGCGGGACAGAACTGATCCCACTGTTCCGTGACCCTATTATTTTCAAAACTTGGATTTAATACTTGAATTAGATAGATCTTTCGAAGTAGATGAAGATCGATATAAAGTTTGCGAAATTCCGAGTTAAAATGACCAAGTTATGGCCGTTTTAAGTCGGAACTTCCAAAGCGAGAAATCCGAATTCAACTAGTCTAGATGTATAGTTTGATTTAATTACATGGTGAGAATCTCATAGGGATTATTCTTGTTTGGTAGGTGATTCCGAGCAGGACGACTCTCTACCTCCCGATTATATTATTAAGAAGTTTGGTGACCCATGGCCGAGTGAGTTACTTCCACTCTCAATTAATGCTTGTGAATGTAATGTAGTGGCACTAGTGATGTAGGCAAAGATAAAAGGAATTGTACAAGCATGATGGGGTATGTGGGAATTATTTATGTTGTTAATTGTTGATATGTGAAATGGAGCTTAAGGCATATCGAAACCGGGTGTTAAGATATTGACTGTTTTATTAGAATCATATGATGAATGTCTGCGTATACTTGTTGGTCACTTAAAAGAATCGAATTAATGACTATTCGACTCCGACTATAAACTGAGTTCATTCATGTCACAATGGGGTTGGAGCATTTGCATTGGTTGGTTTTTCGTGACCCATAAAACGAATGTGAGGTTAATCGTGATCCATAAAACGAATGTGAGGTTAATCGTGATCCATAAAACGAGCTTTTAATCAGTTGACCGTGAGCTTAAACGGCGTCGTACCGCAGGATTCGTTAATCTGCTAACCCGGGATGGAGGGCGCAAGTCCATCCACATATGATTTCCGGTTGGTCATATGTTTGTTGATTTCATTTGTATGGTGCATACACTTGCTTGAATAATCACTTGCTTGAATGATTGTATCTAATTGCGTTATGGAAGTATTACTCACTAAGCTAGTTAGCTTACGCCCCGATAGTGTTTATCTTTTGCAGCATGAGTTTATATGGCTTAGGCCAAGACAAGCCACAGCGCAGGTACCGGAGATAGGAGTTTCCCATAGAAGTTTGATTCATTTCTTTTGTATAGACTTCCATTGGAAACTAAGGACTCTGGATGACTGTAATAGACTGTTATTCTTTTGCGGGGGAATGCCCCTTAGATTTTGTAAACCTTAAAATTTATGCGTTTTGATTTATTATCTATGGCTAATGAATGCCTTGTTAAACTGTTTAACTCCATTTGTTGAAGTATTCTATTGTCGTAAAGGAACGCTTTACATCTACTTAAGACTTCCGAAGGCCCTGGGTAGGGAACTCGAGAGTCTTACTTAGTATGTGGCGGACTGTTACGTTTAGGATACCCTACGGGGCGTGACACACATTATATGTAAGGTTGTCCTAAAACTAACATTTTATGAAAATTGTTTGATCAAAACTAATAAAACTTTATAAAGGACTTTTTAGATCAAAACAAGATTGCTAACAAAAGCAATCTATACATATATTTACATCACATAAATACTGTTTAGTGTCAATACAAGACACTACAAAAATTACATGTTTTCTTAAATCAAAAAGAATCCTAGAGAATCTTAAGGTCTTTACAAAAATAGGCTTATCTATCAAGCCTTCTATACATGACTTTTCCCTTAACAAAAATTCTTGCCAAAGCCCAGGGTATTCGAGTCCTATTCACCCCACTTATCCAGGAATCTCTCGAAATCGGACCCATAGCCCAAATCATCATAAAACTCGTCTCCATTACCTACAAAGCAGCAATAGTGAGCCAAAGGCCCAGCACACAATAACAAATGCAAATACAAGTCATCAAGCTAACATAAGTCCAATGAAATGCATTAGAAGACAAGTGATTATCTTTATTAAATTTTCTTTCGCAAATCAACAGGAGGGTATTCAAACCCCGGATCACGCTTTGAGAATTTAGGGATCCTGAGTAACAGAGCTGCTCAGGGAGTTGATATAAGCAGTCCAAATACTTATATCTCCTATATCTATTTCATGAAGATAATAGCTTCATTTAGGGTTCAAAAGCCGTTGCCCGACTCTACTTAAACTTAGTCCATAACATGAGCCTAGTTCACAAGTTCCCATAAACTTTGAACTAAACCATGGTATTTCCCTCTAAGTTTAAGCAAACGTTACTCAGATACTATTCCCCCCATCGGCTACCCACTTAACCAAAAAGAATCGCTATTGCATCATAGCGTACCATTGCATCATGATAAAGTCATTGCATCATGACTTGGTTAAGCGCCTAACTAACATGTCATTGCATCATGACAGGTTTGCTGCTCCTCAGACCAGATTAAACAGTGTAATAGACATCCAATTCATTCAAATATTAAGCCGAATCAATTTAAGTCAAATTAGGAATGCCTAGTCTTAGCAAACATCAAACAAGTTATTGCGTACCTGAACCCGATAGTATATTACTGCAGTCTCTCGGTGATGAACTAACCGAAGAACCTTTAACTGAAATAGAAATATCAAAATAATCAATAAATAAAGATAGATTCCATATTCACAAATATATATATATATATATATATATCACAATCCTAGATCAATTGTACAAGGAAATTCATTAAACTTTGCATAGAGTCTAAATATCAAATTCATGCATAAAACATGTTTATTTAACTCATATATACAATAGGAATTTATATGTGAAGTAAAGATTGAAGATTGAAGAAGTCTGGATTTGAAAAACTCAGGGGATACGCTGCCTTTCAACGCTTGCAAAATTTTATTGAACGCCGGCAGCGTTTCACTCCGGCGTTTAAAAATTTGGTTCTGTTCCACTTCAACACCGCCCCGTACGCTGGCAGCTTAAACTCTCAAATTGCCAGCGTACGTTCTGAAGAACAAATGCTAGCAAAATTTATTGTAAAAGCTGGCAGTGTTCAAAAGCGGTGTTAAGAATTTTACTTCTGATTGCTTCCAACGCTGCCTCTACGCCGGCGGTGTTGAATTTTCAGATGCCGGCGTACGTTCAAAACACCTATTCGACAGAACATATTCCCCTTTTTTTCCACTTCTAAATTTTCTAACCTATAATACTTTTAAATCTTCTTCAACTTCATTTTTAACTTCATATACTTACTCTATCTACACTACTCAATCCTACCAACTCAAAACATGAAATCAACACATTTGATCACTTCAAATTCCACTTCCATTCATTCTCAACTTAACTACTCAAACTATCTTTATTTCTTCCCAATAATTCATATCACTACCACAATACATAAACAATACTCATACACTAACCAAACACAATCCAAGATAATTTCAATGCATGAACAAACAATTTAGATAGCATTTAAACTCATCCTATTCAAGATCTCACATAACCACTACAAGAAATGAAAATAAAACCAAAGTCATACTTAAATCAACTCACATGTATATGCCTTGTCTTGGGAAGAACTTTAATTTTCAAAGCTTGATATTGTTCTTAACTTGGACTTAGAATTTGGAATGAAGGAAGAAGAGAAAAGAAAGAAAGAAAAAGGAAAAATTCGTACAAAAGGAAGGCTGCCCCAAAAAGGAGCCTAATTAGGCAAATTTGAGGTTTAAACTTATCTAAAAGGTGACTTTCAAGGCATACGCAACTTTAGTTTGCATTTTGGGTGAATTTGAGCTTCATTTGAGGTTCATTTGGGGCTTATTTAGGCCTAATTACTAACTTAGCTACTAAGAACTTCTATCAACTAACCTTAAGCAAAACCAAAGTTGATTTTATAAATTTAAACTTAACTTAACACCTTAATGTATAAAAGACACAATTAATAATTATACTAAACACACATTAATACATATAAAACAAAGGTATTAATTTCACTACATATACAAAATAACACATTTAGACTATTACCAAACACAAATACCATAATCATCATGCTCATTCAATTCAACAATTAAGATAAATAAACAAACACATGGAAATTAAATAGAATTTAAATTTAGATCATTTCATTTTCCCTAGTGGACTCGTACTTTAATATGATTCCGGTAGAATTAGGAGGAAACGGGGATGTTTGGAGAGTACCCACTCATCATATATGTATATAATTACCTTATTTTCAAAGAGTTGATTGTTTTTAAAGAGGAGTCTAAGTTACTTCGAGTTCGGGACTAGAGTATACATAGTTCTGAATTGTGTTGATTTGCTGACTATAAAAAGATGACAAACTGATTGCTTGAATTAGACTAAGTGCATTTGAAATATATACTTGTTGCGTGTGCATTTGCACTTGCTTTTAAAGATTGGAGTTATCGTACTGGGCTTCGCAGCTTTTTTTTTTTTTTTAATTTTAGGTACAAGTGATGAAGACATTATATATGATTTCGGGTTATGATATGATCTTTGATTAGGAGGATGGCGATAGTGGACCCGACTACCCAACTGAGAGTTAGATTTGCAATTTACAGGTTTATGGAAGAAGAGAAGTGTCTAGATATATTGAAGACTTGAAAATTATCTGTTTATGTTTTTATGTTTTATGTTTTATGTAAAGACTTTGAGAATAGATTGTTGTAGGAAGTTTTAGGTTGTAAAGAAGGTTTATGTAATTTGTGGTTTGGTTTAGTTGGCTTGGTATTGCCAACTTATATGATTGTTTTAAATCAAAAGTTTATTTAGAAGCTATGTTTCAAGTTATACAGGTTGTGCTGAGTACCTATGAGATAACATGTGTGTTTACAAGTGATATTTGAAATTTTGTGGATATTAGAGCCTTAGCGTGTCCTTTCTAAAAGAGGGCATGTGACGGGTTGAGATGTCTTATTTTAAGGCGTTACAACTTGATTTTTCAAAACTCCTCTAAATGTTCTCCAGCTTGATATATGATCAATTGAGTATTTATTGAGAATTGTATGATATTATATGATGTTTAAATGCTATGTTATGACCTTGTGATAATTTATTTGAATTTATTTTATTGGTTATGTTTGAAATTAGTTGAGTTGTACTTGAAGTAAATGAGAATTTCAATAATTTCTTTGTACAGTGATAAATCCTCGCTCGGCTATCCCCATTAGTTCCTGAGCTATTTCAGGTACACAATAACTTGCTTGATTCCTTATTAGGATATGCATCCTTTAAAATTACTTTAAATTATGAAAATTTAATAATTTCTTGAATGAGTGTCTTTTATACGTTTAATCTGGTTCGAAGACCAGTAACTTGCTTAGATTAGGGGCATGATAGTTTTAGGTGCTGAGACCACCCCTGTCATATTGAAATGACTTTCATAAGTGGTTCAGCGGGTAATTGATAGGGTATTTAGTGTCGGTATAACATTTACTTATTCTTAAAATGATATAATATGATTTAATTCAATGTTTATGGGAACACTTGAATTAGGTAATATTATGGATTGAGTTAAGTAAAGTCGAGAAACGGCTAAAAACCCTAAATGAGATTACTTATTCATTTTTAGATAAATTTTTCTTGGGGATATGAGTATCCAAGTTACTTATATCAACCCCCTAAGCATCGTGATCGTTACTCAGGTTCCCCAAAAATCCTGTTGTCCAGGGTTTGAATACTTTAGTATTATTTGGCTAACTAAAGTTTAAATAATAGTCAATTGGATGTTACATTTGCATTTAGTTTAAGCATGTGTGTATCACTTCTTATTTGTATTCGTTATTTGTGTACTGGGCCTTTGGCTCATATTTTAATAATTTTAGGTGACGATCAAGATGAGTTTTACGCGAATATGGGATATGGTACCGACTGTGAGGATTTCCTAGATGACTTGGAGGACTAGATATGACCATGGACCTTGATGAAATTCCTATTTTGTAATAGATTAGTTATGGTATCTTTTGATATTTGTATTTGATGTTATAGATTGCATTATCTTTTGTGGCTTTTGTATAGGGCTTGTAAGAAGCCTTTGTTTGTAATATCTAAACCTAGCTATATGTATATTTTGAACTTGGTTCTCTTTTGATATATGATGATGGTGATGTTTGTGTTTTTATTAAAATTTTTAAAAATCATTAGTTTTCAAATTAGTTGATTTTGAGGTTTTAGATAAACAATTCTTCTAGGACAACCTTACATATAATTCTACAGGTTATATTTGGTTGGGGAGCTGTTATCACCTGTCTTAATTGTAGGGTTGATATCAGGTCCTTATAGTTATAACGTATGTACATTAGTTTGTCATTATCCGAGACTAAACTTAAATATAAAAGTCTTAAGAACAATACTATATTTATAGTCTTGTCCTTATAATTTTAATTATTTTTATACAAGTGGTCTATCGAGCCAACCCACTTAATTCACAGGCCAGCCCACTTTGATCCACGGGTCTAGCCTGTGAGTTAAATTGGTCCACTTTTAAACATGCTAAAAAAAAGGTTAGCCTTAACCCGTTTTTAAAGTGAGTTAAACAGCTTGACTTGCAGGCTAAAGCCCATTTGTCCAGTTCTAGCAATAACCACATTTTATTAATTTGAATTCAAGTGTAACTAGCATCATAGTCTTGGCAGGCACCCTAAAATTTGGAGTAGCTCAGTCTTCCTAACAAATATATACAAATAACACACAACATAACAAATGATACAAAATCGTCTCCCCTTATTTGCTATCGGTATCAACCACCCATGCAACTAATCTACTGCAGTCGTCTCGAAAGGTAATCCATACCTCCAGTGCAACCTAATAATAGCTTGCTTTTAGAAGGACGGCATATATCATAGCAGTTAACCACTCAACAATGTAACTCACCTAGACATGGCTCTTTAGTGCCTAATATGAGCATCTTATCACTTCAACTCGCTAGCTAGTATGATATTACAACTATTGGTTTGTGTTTGTCACCTTCGACATGCCAACACTGACCGAATAAAATAAAGTTTTATTATGACGGAGAGATTTGAGACTAAACATAAAATTAATCCATCACAAAACTAAATACATGTTAAAAGAGGAACAAAAAAAAATTTATTACGTCTCACCTTTCAAGTGCCTTAACCATTTATTTATCCGTACTATGAAAGTCCCCACATTGCTTAGGATAAAGAAAAGCTTGAAACGACATTAAATGCAAGCATTTGTTACTCGAACTAATAAATCGAATGGCCATTATTTATGGCTAGGCTTCTTCTTTGTGGAAGTCCAAATAATCTTTTTGGTGCATTTTATTTATCTATATTATGGATAGCATTCCAACCCCAACGAATCCCAGCTTGGTTGTCTTTGAAAACGGTGCCATTTGGGTTTCATCAATTTAATCCCAGTCCAATGTTTGGTGAAGAACTTGTAGCTAGTACCAATTAAACTACCAAGCCAATCGGATTTGACAACATTAATAATTAATATTACAAAATTATTGAAACGCCCTAAAATTATGATCATTTCTTTTATTAAGCTATTACCAATATCATACAAATTCACATATTTATACTAATTTTCAATTAATTACACAAACGACCAAACAGATTCAAAAGATAATTTCTAGATATTCCCCAAAAGAAACCTCAAATATCACTAAATCATTAATTCATTAAATTTATTCTTTATAAATCAAATATTTGCTGAAGTTCGCAATTCAGTCAGTTTTAATTCAAATAAAATATACAAAATAGTTAATGGGGAAGCTTTTGAAAATCTTGGCACATATGTAAGTTAGGAAAAATTCTATCATCCTGTCTTCTATTTTTTTAATGGTATTTGCCATGTTGTTTATTTAACATTTTTCATTCATACTTAATCAAAATCATATTATAGCCCAAAAAAATAGTCAAAATCATATAATTAAAATACTTAATATATTAAATTTTGTATTTATTTTAAGGATCAAATGACTAAATGAACAATGTTGATCAAAAAATAAAATTCTATTAATAAGTATACTTTGACTGAGAATTATTAGATCATATTTAAGTATGAGTTACTTAGAAAGTTAGTTAAATGCCCCATAACAAATCTTTTCATAGTTTTTAACAAAAGTTTGATATTTTTAAAAACTGCAAGAACACACTAGAAAAAAATGGAGCACGTTGTTCGAGAAAGCTCCAATTACCTCCAACCACTGCACCATGTCAGAATAACTCCCCTACTTAGCAAAAGTTTAATGATGTGTTTGACAATTTTTTGAAGAAGACCAAAAAAAAAAAAAAAAAAAAGGAAAATACAAGTGTAACAGCTTGCATGAACGTTGTTGTCTTATGTGGTATGAGGATTTTGATGTTGATATTTTGAATATCAAAATATATTTGCTTTTATCTATTTTAGATTTAATTATTTATTTTAGATTTACCTAATTATTTAATTAGATACTCATAGATATAATAAATATTGTTATCCAGTTTTATTAGATTTCCTTTTATTATATTTTAGGTGGCTGAATAGTAGTTGTTAGATTATGTTTAGATTATAAGGCTCATATTTAATCTTACTTTATTATAAATAGTTCTTTATTTAGGAGTTTGAATAGACTTATTGATATTTTAAATAAAGAAATGGTTCCTTTTTCATCGATGGTGTGAGGTTATAATAAATATTCATAGGTAGTGTTGGGCCAAAAAAAAAAAAAAAATCATTGGTAGTGTAAGGCTACTGAATAATCCTGCTATTATTATTATATTCTTTTTCAATTAGTCATCAAGATCTAAATATCATAATTTATGATTAGTGATACTTAGAAGAGAAATCCAAGTAGTTGGAATTCTGTCCTGCCGAGAATCGCTTGAATTGTAAACATTGTTCAGGGAGCATCAAATTTGAACAAATCTACAGGCTCTGACAAGGAGTTGTTGCATATTGCTTTAGTGGATTTTGGCAGCGACCTTAATTATAATCAGTTCGATTATCGGGACCTGAAGGACCAATTTAGATTTCAGATTGTACGCAAGGTAAAGGTTCTCAATTATACTTCCTTTTAATTCTTGCTATTTGTGGTGAGTTTCTTGGCATTCTTTATTATAATTATTATTTAAATTAATTTGCTTGATTAATTTTTCAGCTAATCTCATATCGTCTTTTTTAAACTATTTTCATTTACGTGTGCTGCGACACTTTTTTTTTTAAATGGAAAGCTGTGAAAAAGTTTTAGAATGGAAAAAGAGTGAAAAAAATCAAAGGAAAAGAAACTTTTATTATTGTTTGGATATGAAAAATGAAAGTAGATGAAAATAAAATATGAATATGACCAAAATAGCCCCCATTACTTTTGTTTTCATTAATTCTTAAAGTCACTCTTGTAATTAAATCCCACTTCCACTCTTTGCTAGCCATTTCTCTGCAAATTTGGATAGAAAATATCCAGCCATCAAAGTGGAAACATTTACACCCTTTTCCACTCACTTCATCCACTTTCTACTTCATTAAAATTGCCAAACATTCATCTTCGTCCCATTTCCAAAACTTTCTTTCCATTTCCGCATATTTCCATTCTATCCAAACACGACATAAGTCCAAAAGGACGCACTAGCATCTCTTCATTTAATTCCTAAACTACAATTAACCTCGAATTTGCTCTATATTCCAATTTTGATGAATTGTCTTTTGAATTTGACCATGGATAAATTGATTTTGTTTCATGATTGTTTCAATTGCAAAGAGTGAGAGAATGGGGACCATGGAAATTTGTCGAAACAATGAGAGGTTGCGAAGAGTTGTTGATGTTTGTATTTATATTATTTAGGTAAATGAAAGAACCACCCTTAAAATATTTAGGTATTGCACAAACTCCAATTTTTTTAAAACTTATCACTTACATTCCTTAATTATTTGACATATGTAATTTGCAGCATATATAGATGCTTATATGGTAATTTATCCCTTTTTATAAAGGGAAAATATACAAAAATGTAGGCTATGTTTTCTTTCCAAAGTTCGGTTTTTCTCACTCTTAACATGAAACCAAAATCCAACTCTTCATCTTCTTTCAAAGATCATCAATCACATTGTATGATTCCAATCTAACACTATGGATGGCAACTTTGTAAAAAATGGAAATGGGTAGAAAAGAATGGAGGAAGAAAGAAAATAATAGAAACAAAATGAAGTGAAAATCTTTGTTTTGTATTTGGTAACTTCTAAAGGACATAGAAGGAATTGCTTCTATTTCCATTGTTTGGTTTGTATTTGAAAGGAAAGAAAAGAAATAAGAGTTAGTATTTAATCAAATTATCCTTATATTATTAAAAGTGTTGTTTTGTAATCACATTACTTTTCTACCCATTTCTCTCCCATTTTTTAGAACAAAGATGTAAACCCTTGAAAATTTTGGTTCATTTTAAGCTTAATCTTAGAATAAGAAGTCAACCGAAAACCCTAAAAGTCAACAAAAGGCTAGAACAAACCCTAGAATTTAGATCCGACATTCCCGTATTCTTTAGTCCTAGATAGCGGAATTGAAATAATTAGTAATAATAGTTCATAACAATATAAGGAAGCGTAAAAATACCATATTTGCGAATTTTTAGTGTCTTTCGAATCGAACGGGATAAGCTCTCGAAAAGCGTGTTTCAAGGCTCGGAATAATAAAAATATTCTGATAACACCATTAGATCCAAAATAATACAAGGATTTCAAAAATATCAGTTTCGTAATTTTTCGGTAACTAAATATAACAGATATCACATTTATACGCATATTTTTTTTACTACAGGTATATTATTTGTCTTGTTTACTATTCATTGTCCTATATTACTATTCATTACTATTAATCTATCTCTACTTTACCTTTCAACCTATTCTTACTACCTATATACCTATTTTTCTACTTTTTCATTTCCATTATATCTTTACATCAATTATACTTCACATCTTAATTCCTTTTTATTCCAAAACAACAAATAAAATAATTTTCTCTCCATTTCCTCCAATGGCCGGCGGCCCTCTCTTCCCTCTATCTATTTTTTATTTTACAATTTATTTTATTACATCTAATTTCCTCAATATTCAACTATAAATACCCCACCTCCCTCTACTTTTTTCACACTATCTTTACACATAACAAAACTCTCCTAAATTCACTCCATAAACACTCTCCAAAAAATTCTTCCCTAACAAAACTCTCTTCCACCAAACACTCACAAAAATCCTCCTCTACACACAAACCATCTACAATTTTCTATTACCCACATAATACCCCATTCATCTACCACCTTCATACCACATAAAAACTTTAGGTAAAACATCTATTCCTGTTTATTTACCCATGTCATATAACTTAATATGACCATAGTGTTGTTTTGAAACTCATATGAGTAGTAAAAGCAACAACATGTTCATATTTTGTTCTTTCACATGAAATTCCAATTTTATTATGTTGTTATTATGCTCCTACATATGTTGATATTATTGTTGTTATTATGCTCTAATCTAACTCCATATATATTGCTAATTATATGTATATCTATATATTTTTAGAGCCTAATGCTCACTAACTTTCTCTAACTTGCTATTATTATTGCTTTTTCTTTTTTTTTTTTTAGGACTAGTATATTCTTAGTCCCGGATTGCCTTAATGAAGTTAAGACTCGCAATACTTGATCGAGTTATCTTGATGAAGCTAAGGTTCCTAATGCATGATATTAATATTATGCTCTTACTATTTCTTATATTTATCTTATCTTATTATGATATACTTCTTTATTTCTCATGACTACATATTCATGATCATGTATGAGTATATTGATATTGTCTCAACAAAATTTTCTTAAATAAAAAGAGAAGATATGAGTTCTTTTCAAAGTAAATTTTTTGTCATGTGAGAAATGATTTTCCTATAAAAACTTGGGAATTTATCTTAGCAAATCTTTTCCAAAATCTAGAGGAGTTCATCATAAGTTTTAGTAACAATAGAACATAGGAATTTTTAGATGATACATAAAGTAGATATATCACACATGCACTTTACAAAACAATAAAGTGAAAAAGTTTTCTTTAAAATTAAAATTTCAAATTCTTGATTAACAAAAGTTTTACTAAACTTCATTAAGAAAGTTTCACCAATACTCTAGAATATCAAGGAACAGACTACTTTGAAATATCACCAATAATATTTCTTTTATAGAAATAAAATATTCTTAAGAAAAAAAATTGGTAAACAACTTAGGAAGTCATTTTAATTAAATAAAATAAACTTTAGGAAAAGTTAAGAAAATGTAAACTTTGATAAATTTTAACTACTTTCAAATAGTACTTAGAAATTACCCTCTCAACCCCTAAGAATTAAGTTATAAGAAACTTAGAAAGACAAAAATCATTTTTAGAGAAATTTGAAAGACTAAGAAATAGAATTAAAAGGAGAAAATACTCACTTAAAATAATTCAAGGAATTTTTCCAACAAACTAAGTGGAAATTTTCAAAGTTTTGTTTTTCCAATTTCTAAAGCACATTGCTTTTGCAAAAAATCATTATTGAGACAACTTCATTAAATTCATGCATATGATATGAGACATATATATATATATATATATATATATATTCTAAAGGTTTTACAACTATGATAGTATCTACATTTTGGTACAAGTATTTTTAGATAAAGAAAAGTTTGCAAATTTAAGTTTTGAAAAACTGGAATTTTCGTGATGAATTTGTACCATATGGTTTCGAGACACAATCGACTTTATATGACAAAAATAACCTTAAAAATGGATAGATCTTTTCAAATAAGTAGAAAACGGTATAATATATACAAAAGTCCGAGTTAAAATGAGTAAGTTATGGCCATTTTAAGTTGGAATTTCCACATATACGAATTTTACCGCAACTAGAAAATAGAATTAGAAGTTTCGACTAGAAATTCCATGAAATACTCATTTTGGGTATTTCCTTTGTTTAGGAACCGAGAAGGACGACGTGTACTGCGCCGATAACTACTTCGACTAAGAAAGTATCGTCATGGCCGAGTGAGTTTACTTCCCTTATTTTCATGCTTGTGATTGTGCTTGTAATTTATTCCAAGATCATTAATAGATTATAACTGTTATAATTTAGTTGTACTAGACTTAAGGAAAGATAAAATTAATGATACATGTCTTTATAACTTGTTGAAAGAATATTAAGTATATCGAGCCATGATTGCTTATAATGAGTCGTATGCTATATTAGTATGTTAAAAGTGTTTGAAATTGGTTGATCACCTGAAAGAATTTGTAATACAAATGGCCAGACTTAAAAATAAAATTGAGACATGCACTTCATTCGTAGCGTCACATCGCATTTACTATCATACAAATTGTGGGACATGAGTATGATAGTAGTGGTTGACATAACCGGTAGTATCTGTGTATGGCGAGTAGGAGCCGATAAGATCTACAAATTGATGGCTAGTAGGAGCCAGTAATAACTATATATTTTTTATGGTGAATAGGACCCATTAAGATCTATAAAAATGGTTTTCAAAAAAAATGATGGTTGTAATGGGCCGGAATACCTAACCACGAATGAAGGGCATAAATTCATTCAACATATGATTCCTAGAAAATCATATGTCTTGTATGCTCACGTGCTTATTACATTCCATTTGCTTGTCTAATAATATTGGTTGTTATTTTGTTTTTAGTATGATTATTGGGATTATACTCACTAAGCTCGTAAAGCTTACGTCCCTATAGATATTTGTATTCACAAGAACACCTGTTCTTATACCTGAGGTCTCCTCATATCCGCGTAAGTTTTCTTTTGAGAGCTTCTGAAGGAAATCTACTTGAAGGATTAGACAAGAATTCATTTAAAATCTTTTGATGTAGTATTTAAGTTATTGTAAAAACTACTAGTTTATTTGATCCTTAGGATATAGTGGGGATATGCCCCTAAGATTCATGTAATAGACTCTTAATTATTATTATTACGAACTATCTTTATTTCTAGATTCTTGTATGTTCAATCTTACTTGCTTAGACCACACTTCCCAAAAGTATCTCCTATTACCGTGTTGGATGCCTTACATGTAATATCGAGACTTTCGTATGACTAAGGTAGTCATTCTTAAGTCTTGATATTATATGTGGCAAACTACAGTGTTTAGGGTACCCTTTGAGGCGTGACAAAAGATGTAGGTTGAATAGAGGGAAACTTTCCTCCCATTTCTTCTCTTTATAACTCATTTCTTGTTACGCTCCAAATGGTACCCTAAAGGTAACAGTCTGCCACACTTAATATGAAAACTTAAGTATGACAACCTTAGTCATTCCCATAAGCTTCGACATTACGTGTAAGGCATGCTCTCACAATATTAAAGGACCATACTTTGAAATATGAAGCTTAAGAAGATATAATAATAATTTAAGAAATGTAAACCATAATATTTATTCATTCATCAATAATTGTCTAATAGGCCTTAGGGGCATTCCCCCATCAAAATAAACTATAGTCTATTATAAGAAATTTTCTCATGAAGTCTACATCTAAACTAATGCTAAACTTCATCTAAAATTCCTTAACCAAAAGGGAAATACGTTACTACAAGGTCCCTTTAGCTTCAACAACAAAGAGTTAAACTACAAAAGATATCTATGGAGGTATAACCTAACAGGGTTTGTGAGAATTACTTCCATAAGTAAATACTTGAGTAGCAAAATTCAAATAAGTTATTTAAGCATTGAAGTGAAACGCAACATACACATGAGCAAGCAAGGCATATAGTTTTCTAGGAACTATATTGAATGGATTTACACTCTCCATTTGGGGTTTGGTGATAGTAAGTAATCTCAAACGAGTTGTCTTAGTTGAGTCATGCTTTCGATAATTACCACCAAGCATATTAAGTCCACTTGTCTTGAGTCATGCTTTCGAATTACCTCTAAGCATTGTTTTAATTCCTTGTTGCCAAGCATTCACTTTCAATCATTGTCGCCAAGTGTTGCTTTCGACCATGTTACTATCCTTTTCACTTAAGGATAATAACCCCATGTAATGTGACTCACTACGTGGTATGCATGAATCAATTTATTTAAGATATCATAGCATCATTATTGTCAATTTTTAAGGTGATCATAGAATTTCAAACATATCAAATTTTTAAGGTGCTCATGAACAAACCTTACTTTATTACTATGTTGTTTTATTATTATTGTTATGTTATTATGCTCCTAATCTAACTTTATATATATAATTAATATTTATATGTATATCTATATATTTCGTTGAGCCTAAATGCTCACTAACTCTCTAACTTGCTTTTATTATTGCTTTCTCTTTTCTTTTTTTTTTTCTTTTTCTTTGGGACTAGTCTATTTTTAGTCCCGGGATGCCTTGATGAAGCTAAGGCTGCCAATACTTAATTAGGTTACATTGATGAAGCTAAGGCTTACAATACTTGACCGAGATACCTCGATGAAGCTAAGGTTCACAATGCTTAGAATATAGTTCTTACGAATACATATTAATCTTACTTTTTCATTTCTACATAATCATATTCTTGCATGATTAGAATATTGTTGTCTTAATAAAAATAAAAATGGTTCTTTTGTTAATAAAAAACAAGTAAACTAAATTTCTTATCACTTAAACAAAGGATTTTGCAGTAAGAGATCTAAGTTTTGTTTTTAATAAACTCTTTTCAAAAGCTTAGAGAAGCTAATAATAAATTTTAAATTATTAGTAATGAAGATTTCTTCACATAATAAAGGAAACTCATTTCTTTCATAAGTAGGAACTAAATACTCCATAAAAATATAATTTTTAGCATTAAACTTGAGATTTTAATCCAACCATATCTTTTATAAAACTTAAATAGGTTTATCATAGACTTTGCAAAATCACTTACTAAGAATGCTTCTACAAGACTTAGTTTTTAATATTGTTATTCTTTTTTCAAAGTTAAAATGAAATTTTTTCTAAGTTCTAATATTGATAATTCTTTATTAGGAAAACTTTTCTTATAAACTTATCTAAAAAGATTATTCCACCACTTGATAAATATTAAGAATAAAACAAATTTTTCAAATCAAGATAAAATCAACTCACGATTTTAGAAACCAACTTAGGAAAATAAAATTTGCCAAGAAAGTAAAGTTTTAAAGGTAAACTTATTTTATAAAGAAGAAAAAAGAATATAGACATACATTTAACACAACTCTAAATATTAGACCACAACAACAACTTAAGGAAAATTTTCAAAAGCTTATTTTTCAATCACTAGAAATAAAGTTGGTAGATAACTTAAAGAACCAAATTTGTGGAAATTATATTACTTTTGAAAAAAATAGCAAATGAAATTAAAATAGGAAAACACTCACTTATATCAACCCAAGAATTTTTAAGTTTCCTTCTACTAATTTTAAAAAGGAAAAATTTTTAAAGTTTCATCTTTTAAAATTCTTAAAAACAAATTGTCTTGTGAAAAATCAATTATGAGACAACACTACAAAAAAATCATGCATGCAATATAAGTAATATATATATATATGTGCTCAAAGGATTTTTCAACTATATAAATATCCATATATTTTGCTTAAGGATTTTTGGATAAAGAAAAGTTTGGAAAATCATATTTTGTGAACTATGAAATTCGTAATTATTCTGTACCATGGTAATTTGCAACCCAAATGGCTTTTTATGACAAAAATAACCTTAGAAATGGTGTCACGCCCCATAGGGTACCCTAAACGTAACAGTTTGCTACATGCCATACAAGACTCTCGAATTACCACCTTAGTCCTTCGAGGGCCTCGTATAGATGTAAGGCGTACTTTTACGACAATAAAATACAAGTCCGAATGGAGATAAAAGCTTAACTTGACATGCATTAACAATAGGATATAACTCATGATGCAAAATACATATTACATTTACTAAGGGGCATTCCCCCACAAAAGAATATTTAGTGGCCTTATACAGTCATCCAAGGTTTTAAAAGTTTCCTATGGAAGTCTAAACAGTAATTTCAATTTCTAGGGGAAACTCCTAGCTCTTGTACTTGTGCGGTCGAGTGACGCTGTCTAAGCCATATATTCGGTAGCTATAAAAGGAATAAATTGTAGGGACATAAGCCAACTAGCTTAGTGAGTGAAATCTTCCACAACAACATTCATGTCACAACAGTTCAAACAAGTGATTTATACAAACAAGTGAATGCACTTGTAAGCGCTTGGTTTTTAGAAGTAATCTTAAGCCTTAACCCTAAGCCGGGAAGTCAACCGAAAACCTTAAGTCAACAGATCTCAAGTTTAACCCTACAGTTTAGATCCGAAAATTCCATGTTCGTAAATCGAGAAATCAAAAAATTTAGTAAAGTGTGTAAAATAGTCTGTAATAATATTTGATTTCTTAAAAATATCATATTGGTTTATTTTCGGCTTATTTCGAACCCAATTGGATATTGTTATTGGAAAGCGTGTCCTAGGGCTCGAAAAATTAAAAATATATCTTTAATATTTTTAGACTCGTATTTCCATAAGGATTTCAAAAATATCGAGTTCATAATTTTTCGGAATCTAAAAATATCAATTATAGCTTATATAAGCACATTTTGGCCGTAACGGTAACATATTTGTTGAAATACTAAAATAATGCAATTAATTATTTAATTTTAATTATAACAATTCTGCCACTTATTTAAAAATATTTTTCTTAAATTTATTTTATATATTTTCTAATAAAAAGCACTTTGTCAACCCATACTTCAAGTACACTTCAATTGTCACTTCTACACATTATTCAAGCTTTCTTTCACTCATTCTACACTCAACTTTCAATGTATGGCAGCTGACCATACTCATTAAAACAGCCACTTTTCTTTATTTTTTTATTTATTTAATGAATTAAAGCCTCATTTAGTTAGCACATTAAGTACAACAAGTTACACTTTCAAAAAAATCAAGTTACAATTTGTCTACACTCCCTCTCTCCTCTTGCTTTCCACGTGAACTTCCCCCAATTCTGCCCTTGTTTATTTTTGTTTTCTCTTTTTTCATTTATTTCACACTCATTTAATACACCCTCTCTCTATTAAATGCATTTCATTTACACACTTTCCCTCTTTACAAACCCTACCTCATTTACTCTCCATTTTCTCTTTATTCCTCTCTTTCCCTTGTTCTTGCACAAGAATAGAAGCTGCCCCCATTTTCATTTATTGCTTCCACACTCTATTCTTGAAGATCTTTGAGTAAATCTTTCTTCTTAAGCTTCTATAGACACTATAGGTTGATTATATGAAGGTTTCATGCATCAAAGGACTCTCCATAATGCCTAAAGGCTAGAGATGATGATGCCAAAACTTTGAACACTCCTCTTGTTGATGATTTATAATGTTATTGCTATATTTGTTGTCTTTAAGACTTTATTATCTTTATATTTTTATTATACTTGTAGATCTAATTTTTATGAAGCTTTGGTTATGTTTATGTTTAGACTTATAGGTTTAGAGCTTACTACCATGTATTTCTTTTATATTCATGTTCATATTATGTATAGATCTTAGATTCTTGAATAAAAATAGTGAAATTCGTATCTTGACAAAACCTATATTTAAAAACCCTCTTCCAAGTCTCAAAATGGGAGTTTTAGTTGAGAAAATGAAGGTTTAATGAATGTATACATCAAGACTTCTCTTTACAAGGATCAAAGGTGATTTTCAAAAGTTATTTTCAAAATAAAAATATCATTTTCGGATTTTGGCCAAGACATGGTTTAAAACATGTTTTAAACTCAAAAATGAAGATTTTATTTAAGAAATGGAAGGCTCTTAAGATAGGATATGTAAAGAATGATTTTTCATGAGTCTTGATGGATTTTATCAAGAGATATGTTCAAAAACAAATTTTGAAAATTTGGATCTAAGCCAAGACTCATTTTTAAAACCTATTATCTAATCCCAAAATGAAGATTTAGACAAAAATATAAATGACTCTTGGTATAGATATTCTAAGGATTGGAATTTCATAAGCTTAGATGTTTTCCTAAAAGATATTTCTAAAATAGAGAGTTTTGTGAAAGACAAGTCTAGATCTGATTTTCATTCTAAGACTCAAGAAGGAAATTCGGATTTTGGAAGAGATGAATTTTGAAAACCTTATTTTAGACTTCAAAACAAGAGATTTATGTGGAAAATGGAATGTTTTGATAATAGGTGACATAAGAAAATTATTTTCATTGAGTCATGTTAGTTTTAATAAAGGGTTTTTCTCAAAACAAGAAAATGAGTTTCAACTCAAAATTTCAGTTTTTACAAAAGTAGATTCTTAGAATTTTCATTTGGATGGTATCTTGATGATCATATAAGTATTCAATTCTTTATCTTTGGCTAGAAGTTCTCTTTACAAGTGTAGAACCAATATAAGATGATCTAAAAAGATTAAATGGAACAAAAGTAGCAATTCTCAATAATAACTCAAAACTGGAATTTTCGCAACCCTACTGTACAGTGGTTTTTCGACACTCAAATGACCTTGTATGCTTGATTTAACTTAGGAAATGGATAGATCTTTTGAAGTGGATAGAAATCGATATATAATATGCGCAATTCCGAGTTAAATTGAGTTAGATATGACTATTTTAAGTTAGGACTTCATCTTAGACGAAAATTGACAAAATTAGTAAATAGAATTGTTAAGTTATTAGAATTTTATGAGAAAATACTCATTGAGGGTATTCCTTGTACTTAGGTGATATGGAGGACGGATTTCTACTCCCCGAGGACTACTATGACTAGTGGATTTCTCTCCATGCCGAGTGAGTTCATTAAATAGTTGTACTCATGTATGTGCTTGTAATCGTAGTGGCACTAGAATTAAAAAAAAGATAAAACTATGATGAGTTATGATTTAATCTTGGTTGAATGAATAATAAGTATATCGAGATGAGATATGTTGTAAATATCATTGTGTGAGCTAGTATAGACTTTGATTGTCTGAAATTCTCGATGATCACATTTAATCTCCATAATTAACATGCCATGATTATATGAATAAATTGTACATGCATATCACGTAGTGAGTCACATTGCATTAGCTAATATACTTTTGGTGGGACAAAAGTATATTAGCAGAAGACGAGGGGGCCTATGTTAACATTAAGGATGTGAGATCGCTTAAGTTAACGGATGTAGAGTAAGCACATAAAACTACAACAATAAAACAACAGAGGTTGTATAACTAAGAGAAAAAGATCGGGATGATGGTTGCATGACTTATGGACCACCCCACTCAAAATTGGAATTTATGGTTGTATGTCTTATGGACCATCCTAACCCCGAATGGAGGGCGTAAATCCATTCACATATGGCTCCCGGAAAGTCATATGCCTGTATGATCATTTGGTTGTGCATTTCATATGGCTGCTAATAACTTGTCTAATATATACTGTTGTTGAGTATTAAATATTTGGGAATGAATCTCACTAAGCCTGTTAGCTTACACCCCGATAGTTTTGTTGTGGTGTTCCTATTTTTGGTTGTTCCGAGAGAACACTTTTCATAGGGTTATCTTTTGGATAAAGGAGCTTTTGAAGAAGTCGGGACCTAGCTAGAGGAGTGGACTTCTAGGAAAATCTCATCGATATAAACCCTAGTATTTGTAAATTTGAATTTAGAATGTACGGACTTCCATTATTATTTTGGCGGAGGTATGCCCCCTTGACTTTTGTAAAGATTTAACTTATTTATCTCGTTGTGATTTCTATTCTTAATGCTAATGTATGCCTTCTTTAAACTATTCTATTCAAAGTGTGATCCTAAAAGTTGTGCAAGTACACCTTACACCCGATATATAAACTTATGGGATGACTAAGGTTGTCATACTTAAGTTTAAATATCGAGTGTGGTGGACTGTTGCGTTTTGGGTACCCTTTGGGGCGTGACAGCGCCAAACACATGAGAACAACATACATATGACTAGCCGGAAATCATATGTGGATGGACTTGCGCCCTCCATCCCGGGTTAGCAGATTAACGAATACTGTGGTACTAACTTTATGCCGTTTATAGTTCACGGGTAACCAACCATTATTTCGTTTCGAGATCACGATTAACCAACCAATTAATCTCATTTATGGATCACGATTAACTAACCAATGCTAATGCTCCTTCCCATTATGATATGCATATGTCCGAATTTGGCATTAGTCCGAATAGTTGATTAAGTCATTTTATTCAGGCGATCAAACAATTTCTCAACATAACATCATAACCAACTACACAACCAGAAATTATCACCCGGTTTCGATATTCTTATTTTTAGTTCTCATATCATCATCAACATACAATTTCCCATTATTCCCCATCCTACATATTCATTTCACTTGGCCTACATTCTAGTGCACTAATTTATCAAGCATATACAATAAATGAATTGAGAAGAGAAAACTCACTCCGCCATTGGTTCGCCGGTCTCTTAGTAGTAATAATCCGGGGGTAAAGACTCGACGTCCTCAGGTTCACCTAAACACAAAAGAAACACCCTAATAAGTATTCTACCATCTAAGAATGTCAAAACTCTAAGACAACGTAGTAAAATCGAAATTCACGTCATTTCCAAAGTCCCGATTTAAAATGGTCATAACTTGGTCGTTTTAACTCGAAATTTCACAAATTTTATATCGATTTCTATCTACTTCGAAAGAGCTATCTAAATCTGAAGTTTAAACCAAGTTTTGAAAATATTTAAGTCTCGGAAATGACGGATCAGTTCTGGTCAGTAGGTATGTTGATTCCAAAAATGTGATTTTCATGAATGCTCTTGAGGTTCCTAAGTGTAGAATGAAATAAATGCCATGATAACGAATTTCCCTATCATGAATGTCATGATATGAACTCTTATGTGCTTAAGTCCTCATAATTTGTTAGATTAAAAGAATTTAGATAACCTTTATCTTAGGAAACCATTTCATGCCATTGGTTAACTATTAAATTTGCTACACTTGGTCACACTTACTTGTTCTAAGGATTTTCCTTAGGAAAATTCTATTTACTCTAAAGAAAAATTGACCCTTACATTAACTATATCCTAAGGCCTTTATTTCTCTAATTAAATCTTCATTTGCAAGCTTATAAGTGAGTCTTATACTAGGGTGGGTCCAAAAATCCGAATTTTTGCAAAACTCATTCTTAAGTGGATTCTTTTAAGAAAAATGTATTTTATACCTAGAATTTTAGGTATTCACTTTACCTATACCCTAAGGACTTTATTTATTTAAGAAAATTCCATTTTTGAGGTTGGAAAATTAGTGTTTTCTAACCACCTATTGAGTATTACGAATTTTGCTTACAACAACTTTTAACTCAAAATTTCCATTTGACTTCATCTTTTGTTTTTAATATTTTCTTTGGTAAAAACTCATTTAAACTCATGAAAATTGTCATCAAACATCATCTATCATTTATAGGCTTCATTTTTCTTGTAAAATACATGTTTTGAAGTTGATAAAAGGGTTTTTAAACTAGGTTTTCCATGTCATCCGAATTTACCCTATTTCATTTCTTGAAAAGAGTTCTCCTTTTTGGTTTCATAGACTCATCTACCTATAGATCTATATACTAGCAAGTTTATTTACTCAAGACAAAGATCTTGATGACTATTAATGCACAAAGACTCAAAATAGAGATGAGATCTTAAATGACTACATGAATGTGAATGGTAAAATGATAGATCTACCATCTTAGATTCTTAAATAGGTTTTGAAAACATAAAAACTAAATTTTTATGAAAGGTCTTTTGTTCAAAACAACTTTTAGATGGATGATCATGAAGCTCATGGCATGAAAGCTTGTTTAAATGCAAGATCTACTTTGTGATGGTTTGGTATTCTTGTATTAATATTTCCTTGTCCCTAACAAGAGCTCATGGGGACCTTTAAATGGAAATACTCAAGAATATCCTTGCCATTACAAGGATCTAAAGGTAAAAGAAGTAAGGTCCTTTTACTTAAGAGTAAAATAGAAGGCAAATGAAAAAAAAAAAAAAATTGTGTGGGAGCCACTCACGGCAAAGGAGTGGGGGAGGGAGAGGAAAAGAGAGTGTTTTCACCTTTAGAAAATTTTGAAATGAGAAGAATGAAGAGAGAGAGAGAAAAAGTGGTTTATATATTAAGTGAAATTAGCTTAGATGTGATAAAAACAATTAAAAAAAATGCACGATTGGAGTCAATTGGGAGGATCACGCCGGCATGCATATGTGAGGGAGGGTTGTTTTTTTATTTAATTTGTTTTGATAGTTTTGTGTATTAAAGGTCATAATTAGTAATAATTATTTAGAGACAAATAATTCTTGGAAAAGAAAATATAATTGAGTGTTTGTAAGGATGTAAGAGTAGGGTATGGGTTGTGAGTGTAGTAGGTTGTACTTGTGAATAGTAATGAATAGTAATCAAGACAACTTAATTACCGGTAGTAAGAAAAATACGAATAAAAGGGCTATAACTGTATTTTTCATAAACGAAAAATTATGAAATTTATATTTTTGAAATCCTTATTTAATTTCGATTCAAATGAGTATTCATAAGTAAATTTTTGAAATTCAAGCTTGGGGCACGTTTTTCTATAATAAGTCTCCAGAAGGCCTGGAATTGAAATTTTCTCAAAATCTGATCTTTTCTTGGCTTGAAAGATATTCAAGAACTATATTCAAGATTAATTTTTCTTATAAAAGTTTCTTAATTGGAAACCGAGGAAAAGCCGAATTCAGGGTTCCTAGGTCTCACTCCTATCTTAAGCTATTCCGGTTTAGGGTTTTGGTTTCCGGTTCTCGAGTCATCTTAGTTACTAGAAAAACTGAGGTTTACAGTTCTTGCTTGCTTTTATTATCTACTTAAATGTAAACCCATGTGAGTCTCCTATTATCTTGGAAGCACGCCTTGCATGTGATATCGAAGCTCTTACATGACTAAGGTTGTCATTTATTAGCTTTAATATTATATGCGGCGAACTGCCACGTTTAGGGTACCTTTCGGGGTATGATAGAGTTTCAGAAGACCCACATGCTCATTTGAAGAACTTCTTGCGTATATGTTCTACTATCAAGACCAATGGGGCACCAAATGAATCAATATGCCTTTTATTATTCCCTTTTTCCCTTAAGGACATGGCATGGAGTTAGTTGGAATCATTACCTCCTTATTCACTAACAAATTAGGATCAAGTGGCACAGAGGTTTTTAGAACAATTCTTTCCTCCCAACAAAACAATCCAACTAAGAAATGAGATATTCTCCTTCCATTAGTTTGAAGGAGAAAAGCTTTATGAAGTATGGGAGAGATTTAAGGAACTTCTTAGGCGTTGTCATTACAATGGGATTAAATTACATGATTTGGTCAGGATATTTTATTCATCCCTTGGTGATCAGTTGAAGATCATGATTGACTCCATAGCTACTGGTGGTTTGATGAAGAAGAGTACGACTGAGGCTTATGATTTAATTGAAGACATGGCGAGGAACACTTTTTGCTGGCATAGTGAAAGGAACAAACCACGACCCGTTGCTACTATGTGTGAGTCAGATTCGATTTCTCAACTTAAGGCACAAGTTGCATTTTTTATAGGTCAAATGAGCAAGATGAAATCGGGTATGGAAGCTTTGCCTCAAGGTGATTTCTCAATGGGTTCAATGGAAGATTCTTATGATCCTAAAGATGGTCCAAGCATAGCAGATGTGAATTTTATGAATAGATCATATAGAGGGTCTAAGAATTATATCCTTACAGCAGTACCTACAATCCAGGTTGGAGGAATCATCCTCACTTCTCTTTGAGCAACCAAAATCCTCAAAGAGCAAGCTATCCATCTGGGTACCCAAAGTCATAGCAATAACAATTACCAGCATTACAGCAACGTCTTACCTTACCACCAACTGAGAAGAAGCCAAGTGTTGAGGATCTTCTGTCACAGTTCATCTAGAGTTCTTATGCATGCCATAGGAATCAGGAGGCATCCATCCATAACTTGGAAAAGCAAATTGGCTAATTGTCCAAGATGTTTTTTGAAAGAACTCCTGGGTCTTACTTGGAAACATAGAGACAAATCCTAAGGAGCAAGTGAAGGTTGTTACACTTAGGAGTGGAAGGAATTACATGATCAGAAGGTTTCCCCTGAGAAAGTAAAGGAGAAGGAAGAAGATTCAAAGGTTGTAATTGAAAGGAAGAAGGAGAAGTTAGAAGAATTAGTTGAGAAGGAGATGAAATCACCTATAAGGGAGTATAACCCTCCATTACCCTATCCATCAAGGTTGAAGAAGACAAAGGATGATGAGCATTATAGCAAGTTCTTGGAACTTTTCAAGCAGCTTCATATCAACCTTCCCTTGGTGGAGGCACTAACACAGATGCCCCAGTATGCAAAATTCCTTAAGGAACTACTTCCCAATAAGAGGAAGTTAGAAGAACTTTCTACTGTTACTCTTGGAGGAGAGTGCTCAGCTATTATACTAAATAAGTTACCATGAAAGATGAAAGACCCGGGTAGTTTTACTATCCCGTGTTTAATTGGTGACTTACCTGTAGAACGAGCACTTGCAGATTTGGGAGCAAGTATAAATCTCATGCCCTACAAGATGTTTAAAAGACTAAACTTAGGAGAGCCAAAAGCCACTCGTATTAGTTTACAATTGGTAGATAGATCCATAAGATTTCCAAGGAGAGTGGTAGAGGATGTGCTAGTCAAAGTGCAAGATTTCATTTTTCCCGCTGATTTTGTCATCCTTGATATGGATGAAGACGTGGATGTGCCACTAATATTGGGGAGACCATTCTTGGCTACTGCTGGGGTGGTGATTGATGTCAAGGATGGCAAGTTAGTCCTCAGAGTTGGTGGTGATGAGATGGTCATTCAAATGACAGATGTCTTCAGGCAAACGATGACTAATGATGATACCTGTTTTTACATTGATTCACTTGATTTGCATGTTTCTGATTTCATGCAGGAATTCTGAGTAAGGGTGCATTGGAGTTGAGATTGGCTTCGAAAAATCAAGAAGATTGTTTGACTAAGGAAGTAAATGAGATAAGAGAACATTTGGAAGTCCAGCTAAGGTTAAGAAGTGAAGCAATTTTTAAAGAGATTGTAAGGGGTGACATAACCAAATTGAAGCCATCTGTAGAGGAACCACCGGAGTTGGAGTTGAAATAATTACCTGAGTATCTAGAATATGCATTTCTTAATAAAGATTCCAAGCTCCCAGTTATAATATCATCAAAGCTTAAGGAAGGTCAGAAGGAACAGTTATTGATGGTGCTTAGGCAACATAAAAGAGCATTGGCATGAAAGATTTCAGACATAAAAGGGATTAGCCCTTCCTTTTGCACACATAAAATTTTGATGGAAGATGGATACAAGCATGTGTGCAACCACAACGAAGATTGAACCGAATATGAAAGAAGTGGTAAAGAAGGAAGTAGTGAAGCTCTTAGATGCTAGATTGATTTACCCTATTTCAGATACTTCATGGGTAAGTCCCGTATAAGTGGTTCCTAAGAAGGGGGGAATGACTGTAGTGCCAAATGAAAAGAATGAATTAATCCCAATGCGTACGGTCATTGGATGGAGAGTGTGCATTGATTATAGGAAACTAAATGATGCCACTAGGAAGGATCATTTCCCGTTGCCATTCATCGATCAGATGTTGGAACGATTGGAAGGACATGCATATTATTGTTTCATGGACGGCATGTCGGGATACTTCCAAATCCCCATAGCGCCTGAAGATCAAGAGAAAACTACCTTCACTTGTCCTTATGGTACTTTTGCATACCGGAGGATGCCATTTGGCTTATGCAATACCCCTGCAACTTTTCAGTGTTGCATGATGGCAATCTTTGAGGACTTGGTAGAGGAAGTTATGGAAGTCTTCATGGATGACTTCTCAATGTTTAGGGACACATTTGATGGTTGTTTGAAGAATTTAAAAAGGGTACTTCGAAGGGGTGAGGAGACGAATTTGGTATTAAACTGGGAGAAGTGTCACTTCATGGTGCAGCAAGGAGTTGTTTTGGGACATAAAATATCAAGGAAAAGGATTGAAGTTGATACAGCAAAGGTTGAGGTCATTCATAAACTACCACCACCATCATCGGTCAAGGCCATTAAAAGGTTCTTAGGGCATGCCAGGTTCTATAGGAGATTCATTAAGGATTTCTCCAAGATAGCAAGGCCATTGACCAAACTATTGGAGAAGGATGCCCTTTTGAATTCAATGAGAGCTGTTTAGAAGCTTTTAATGTATTGAAGGAAAAACTTATAAACGCTCCAATAATGGTGGTACCAGATTGGAATTTGCCTTTTGAATTGATGTAAGACGCAAGCAACTCAGTGGTTGGGGTTATACTTGGACAGAGACAGGACAAGCATTTCCATCGCATTTACTATGCCAATAAGACCCTCACACCGACTCAAGAGAATTATACCACCACAGAGAAAGAGTTATTGGCGGTGGCTTTTGCCTTTGACAAATTTAGATCCTACTTGGTTTTGTCAAATGTTGTTGTCTACACGGATCATTCAGCATTGAACTATTTACTTTCTAAGCTTGATGCAAAGCCAAGACTGATCAGATGGATCCTTCTCCTCTAAGAGTTTGATTTGGAGATTAAGGATAAAAAGGAGGCGGAAAATTTGGCTACTAATCATTTGTCCCGACTAGATAATCCACATCTAATTGAGTTAAATGAAGAGGGCATAAATGATAAGTTCCCAAAGGAGAGTTTGTTTTCCGTAAGTGTGGTTAAAGACCATTGTATTCCTTGGTTTGCAGACATAGCAAACTATCTAGTAGGAAAGGTCCTACCACATGACATGGACTTTCACAAGAAGAAGAAGTTCTTTTTAGAACTTAAATATTATTTTTGGGAAGATCCTTTTCTGTTTAGGGTTTGTGCTGACCAAGTCATCAGATGATGTATATCTCATGAGCAAGGGCAAGAAATTCTGCTACGTTGTCATAGTGGTCCAACTGGAGGCCACTATAATGCAAATAGGACCGCTCAGAAAGTTCTCGAATCAAGTTTCTACTAGCCCACTATCTTTAACGATTCACATTTGTTTGTTTTGTCTTGTGACAGGTGTCAGAGAGTGGGAAACATCTTTGAGAGGGATGAAATGCCACGGAAGTATATACTAGAATGTGAACTATTTGATGTATGGGGAATCGACTTCATGGGTCCATTCCCTAGCTCATATGGGAATAAGTATATTGTAATATACGGAAATAAAGATGAAAATACAATTAATTATGAACCATGAGATGAGATAGGATGCGTTTAAGGTCAAAACAAGTAAATTGTAAAGTTTTAAATTTAATTGTAGAACAAATGTTGAAGTTCAGATTTCTATAATTTTTGACAGATTCAACGTCGTAGCCTAGAGAATCTACGCCACTGATAGAGATGGCGTAAGAAGGGAATAGTAGCATTTTTCTTAACGCTGGGTGGAATGCCACCGATGTACAATAGGGGTTCTCTTAATGCCAGGTAGAAACACCGCCGACGTAAGGCATGGATTTACCAGCGCATGTAATAGGATCGAATTTTTGGGAATTCAAAGCCTCGATGAACGCCACTAGTTCTCATGTAAATGTTATCAGCATAAGGTGTACGCCGGCAAGATTTAAATGTACGTGGGCGGCATAGGGCCGGCATATGGCCAAATTCTATAAATACGAGATGCGAAAAACGTTTTTAGATAGAATTTTTGTTCATTTTCTTCTTGCGGTAAAAAGGGTTTTGGAGTGTTCTTGGAGATCTAGGCTTGGAGAATCATCTGGAGTGTGTCTTCGATCCAAAGTAAGTGATTTTAACCTTCTCTCATGGATTAAATACGAATTTATATCAGTTTGCTTGGGGTTTTGTTGTGTTCTTGAAGGAAAAACGTGGGAAGATTTAGATCTCGGATTTAATCTGTCTCGGTTGGATAAGGAATGAGTTTTATGATTAAAACAAGTAAGTACATTGTTCTTATACAAGGTTCATACGAATTTCATGGAAATTCTAAGGATTTTGTGATTGTTTTCATGAAGGAAAACCCTATATTTGGTTGGAATCCGAATTTATGGATGTGAGTCGAGTTTTTGTGATCCAAATCAGTAAGTTTCATCTTTTCATTCATAAATTTAATCAATGTAAGATTAGATGATCTTTATATGTTCTTCTTGTCATATAATATTAGGGTTTTGAAGGATTATCGAGTTCTATATATTGTTGTGGAAGATTGATCGGGTTAAACAATGCAACTTAGTGATTTTCTTTGTTAGGTTAGGATTTCGGGAGTTATAGTACATTAGGATGTGTTTATATCATGTTCTTATTTGTTATATATATGTATGTTTTTTATAGGAATTTGGAGATTTGGGTTTGTTGTTGTATTATTAATATTGATTGAAGTATTGTGGAGATTCGAGAGATTTTGTTGTGGTTGAGCGTTGTCGATAAAGGATTTTTAAGAGATTCAGATTAGAATTTCGTAAGACTAAGAAAGGTACGACCAATCCTTGCTTCCTGTTTTTGCTTGTAAGTTTAGTATTGATTGATGGTTATAGAAACATAATTTCTTAATAAACCTAATCATTATTCGGTTTAATAATTGTATGTTTGGTTCTGCTTGGCTTTGACCAGTAAAGACCTGGCAGACAGTGATACTAGTGAGGTACCCTGATGATTTTGGTGTGAGGTTGTCCCTAGTGGACTCATGCCTTGATATGATTCCAGTAGAATTAGGTGTTTTGGATATGGGGTGTTTAGGGAGTACTCACTCATCCATATATGTATATATGATTATTATTTTCAAAGAGTTACTTGTTTTTCAATGGGGTCTGAGTAACTCTGAGTTCAGGATTAGAGTATACCTAATACTAAACTGTGTTGTTTTATTAGCTTAAGAAAGATAATAAATGACTGTTTGCATTAATTTAAGTTGCATGAATTATCTGCTTGTTATATGTGCATATGCATTTGTTTTTGAATTGGAGTTATCGTACTGGCGTCGCTGCTCATTCTTTTAAATTTCAGGTACAAGTGAAGAAGATATAGTATATAATCTTTTTGGATATGAGTTATTCGTTGATAGTGGGTAGGCGATACTGGACTCGACTACTCAGTAGAGAGCTAGTCTTCAGATATCAGGATTTCTAAAAAAACATGTTTAGATCATTTGGAGTTGTAGTTGGATGTTCATGTTGGTTTTAAATGAAAAGATTTTAATATAAACAGTTTTTTATTTCTGTTGAATTTTGTTGGCTATGATGTCAACTTGGATTTTATGCTTGAACCAGGAGCTTATGTTTTATGAAGTTTATTGTTTTTAGGTTTGGTATCCTATGAGATACCCTATGTGTGTTTACAAGTGTTAATTGTATTATTGTGGATATTAGAGCTTGTGGATATTAGAGCCTTTGCGTGTCCTATTTAAGAGAGGATAAGTGGCGGTTTGTAATGCCTTCAGGTTAGGGCGTTACAGCTTATTTGGTATAAGAGCTATAGGTTTTGAATCATATAGATTTAAGTTTTGATTCCTTAGGACGGTGAGATTTGAGGAGTGGGGTAGAACCATAGGTTTGTTGTTTAGTTAAGTTTGATGTTGGCTTATAGATTTAAGTTTTAATCTTGAGTTGGATACACTTAGTCTAATCTTGTGGTGTTTTGTTGTGTTAAAATGCCTCCAAGAAGAAAAATTCCTGAGGAGAATGAGAATTTGGGGCAGCAGCAGGATGAGTAGCAGGCTCAGAATCAGGACTTGCCACCACCTCCACCTATTAGACAGCAGGTTTCGGTTGATGCTGCACAGCTTATGTAAGTTGAATGCTTTGTTAGGAGTGGTTGGTCAACAACAACAAGATATGAGGAGGGATATGCAAATGGTCCAAGAAAACGCTGAAGCTTAGAGACTGAAGACACAAAGGCTGAATGGGAATGGAGGGAATGGAGTTAGGCATGCAGATGTGCTTGGTTTGAATAAATTTGTGGACCTGGTGCATAAGTTTGAGCCAGTACCAGGTAAACCTCTCGAAGCACAGTTATGGATGGCAGAGATTGAGAAGACATTTGCTGCTCTTGATATTCCAGAGAACAAGAAAGTTGAATATGCCTCCTATTTGCTGATTGGATGAGCTAATAATTGGTGGCTGAGTACCAAAAGACACATGACTGGTATGATTACATGGAAAATGTTTCAGTAGGCCTTCTATAGAGAATTCTTTCCTGATAGTGTTAAGTAGAGAATGCTTCAAGAGTATTATACTCCGCAGCAAGGGAAGATGACAGTGGAAGAATATTAGGCAGAATTGCATAGATTGATGAGATTTCTACCTAACGCTCTGAAAGAGAGTGAAGAGCCCAAGGTTAGCATATTCATCGCTGGACTAGAGCCTGAGATAGAGTATCAGGTGAATTTGATGGATTTGGACAACTATTCAGCTATAGTGAACAAAGCCAAGACAGTGGAGTAGGGCTTGAGCAGGATTAGAAGTCGTGTGCCATAGAGGAATGGTATTTTGGGCAAGAGGCCAACAGTTGGTGTACTTATACAAGATAGAGGCAAGAGGCCAGTTATACAGAATTTCAGGCCAGCAGTACAGAATATAGATAGAAGATGCATGAGATGCCTCGGACCACATGATGTGAAGGATTGCAAGTGGGTAGAGAATGCTTGCTTTTCTTGTGGTAAGTTGGGACACAAGAGTAATACCTGCACAGATAAAGTCATTCCATAGGTTTCTACTTCAAGTGTGGGCAGAGGGGACACAGAGCTGTAGATTGTAAAGGAGGGCAGTATGGTAGAGTTTATTCGGGCCAGGGACAGCGAGCACCAGCAAAGGTTTACGCTTTACAGCGTAGTGAGACTTCTAGTGTAGACACTATAGCGAGTATGTTTCCTATACTCTTGCATAGTGCATAGGTGTTGTTTGATACTGGTGCCAGTTTCTCTTGCGTTTCTGAATCTTTTATGTCTGTTTGTGGTATGTCTGTTGAGTTTATGTCTGGATGTGTATCTGTTAGTACCCCTTTGGGAAGTGAGTCTGTATCGAATAGAATTTGCAAGAATGCGGATATTGAGATAGAGGGTAGGCATCTACTTGCAGATTTGGTGGTGCTGGATATGTTAGATTTTGATGTAATTTTGTGTGTAGACTGGTTAGTAAAGTACCATGTGGTGATTGATTGCCATAACCTGGTAGTAGAATTCAGTTTGCCCGATGGTGATCAGTTTGTTTATAAGTTGGTAGTGTAAAGACCTCCAGTTTTACCTACTTATGAATTGTGGGGAGTACCAGTTTTGGCTGCTATGGTGAAAGAAGATAAGAAGGAGATAGTGTTGTCGGATGTTCCGATTGTATGTGAGTATCTAGAAGTTTTTCTAGAGGATCTGCCTAGATTAACACCAGAGAGGGAAGTAGAGTTTATATTCACTTGATACCCGATACTGCACCAAAATCAAAAGCTCTTTATCGAGTGGCTCCTACAAAACATGCTGATCTTAAAATGCAGTTAGATGATTTGTTGAAGAAGAAGTTCATTAGACTTAGTTTTTCACCTTAGGGAGCTCCAATTCTGTTTGTCAAGAAGAAGGATGGCAGTATGAACTATGCATCGATTAGAGAGAATTAAACCAGGTGACAGTAAAGAACAAGTATCCTTTGCCATGAATTGATGATCTATTTGATCAGTCGGTAGGAGCTTCAGTATTTCAAAATTAGATTTGACATATGGATATCATCAATTGAGAGCGAAAGCCGAAGATATTCAGAAAACAGCATTTAGGATAAGGTATGGACACTATGAATTTGTTGTCATGCCTTTTGGACTCACCAATGCACCAGTAGTATTTATGGATTTGATGAATAGAGTCTTCAGGGAGTATCTTGATATGTTTGTGGTAGTCTTCATTGATGGCGTGTTGGTATACTCAAGGAATAAAGAGGAGCACAAAGAACACTTGAGATTAGTTCTAACAAGATTGAAGGAAGAGAAATTATATGCGAAGTTTTCAAAATGTGAGTTCAGGTTAGAATAGGTGTCTTTCTTAGGACATATTGTTGATGGTAGTGGGATATCAATGGATCCTGAGAAAGTCAAAGCAGTTGTTGAATGGCCAAGACCCAAGACTGTGATGGAAATCAGAAGTTTTTAGAATGGTAAGATATTACAGAAGATTTGTGGAAGATTTTTCCAAAATTGCTAGTCCTTTGACCCGGTTGACACAGAAGGGAGTAAAGTATGAATGGAGTGAAAACCGTGAAGCTAATTTTCAGCTGTTAAAGAATAAGTTAGTATCTACTCCAGTGCTAGTCTTACCTGTGAGTGGTAAGGAGTATGCTATTTATAGTGACGCCTTATACTAGGTTTAGGATGTGTGCTGATGCAGAGAGGCAGGGTTATAGTATATGCTTCCAGACAGTTAAAGTCCTATGAGAGGAATTATCCTACTCATGATCTGAACTAGCAGCAGTTGTGTATGCTTTCAAGCTGTGGAGACATTACCTATATAGGAAAGGATGTAAAGTGTATACAGATCACAAAAGTTTAAAGTACATATTTACCCAGAAAGAGTTGAACATGAGATAAGAAGATGGTTAGAATTGATAAAGGATTTTGATATTGATATTCAGTATCATCCAAGAAAGGCGAATGTAATAGCTAACGCCTTGAGCAGAGAGATAATAGAGAATCTTGCAGCTTTGGTCACGATGGAACGTCATCTCATTGATGATATGAGGAAGCTTGAATTGGAAATAGTCACAAGACAGTAGGTGAAAGATTGGCTAATATGAGAATTCAACCTACTCTTGTGGACAGAATCAAGACAGCTCAGACAGATGATCAGAGTATCTTGGATATAAAGAGGAAAATGGAGATAGGTCGAGCACCAGAGTTTTATGTGGATGATGAAGGTATCCTTAGGTACAAAGGGAGATTGTTTGCGCCAGTACAAGGAGAACTTAAGAAGGAATTGTTGAAGGAAGCGCACCACTCCAGTTATTCCATTCATCCTGGAAGAAACAAGATGTATCAAGATTTGGAAAAGCTATACTGGTAGAATATATGAAAAAGGAGATAGCGGAATATGTATCTAAGTGCCATACATGTCAGAGGATTAATATTGAGTACATAAAACCGGCAGGTGAGTTAAAGCCTTTGCCAATACCACAGTAGAAGTGGGAACATATCATGATGGATTTTGTTTTTGATTTACCCAAGACAAGAGATAAGTTTGATTCAATTTGGGTCATTGTGGATCGTCTCACAAAGGTAGCTCACTTTTTACCTTTTAAGACTAGTTATAAGTTAGAGAGTTTGGTACAGTTGTACATCAAGGAGATTATGAGATTGCATGGAATACTAGTAACAATCGTGTCAGATAAGGATACCAGATTTGTTGAGAGATTCTGGAAAAGTTTGCATCAAGCTTTGGGAACCAAGGTTATGTTTAGTACTGCTTATCATCCTCAGATGGATGGGCAATCTGAAAGGACTATACAGACTTTAAAAGATATGTTAAGAGCATGCATTTTGGATTTCAAAGGAAGTTGGGATGAGCATTTGCCACTAGTGGAATTTGCCTACAACAATAGTTATCATGCATTGATTGGCATGCCTCCATACAAAGCACTTTATGGCAGGAAGTGTAGATCACCCATTCATTGGGATGAAGTGGGTGAAAGACAGTTGTTGGGACCCGAATTAGTCTAAGATGCAGTTGGCAAGGTCAGTTTGATCAGGCAAAGATTGCAAGCTGCTCGAAGTCAACAAAAGAGTTATGCGGATAAACGAAGAAGACCCTTGGAATTTCATGTGGGTGAGCACGTTTTGCTAAAGATTTCACCAGCAAAAGGAGTTGTTAGATTTAGCTGAAGAGGAAAATTAAATCCTCGATATGTAGGATCATATGAGATTCTTGAAAGGATAGGCGACATGGCTTATAGATTAGCTTTACCGCCTGATTTGGAGGGAGTACATAATGCGTTCCACATATCCATGCTCAGAAAGTATGTCAGAGATCCAGAAGAGATAGTAGCACTTGAACCGTTGGAAGTGTAGCCGAACCTTACAACGATTGAAAAGCCGATCAGAATTATAGACTCTAAGAAGAGGATTCTAAGAAGCAAGGTGATCAAATATGTGATAGTGCAGTGGACTAATCAAACTAAATGTGAAGCTACCTGGGAGCTAGAAGAAGACATGAGAATGAAATATCCAAAGTTGTTTCATTAATCTAGGTTAATTTCGAGGAAGAAAGTTCTTTTTAGGAGAGGATAGATACAATATATGGAAATAAAGGTGAAAATACAATTAATTATGAATCACGAGATGATATAGGATGAGTTTAAGGTTAAAACAAGTAAATTGTAAAGGTTTAAGTTTAATTATAGAACAAATGTTGAAGTTCGGATTTCTGCAATTTTTGACAGATTCAATGCTACCAGCGTAGAGACGGCGTAGGAAGGGAACAGTAGCGCTTTTCTTAATGCTGGGTGGAACGCCACCGATGTACACTAGTGTTTCTCTTAACGCTGGCTAGGAACGCCGCCGATGTAGGGCATGGATTTACTCGCGTATGTAGTGGGATCGAATTTCTAGGAATTCAAAGCCTCAGTGAACGCCGCCAGCGCTCGTGTAAATTTTGCCAACATAAGGTGTACGCCAGTAAGATTTAAACGTACGCCGCCGGCGTAGCACCGGCGTATGGCCAAATTCTATAAATACAAGATGCGAAAAACTTTTTTCGATAGAACTTTTTATTCATTTTCTTCTTGCGGCAAAAAGGATTTTGGAATGTTCTTCGAGATCTAGGCTTGGAGAATCATCCGAAGTGTGTTTTTGATCCAAAGTAAGTGATTTTAACCTTCTCTCATGGATTAAATACGAATTTGTATGAGTTTGCTTAGGGTTTGTTGTGTTCTTGAAGGAAAATCGTGGGAAAGATTTAGATCTCGGATTTAATCTGTCTCAGTTGGATAAGGAATGAGTTTTATGATTAAAACAAGTAAGTATATTGTTCTTATACAAGGTTCATACGAATTTCATGGAAATTCTAAGGATTTTGTGATTGTTTTCATGAAGGAAAAACCCTATATTTGGTTGGAATCCGAATTTGTGGATGTGAGGCGAGTTTTGGTGATCCAAATCAGTAAGTTTCGTCTTTTCGTTCATAAATTTAATCAATGTAAGATTAGATGATCTTTATATGTTCTTCTTGTCATGTAATATTAGGGTTTTGAAGGATTATCGAGTTCTATAGATTGTTGTGGAAGATTGATCGGGTTAAACGGTGCAACTTGGTGATTTTCTTTGTCAGGTTAGGATTTCGGGAGTTATAGTACATTAAGATGTGTTTATATCGTGTTCTTATTTGTTATATATATGTATGTTGTTGATAGGAATTTAGAGATTTGTGTTTGTTGTTGTATTGTTAATATTGATTGAAGTATTGTGGAGATTCGGGAGATTTGGTTGTGGTTGAGTGTTGTCGATAAAGGATTTTTAAGAGATTCAGATTAGAATTTCTTGAGATTGAGAAAGGTACAACCAATCCTTGCTTGCTGTTTTTGCTTGTAAGTTTAGTATTGATTGGATGGTTACAGGAACATAATTTCTTAATAAACCTAATCATTATTCGGTTTAATAATTGTATGTTTGGTTCTGCTTGGATTTGACCAGTAAAGACCTAGCAAACAGTGATACTGGTGAGGCACCCTGATGATCTTGGTGTGAGGTTGTCCCTAGTGGACTCGTGCCTTGAAATAATTTCGATAGAATTAGGCGTTCTGGATTCGGGGTGTTTGGGGAGTACCCACTCATCCATATATGTATATATGATTATTATTTTCAAAGAGTTGCTTGTTTTTCAATGGGGTCTGAGTAACTCTGAGTTCAGGATTAGAGTATACCTAATACTAAACTGTGTTGTTTTGTTAGCTTAAGAAAGATAATAATAAGACTGTTTGCATTAGTTTAAGTTGCATGAATTATCTGCTTGTTATATGTGCATATGCATTTGTTTTTGAATTGGAGTTATCGTACTGGGCATCGCTGCTCATTCTTTTAAATTTCAGGTACATGTGAAGAAGATGTAGTATATGATCTTTCCAGATATGAGTTATTCTTTGATAGTAGGGATGGCGATAGTGGACCCGACTACCCAGTAGAGCTAGTCTTCAGATATCAGGATTTCTAAAGAAAAGATATGTTTAGATCATTTGGAGTTATAGTTGGATGTTCATGTTGGTTTTAAATGAAAAGATTTTAAAGTCAACAATTTTTAATTTCTGTTGATTTTTGTTGGCGATGTCAACTTGGATTTTATGCTTAAATCAGGAGCTTATGTTTTATGAAGTTTATTGTTTTTAAGTTTCGTATCCTATGAGATATCCTATGTGTGTTTATAGGTGTTAATTATATTATTGTGGATATTAGAGCCTTTGCGTGTCCTATTTAAGAGAGGATACATAGCGGGTTGTAATGCCTTCAGGTTAGGGTATTACATATATATTGGTGGCTGTGGATTATGTGATTATGTGTTATGTGAGCAAGTGGGTGGAAGCTCAAGCATTACCGACAAATGATGCTCTGGTCGTATCAAAATTTTTAAGAAGATTATTCTCCAGATTTAGTGCTCCCCGATCATTAATAAGCGATCGAGGCACTCACTTTTGTAATGCTCAAATAGAAAAGGTGTTGAAGAAGTATGGAATTCACCATAGATTGGCCACACCTTACCACCCACGGACAAGTGGTCCGGTTAAAGTATCAAATAGGGAGTTGAAAAGGATATTGGAGAAAACTGTGGCCACTAACAGAAAGGATTGGAGTGATAAGTTGGATGATGCTTTGTGGGCACATCAGACTGCTTTCAAAACACCCTTGGGATATACATATATAGATTGGTGTATGGCAAGGCATGCCACCTTCTGGTAGAGATAGAACATAAGGCCTACTGGGCAATAAAGGCTTCCAATTTAGATATGGAAGCGGCGAGTAAACATAGGCATCTCCAATTGAATGAATTGGATGAGTGGAGACAAACGACAATGAGAACAACAAAATTTACAAGAGTTAAACAGTTGCATGATGCAAGAATCCGTCATCCAAGGAAATTCAAAGAAGGAGATCCGGTTTTGTTGTACAACTCTAGACTTAGACTATTCCTAGGAAAGCTTAAGTCAAGATGGTCGGGTCCATTCATTGTGAAGAAAGCCTTTCCCCATGGAGCTGTGGAAGTGGAGCACCCGAATAAAGGAAATTTCAAGGTCAATGGTCAACGACTTAAACTATACTATGGGACTCAAGAGGATTAGAAAGGGAAGGAGGAGTTCAAACTCCTAGAAGTTGAACCAATGGTATAGGACAACATCACGTCGAGCTAATGACGTTAAACAAGCGCTTCATGGGAGGCAGCCTATGTCTAGTTTGATTTTGCTTTGTGTTGTTTTTGTTTTGTGTTGTAATTTTAAAAGACTCATAGCACAAATTTTGTGTTTAGTAGGTTTCGTTTTTGTATTTAGTATGTTTCTTTTTTAGTTTTGATTCATTTGGAGGAAGACTAAGGACAGAGACATCATTTGATGGAGATAAATCAAAACATTTGTGGAAGATTCAAGTTAGAGGCATAAAAGCAAGAATTCAAGCACAAAGGAGAATGCACCCTGAATTACAGCCATAGCACATTAGAGTAAGAAAACAGAGATATTACCCTATCATACACGGACGTAAGTTAGGCCGTATCAACTAAAATGGCTGTAAATTTGGCCGAATCAAGGCAGCAATTTCACAGAAGATAATACCATCCAAAATACGGCCGATTGTAAGTATCAATAATTTCTCGAGAAATTTACGACTAGGTTTACGGTCGTAAGCCAGGTACGCAATTCTCCATCTTTTCGACAGTAGGTTTCGTGGTCAAATTTACGGCTGTAAGATAGGTAATCATTTTATAAATTTCCCATAAAATGTTTTACGGCCTATTATATGACCGTAAACTGGGTGGTTTTTCAATGCGTATTTACTCGAGAAGATTACGGTCTAGATTATGAGTGTAATCTAAGCCGTAACTTGACTCTATTTATACCCGCCTCCTCCGATCTCTCTCCTCAGTATTTAAAAAAAAAATCTGCGGTCGTCTTCTCCATTTCTCTCTCTCTCTCTCTATTTGATGCCTTGTTATACCCATACTCCTACACTTTCAAGGATAAATTTTTATTGTTTTCTTACACTCTTACAACATTTAGAACACTCATAAGGTATGATTTCTACCCTCTACTTGTATTTTCCATGATCATCGATAGTTTTAGGTAAGAATCTAAATTTATTTATAGGGTTTTTTATTTCTGTTGTGTTCCAAGGGTTTTGAAAGCATGTATTTCATGCCCTGAAGGGTACCCTAAACGTAGCAATTCGCCGTACACAATATTAAAGCCTAGGAATGACCACCTCAATCACGCGAAGGCTTCCATACTATGTACAAGGCGTCTAACACATGAGGAGACACATCGGAGTGATACATTTTATATTGATACAACTTGAGTAACAATGTAAAGGAAATACAATTCACTATACTTCAATTACAATTCATTAAAAAATTTCACTACATGAAACTATTACAAAGCAATTCACAAAACCTAGCTAATATCTTCAAGTATTCTTACTTCCTTCGAAATCCCGAAGTCATATTCGGCTCCAACCATCTCGCTCCTTAGGTAGCATTCTCCTGTCAACCTGTTTATTCAAACATCTATTGGGGTATAAGCTACACTAGCTTAGTGAGAGTTCCCTTAATTTCTTATCATAACAAGCAAGTTATAAATCATCCATATGCTATGCATAAATAAACGCATGAGCAGACAATTATGTATGGGTATCTGGAACCCGTACACAAAACGGATTTACGCCCTCCGTATCTATGGTTAGGGATGGTATTGAAAGTCTACACGACCTGCTGCTAGTCCCAAGCCCCCCAGGCTCATAGCACTCGACTCATCTAGGCTCATACATGGGATGCATCCCAATACGCTTTAATTCCCTATGAATGAACTTTGATACCGGGTCTCATTCTCCAAACGTGACCTCGGGCCATACCGATCGACCTGTGTAGGAGTAGCATGCTACCAAATGCAACTTAACCGATGCGATGCATGACCAATTTATTTTTGCTTAGGTCAAATTATTCATTCATTCTTTAGAGTGACCAACTAATATCATACACATAAAAAAAAAAAAAAAAATATGAACAGTGTAGCTATCCAATCGATTCATGGCTTCGATATGCTTTAGTATGCTATAGCATACATACATCAAAGTCTCATTATCTATCCCATCCCATTCATATCGGTTTTTATCTTGTTTCTATAATTCTAGTGCAACTAGCTACAAGCACAAACAAGGTATCAAAATAAGAGGAAAACTCACAAGTTCAATGGACTCCGATCTTTTAATTGTAATAGTCGGGTGGCAACGAATCCTCAAAAGCAAAGTCACATAAGAAAAGAAATACCCAAATGATTATTTCAACTCAAAACTAATCCACTCTATCTCAGACTAACCTATCAAATTCGTAATTCTCATCCTACGCGGGAATTCCAACTTAAAACGGCCATAACTTGGTCATTTTAACTTAGAATTTAGCAAATTATATACCGATTTCTATCTACTTCGAAAGATCTATCTAATTCTAACATCATATTTAATTTTTGAAAACTTTTTATCTTTGAAAAGATCTGATCAGTTTAGATCAGTAGTGAAAACAATTTTAGAAAATTGATTTTTTGAAAGTTCATGAAGTTTCTACTATCCAAAGCAAGTATACATGCAATATGAACAAGTTACTATCATAAATGATATGTCAGGAGATATATATGTACATGTTCTTGATGATATTTAATAAAAAAAATTTTAGAAAACCTTTTTCCTTGTAAGACTTTATGAAAAATCAACTTAGAAATGCTAGTTTTATATTCTTGACAATCCCCACTTATTTTTAGAAAAATTCCTTGATAAAATTTATTTATTCTTGTTAAAATTAAGCCTTCATTATGTATAATCCTTAAGGCCTTTATTCTTCAACAAAAATTTCCATTTTACACTTTGTAAACATGTTTTTAAATATGGTTCGTCCCAAAATCCGAATTTTGTAAAAATTGTTTTTAGTGATTCCTTTAAGTAAACTCATTTGATACTTAGAAACTTAAGGCTCAACCATACCTAGCCACTAAGGACTTCATTTTGTTTAATAAAACTTCTATTTTGAGTCTAGAAAGTAAGTGTTTTCATGCCATTACTCCATTATTACGAATTTATTAAAATGACAAACAACTCAAATTTTCCCACTTTATTTCTACTCCTTGTTCTACATGTTTTTCTTAGCAAATCCCATCTCAACTTATCATTTCTTGATGATATCTATCACCTATACTCTTCATTTTTCATATAAAACACAAGTTTTGGAGTTGATAAAAGGGTTTTTAAGGCATGATCTTGAAACCATCTGAATTTCACAAGGTTAGGATAAAACTCAAATTTTATACTTTATAATCTCTTCCTATTTTGAGAATCTCTATTAGTAGATCTACCATTTACTTATCAAAAACATCTCCTATTGATATATATTCCATAAGCTTTTCATTTTTTAAACAATTCCTTCATTTTGGTGTTGAAAAATGGGTTTCCAAAACTAGTCTTGGTTGAGATCCGAATTTACAAAATTTGTTTTTGGACATATCTTTAGACAAAATCCATCTAAAATTATGAAAATTCATCTCTTACATATCATATCTTAAGAGCCTTTCATATCTTGAATAAAACTTCATTTTTGAGTTGGAAAATATGTTTTTAAGTTATGCCTTTGTCTAGATCCAAAAATAGAATTTTGTTTTGAAAAATAATCTTTGAAAATCACCTTTGAACCATATAAAATGAAGTCTTGATGATATATACCCATTAAGCCTTCATTATTTCAAGTATAACTTCAATTTTGACACTTGGAAAGTGGTTTTTAAATATGGATCTTGCCTAGATACTAATTTCACCATTTTTGTTTGAGTTCAAAACCAAGATCTACACTTACTATGAACATAAATATAAAAGAAATCCATAGCAGTAAACTATAAACTCATAGATATAAGCATAAAAATAATCAAAGTTACATAAAAGTTAGATCTACAAAATATAACTACTTCTAGCAAGAAAATAATAATATTACAAGAGAATAATCATGAGTAAGATAAGTGTTTCATTTTGGCATCATCATCCTTAACTTTTAAGCTTATGGAAGGTCCTTTGATGCATGAAACTCTCACTATACTCAACCTACGTCATCTATGGAAGCTTGGAATAAGAGTTTTACCTAAGGATCTTCAAGAAATATATGTGGGAGTTTACTTAAGGAATAGGGGCCGCAAGCTTCTCCTGTAAGAACGAGAGAAAATGAAGAGAGAAAGAGAGGCAAATAGTGAGGAAAATGTAAGGAATGGTAAAGGGTTGAAGGTGTGAATGAGAGAGAAAGATAGAAGGAGTTAAAGACACTTAAATGAAGTTAAAAAAAAAAAAAAAGCAACAGGCAACAATTATTTCCACATGGCTGGCGCGATTTTAGAAGAGAGGGAGGGAGTTTAGTTGGTTTTTAACTTGAAATTGTAATGTGTAACTAATGTGTATGTGTTGCTTCTTAAAGAAGGATTGAAATAGATTTATTTTAATAAATTTTTAGAGTATTTCAAAGGATAAAGGCAACAAAAAGAGGTCAAAAATCTACCATGAAGTGATAAATGAAGTGTATAAAGATTGAAGTGAAAAAGAAGTGATGTGTGAAAGGTGTACTATAGGTATGGGTTTGTAAGAGTACTTTATTTATAAATAAAATAAAAATAAGAAAAAAATTGAAAAAGAATTCCAAATTTTTGTAGCAGATTTTTCATAATTAAAATAAGATAAATAATTGATTTATTTTAGTGAATTATCAAATAAGTTACCGGTATGACCAAAATATGCAAGTATGAGCTATAAATGATATTTTTATAACCCGAAAAATTATAAAAAGTTATTTTATGAAAATAAAAATATTTTTCAATTATTTTTCAATTATTAAATTAATTAATTTTAGTTTTAGTGTCGGGTCTTAAATAGTAAAAATCCGAAACGAACTAAATTTTAGAAAAACGGAATTTTCTATGATATAAAATATTTTTATTTTAAAATATAAGGGTTTACAAGAATAGTAAAATTATGTAATGAATAGGAGAGAATAGTGCAAAAAACCAGTTAATTACCGGTAGTAAAGAAATACGAATATAATCGCAAAATCAGATATTTCTAGTCATCGAAAAATTATAAAACTGATATTTTTGAAATCCATATGAAAATACGAGTCTAACGGTATTAATGGTATATTTTTTATATCTCGAGCCGCAGGATACGCTTTTCAAAGTCTGTATCCGAACGGGTTCGAAATAGTTAAAAAATTTAACAATCTGATATTTGTAATCGACATTATATTACTACGAGCTACTCTACACACTTAAACCACACCTCGGCCTCTAGGGCTAAGAGCGCGAGATTGTCGGACTAAAACTAATATATTCCACTTAGGGTTTCCGGTGATTTTCCAGTTTAGATCTTTGCCAATTTGGAAACTGATGTTTTATGTTTATACAACATATTTAATTTGAGAAATTTATTTTAAATTTTATTTTTGTAAGTATTTAATATCTTTAACGTTTTCGAAATTCTTGAATTGAGTTTTTATTTCCGAAGGTTTATCGTTATTTACTTTTTAATAATTTGTTTTTGAGTTTCATATTACCCGATTTTACAAGTTAGAGTTAAGTATAGAATTTTTCATATGTAGTGGTTTTGGATTTATAGACTATTGAGTTCTTATTTTATTTTTTAAGGATTCTCATTTTCGTAAGATTAAGAAATTTCTAGATTCATTCATGATTTAGGACTAGTAGAAGTTCGATTTTAATTTGGAGTCATTTTTAGAGTTTATTTTCGATGTTTATTTTGGAATTATTTACTCAAATTTTCCGAAGCTTACATCCTCCCTACCTTAAAGAAATTTATGTCCACAAAACTTGTTACGTGTGTATCATTTATTGAGAAAAGATTGTGAATTTCGAGTTATATTTCTAGCATTGGTTTATGCTTTGGTTTGTATTATTTCTAAATTTTGTATGATAGATATTTTATGAAATATAACATATACAAATTAATAAGATTTGGCTTAGTGATTCCAACCTTCACTTACATGACTCTTTTAGAAAACGACATGGACTTGACTCAAGACCACAGACGACCTGACTCGACTGACATTAGACGACTCATGACAACACAACCTTACATGACTCGATTACTTTGACCAACGAAGGTTGTGGATTCGCTTCTCCATTCTTATGTAGTTGTATATACAATATTGTGCCTTGAGATCCTAATTTCTTTGAATAATAAAGTCATCATTGTTTTAAAACTCTTATCATCGTGATCATCTTGATGGGGTTGAAACCAAGAAATCTCATTGCTTTATTGTATAATTATTACTTATGAAGATCTTATGGAGTTTGGTAATTAAGATTTGATTACTGAAGTTTTAACTTTTACGTAATGGTCATCATAGATTTTCGATCTTTCAAAGTTGCAAGCCCCGAAAAATTTTGGTAAATAATTCCAAAATGAACTTCGAAAATAAACTCTAAAAATGACTCCAAATTAAAACCGAACATCAACTAGTCTTAAATCATGAACGAATCCGGAAATTTCTTAATCTTGAGAAAATAAGATTCCTTAAAAATAAAATAAGAACTCAACAGCCTTCAAATTCAAAACTTCTACGTACGACAAACTCTATACTTAACTTTGACTTGTAAAATCGGGTAATATAGAACTCAAAAATAAATTATTGAAAAGTAAATAACAATTAACCTTTAGAAATAAAACCTAATTCAATAATTCTGAAAACGTTAAGAGATATTAAATACTTACAAAAATAACATTTAAAATAAATTTCTCAAATTAAATATGTTGAATAAACATAAAACATCAGTTTCCAAATTGGCAAAGATCAAAACCAAAAAATCACTGAGGAACTGTAAGCCCCTAGATTTTTCGATAATATTAAGTAAACCCTAAGAACCGAAAGTTGAAACAAAACCTTAAAATTAACCTAGTTCTATGTTTAGTCTAGTGAATCTAGATCTGGCAATCCCGTGTTCTTAAACCCTAAAAGACACAATTGAAATAATTGTGGAATATGGTTCGTAATTATATAGGGAAGCCTAAAAATATTAGTTTTGTAATTTTCTAGTGTCCTTCGGATCCAATTGGAATCAGTTTTCGAAAACAGTGCCCCGGAGCACCGGATAGCAAAAATATTCCGACAACACCAATAGATTCGTAAAAATATAAGGTTTTCAAAAATATCAGTTTTAGAATTTTTCGGTAACTAAAAATATCAGATATAGCTTAAATACGCGTATTTTCATTACTACCGGTATTTTAATTGTCTAGTCTACTATTCATAGTACTTTTCTACTATTCATTACTATTCACCCATCTCTACTTTTTCTTACACTCTACCATACCTATACCTTACAATTTACCTTCCCCATACAACTTTAATCACATCATACTTTACATATTACTTCTTTTTATTACAAAACAACAAGTTTAATCAATTTTTCTCTCTCCTCTTCCTCTCAATTTTTTTTTTCCAATTTATTTTATTACATCTAATTTCCACTCCAAAAATCTATAAATACCCCCTTCCTCTTCCATTCTTTCACACAACAAAAATTCATACTAAAACTCTCTCAAAATCACTCCACAAAAACACTCTCCCAAAATCTCTTTCAAGTTCTTTCTTTTCTTTAGAAAACCAAGCCCCGCATAATACTACAACCCATTTCTTTTCTTCTTCAACCAACACATAAACCTTAGGTAAAAGTTTCTTTCATATACTCATCATGTTCATATAACTTAACATGAGTTTAGTGTATGTTTCTTAGACTCATTGAGTTAAAGAAGCAACAATTTATTCATGTTTTGTTTTTGTTCATGTTCTTCTTTTCTTTATGTTACTATTATGTTGATATTGTTATTATTGTTTCTAACCTAACTTATATAAGTATTATGTATATTATGTATATATATTTATTTAGAGCATATAAGCTCATTTGTTATTTATTTATTTTCAAGTCTTGCAATTTATTTATTTACTTACTTTATGTAATTATTAAGACTAGTCTTTCTAGTCTTAGACTTGTCATATCAAGTCAAAACAATTTTATTTCTTTGCTTTTCTTTTCTTTTCTTTTCTTTTGAGGACTGGTCTATTCTTAGTCCCGGGATACCTTGATGAAGCTAAGGTTCCCAATACTTGATTTATTTTTATGATCTTATTTTATTTATCTTATTTATGTTGTTTTTATGTTTCTCATAGTTATGTATCCTCATTCATACATGAATATGTTGTTATTGTCTCAACCACAATATAAATGAGTTTTCTCAAGTAATAAAAATAAGAATAAGAACTCTCTTTGAAAATAATAAATTTTGTCACATATAAGAAATTATTTTCCTTAAAGACTTAAAGTTTTATCCTAATAAATATTTTCTAAAGTTAGATAAGGTTAGCTCAAGTTTTAGTAATAATATTATATGGTATTTTATCAATGAAAACAAAGTTATCAAACTCTCTTTTAAACAATGAAATAAAGGAAAATTCCTTAAGCTTAAACAAAGGTTTTCTTAAACTCATATGTAAAGTTTTCATCAACATATTAAAGTTTAGATAAGTTTTACAAAATTATCAAAAATAACCTTTCTAAGGATAAGCCTTACTTAGGAAATAAAAATATTAAATGACATATAAGATCATTGATGATTATTCTTTTAAAGTGGATCAAACTATAGAAAGGCTTTAGAACATATAACCATAAAATATTTAGAAAAACTATGTTTTCCAAAACACTAGAAATAAAGTTATGGGAATCCTAAAAGATTAAGATTTCTTTTTGAAAATTTAATTATTCTCAATAACTAATAAATGGAATTAATGAAGGAAATACTCACTTATGATAATTTAGAAAATTTTTCAAAAACAAAACTAATTTCTTTTCAAGTCTTAAGCTTATCTCACTTTTAAGACACATTGTTTTACAAAATCATTGTTGAGACAATACTACTAAATTCATGCATATGGTTTGAGTCTATATGTATGTGTGTGTGTGTGTGTGTGTGTGTGTGGTGTGTGTGTATTTAAAGGATTTATCAACCATATAATATATCTATATTTTTGTACAAAAGCTCTTGAATAAAGAAAAGTTTGAAAACTCTATTTTTGAAATTCGTATCAAATCTGTACGCTACTATTCTAAGACCGAAATAACTTCTTTTGATAAAAATAACCTTAGAAATAGATAGATCTTTCGAGTAGGTAGAAATCGGTATATAATATGCGAAATTCCGAGTTAAAATGAGCAAGTTATGGCCATTTTAAGTTGGAATTTCCATTTCATACGATTTTTACAAATTTTCTAAGGTAGAATTGTAGAACTTGGATAGATCTTGGATGAAATACTCATGTTGGGTATTGCTTTTGGTTTAGGTGTCGAGGACGAAGATCTTCCCTTCCTAGAGGATTACTTCGACTCCTAGAAGAAAGCTATGGACGAGTGAGTTTCCTTTACGTTTACGTATTCGTGCATGTGCTTGTAGAATAGAGCACTAGATGTTAGGAAAAGATAAAATTGATATGCATGTGGGATATTATGAGAATTATGAATGTGAATTGTTATGTGCGATCAATGAACAATAAGTATATCGGAATCCAAATTATGATTGATATAAATGTTTCTATGTATGAATTGTTATGTGTGCAAATATTGTTTGATCGCTTAAAATGATTTAATGTTATATTGAAATCCCCATATAATAAATTGCTCATGCATATCACTTAGAATATCATTTCGAAGTTTTTGCTACTACTCCTCAGCGTGGGACTGGAAAGGTAAGCTGCCTAGCTACATCTTGAGGGTTAGGACGTTTGGGGAATACGGCCTCAAGGTGTAGCCGAGCCGGATCGATCGCTTTGGGTAAGGAAAGCCCGGGGACTAGTAGTACGGTTCGTTGGAACCTCAAAATGCGCACAACTTTAAGGAGGTCGGTCGGGACCCAGTTCAAAGTATTCCCTAACCACCGATAGAGGGGTAAATCCATCACACATACGAAACCGGATAGTTGTATGTACTGTTTGATCATATGATTGTTGCATTCATATGCTTGTTTAATAAACTTGGTTGATTGCTTGTTATGAGTACTTTTGCGTAAGGAATATCTCACTAAGCAAGTCATGCTTATACTCCTATAGACTTTTGATGTTGCAGGATCATCTTTTGCACCCGAGACCACCTTGATCCACCCGGGTAGAATCTTTATTTTAAGAAGCTTTTGGAAGAATTCTATTTTGTAGTCTTAGAGTAGATTTTTTCTAAAATCTTCTAGCTTTTGTTGTTTATCTTAGCAAGACCATGTTATTAGGAAATGATCGGGGGAATGCCCTTAGAAGCTGTAAGACTTTTATTTCAATGAAATATATATTAAGTGTTATTTTGCATGTTCCGCTACCAATGTCTTAAAATGCATTACTCCACTGGTCTCCTTTTGTTGTGAATGTACACCTAGTACCGATATGGAAGCTTTCGAGTGACTGAGGTAGTCATTCTTAAGTTTTAATATTGTGTACGACGGGCTGTCACGTTTAGGGTACCCACTAGGGCGTGACAGGAACCCTAAGTGGAATATAGTAGTTCATGTAGACCCCTAATTTTTAGGGTAAGATCCAGTTCAAAACCTAAATCATAAAGTCAACCGAGAAAACTTAAGTTAACAATTCCTAGGAAACCCTAGTAGTTTAGATCCGCAATTCCGTATTCCTAAACCAAGGAGTCGAAATATGAGTAGAAGGTGTAGTTTGGTTCCTAGTAATACTATGATGCTTTAAAAGATAAGATTAGCAAATTTTCGATCTATTTCGAACCCGATCGGGTACATACTTCGAAAAGCATGTCCCGGGCTCAAAATATTAAATATATGATATTAGTACTGTTAGACCCGTAATTTCCTAAGATTTCCAAATATATCAGTTATATAATTTTTTGGGTTATAAAAGTTTCAGTTATGACCTTTTTATCTTATTTTCATTACTACTGGTACTTTAAAATGTCAAATCTACTTTTTGAATTCTTCTACACTATTCATAAGTACAACTACCCATAACCTATTTCTTACATCCTTACACCCTGTAAACCTCGGTTTTCGTAATAGTCAAGTAAACTTCGGAAACCGAAAAGCAAAACCCTAAACCGGATTAGTTCAAGCCTTGTGAGAGAAACTTAGAAACTCTAGATCCGTCTTTCCTTCGGTTTTATATCAAAAGAAATTTTATAAAATAATTTAATATGAATTATTGTTTTAAAGTATATTTCAAACCATAGAAAGTTGTAATTTTAGAAAAAATTTTATTCCGGGCCTTCCCGAGCCTCTTTAAGGAAAAGCGAGCCGCAGGACTAGAAACTCAAAAAAATATTCTAGAATATTCTTTAGAACCGAAATTTTATAAGGATTTCAAAAATATAAGTTTTATAATTTTTCGAGCTATAAAAATTACAGTTATAGCATTTTTCTCGTATCTTCTTTACTACCGGTAAAGTAGATGTCTTGTCTACTATTTACCACTATTCACAGGTACAACCTACATTACACACTACCCATGCCCTAGTCTTACATCCTTACAACTACTCATTATATTTTCTTTTCTAAGAAATTTTTGTTTCTTACTAAATTATTACATTTAATACATTTTATTACACAAATTTCAATTTCAAATAAAATCAATTCACTCTCTATCTTCCTCACCTAGTGGCCGGCGCATGAAGCCCCCTCCGCCCTCTATTTGTTCTATTTTTCCTCTTTATGTACAACAAACAAACCCTAATTTACTTAATATATAAACTCATTTACATTCTCTCTCTTCATTTCTACTCTTTCAAAAATTTTATCAAAGCAAAAACCCTCTCTTTTCTTCCTCCTTTGCCATGAGCTACACCACCACACACACATACTCACTTCAAGTTCATTTCTTCTCCACTTCTTCATCAAATCTTCCCTTAGGTGTATTTTTTAAGCCTTATTATTACTTAATCTTGTAATGGCAAGATTATTTATGGATGTTTTCACTTTAAATCCCATGAGTAAATGCTAGGAATAAGAAAATACTAATACATGAATATCAAGCCATCACAAGAGTAGATCTTGTGTTTGATGAGTTTTTATTGAAGTATCATCATGTCCATGCATATAAAAGTAGAGATCTTGCATGAAAAATATATGCTCATGCCTTTAAACTCATTTTCATGCACTATAAGTAGTAGATCTAGCACTTAGACACTCATATTATACTTGACATTCATGTTCATATAGATATTTTGTGTTTTCATGCATTAATGCTCATAAAGATTTAGTCTTGTATATATAAATGTGATTGTTGGTAGATCTTTATGAAGATAAGACAAAGAACTTGAAAAGAAAAGGTTTTTGTTAGAAATGTCCAAAAGGAAATTCGTATGACTTCCAACACCTATTTTAAAAACCATTGTAACAACTTTGAAACTCATATTTTATATGAAAAATGGAAGGTATAAGTAATAGGTATCATTAAGTAATGATTTTTATAAGTTGAAATGGGTTTGGATGAGAGTAATGTGTAAAACAAAAATTGGAATCAAGATGGAAAATTTTGAGTTAGTGTTCAACTTGTAGAATTCGTAATTTTGTATGATGCCTATGTAAACACCTATTATTCAAGCTCAAAATGAATGTTTTTATGTGTTGAATGAAGTCCTTAGGTAGTAGATATAGTAAAGCCTTAAAATTTGATGCATTACACAAGTTTTCTCAAAGAAATCATTCAAAAAGTGGAGTTTCTAAAATTCGGATTTTTGAGGAAAGCCTACTTAAAAACATAATTGCAAAGTGAAAAATGTAAAATTTTATGTAGAAATAAAGGTCTTGGATAGTGTAGATGATGAAGACTCATTTTCAATTAAGATAACTAGGAATTTCTAATAATAGAATCCAGAACACTAGTGAGATGTCAAAGTTAGAAAATTAAAATTTCAAGAAGTAGTTATTGTTAGAGTCTTGTAAGATTTAGGAGTTCTCAAAGTTTCCTTTACCAAAAATCATCAATATCATGCATACATTGGACTCATCACATGTCATTCATGTTAGGAACTCATTCATATTTTATATATACTTGAATCATCAACTAGATACATTTTAAACAAGTGCAAAACAACTTTTGGAAATGAAAAAGGTTACTGATCAGATCTGATCCTTCTGTTCCGTGACCCAAATGTTTTCAAAATTTGGAAATAATATTATAAATAGATATATCTTTCGAAGTAGATAGAAATCGATATAAAATTTGCGAAATTCCGAGTTAAAATGACCAAGTTATGGCCGTTTTAAGTTGGAATTTCCACAAATAGTAGAATCACGATTTTGTTTAGTTTTGACACATAGTTTGGATTAGTTAAGTGATGAAGTACTCATTAGGATATTATTCTTTGGTAGGTCATCCCGAGACCGACGAATCCCTACCACCTGATTATTACTACTAAAAGACCGGCATACCATGGCCGAGTGAGTATCACTTCCAATTTCAATTATTGCTTGTAATCGTATTGATAGCTGCACTAGTTACTTAGCCAAGACAAAATGAATATGCATGATGGGGTTGAATGGGAATTATAACGTCTGCTTTTGTTATGTGAAGTTGAACTTAAAGAATATCGAAGCCGAGTGATAAATCATTGCTTGTATAGATGAGTTAGGACTGATTGTCTGCAGATATTGCTTGATCACCTAAAAGAACTGGTATAATTGATTATTCAATATTGAAGATAAAATTTAACTCATTCATAACACGATGGGGATGGAACATTAGCATTTTTTGGTTTTTCGTGATCCATAAAACAAATATAAGTTGGTTAATCGTGATCCATAAAACAAATATGAGTTGGTTAATCGTGATCCATAAAACGAATATATGAGTTGGTTGACCGTGAGCCTAAACGGCGTCGTACCACAAGATTCGTTAATCTGCAAACCGGGATAGAGGGCGCAAGTCCATCCACATATGACTTCCAGCTGGTCATATGTTTGTTGAATTCACGTGTTTAATGCATACCATTTGACAGATTAATCACTTTCTTGATTGTTATGTTTTAATTGCGATATGGAAGTTTTCACTCACTAAGCTAGTGTAGCTTATGCCCTTATAGTTTTTATTTGTTGCAGCACGAGTTTATTTGGCTTAGGCCAAGGCAGGCAACAGCTCAGGTACAGGAGCTAAGAGTTTCCTATAGAAGTTGTATTCAGTCTTGTTTAGACTTCCACAGGAAACCAAAAGACTCTGGATGATTGTAATGGATCTTTAATATTCTTTTGCGGGGGAATGCCCCTTAGACTTTATAACTTTTATGTATACGTTTTGATTTATTTTCTAATGCTATCAAATGCCGCATTAAACTTCTTAACTCCATTGAATATAGTATTCTATTATCGTAAAGGGATGCCTTATCTTTATACAAGACTCCCGAAAGACTCGGATCGTGATTCGAGAGTCTTATATGGCATGTGGCGGACTGTTACATTTAGGATACCCCTCTGGAGCGTGACAGTTTAACTTGGTATCAGAGCACTAGGTTATAAAACAAGACAATAGAATTAAAAGAAATCAAACCTAGAAGTTAACTAATAGGTTAAAATGAAATTAAAAACATCTCTTTCTATTAGTCTAATTAGGAGTCTTCTACTGGAAGAGCCACCGTCATCCTATTGGATAGAGTGGATTATTTTTGAGTTAAAATACTCATTTGGGTATTTCTTTTCTTAGGTGACTTTGCTTTCGAGGATTCATTGCCACCCGACTATTAATTTTATAAGATGAGCCACCGTTATTTTATAAAAAGTTGAAATAACTTTCGAAATAACTTCCAGTAGGGGATGACCCTCTAGTTCGAAATTATAAAAAGTTGAAATAACTTTTTATAATTTTTTAGTATCGAGTCTTAAACAAAAACTGATCCCGTAAAAATCCGAAACGAACTAAATTTTAGAAAAACGGAATTTTCTATGATATATAATATATTTATTTAAAAATATAAGGGTTTACAAGAATAGTAAAATTGTGTATGAATAGTAGTGAATAATGCAAAAGACTAGTTAATTACCGATAGTAAAGAAATACAAATATAATCGCAAAATCAGATATTTTTAGTGATCGAAAAATTATAAAACTGATATTTTTGAAATCCTTGTGAAAATACGAGTCTAACGGTATTAATGGTATATTTTTTATATCTTGAGCTCAGACATGCTTTTCAAAGTCTGTATCCTAACGGGTTAGAAATAGGTCAAAAATTTATCAATTGATATTTTTAAGTGACCTTATATTACTACGAGCTACTCTACACACTTAAACCACACCTCGGCCTCTAGGACTAAGAGCGCGAGATTCCTGGACTAAAACTACTATATTCTACTTAGGGTTTCCAGGTGATTTTCCGGTTTAGATCTTTGTCAATTTGGAAACTGATGTTTTATGTTTATACAACATATTTAATTTGAGAAATTTATTTTATATTTTATTTTGTAAGTATTTAATATCTCTTAACGTTTTCAGAATTCTTGAATTGAGTTTTATTTTCGAAGGTTTATTGTTATTTACTTTTTAATAATTTGTTTTTGAGTTCTATATTACTCGATTTTACAGATCAGAGTTAAGTATAGAATTTGTTACGTAGTGGTTTTGGATTTATAGACTGTTTAGTTCTTATTTTATTTTTTAAGGATTCTCATTTTCTCAAGATTGAGAAATTTCTAGATTCGTTCATGATTTAGAACTAGTCAAAGTTTGGTTTTAATTTGGAGTCATTTTTAGAGTTTATTTTCGATGTTTATTTTAGAATAATTTACTCAAATTTTCCGGGGCTTGCAATGTACATGTATCTTAAAGTTTGTGTAGATTATCTATGCTTTTATTTTTTTTTTTTTATTATACATGTTTTCCACCGATTTAACCAAGAACCCTAATTTTTCCAAAAGTGATAAGTTACGATATTTTTGGGGCTTTTCAAAATTTCAAGATGGGAATGACTTCATCTACTAATTCATACATTTTGATGCATGTATAACATGTTTGGGCATGAGTTTTGTACTTTAGTCACTTAACCCTAACTATTTCTAACGTAACCCAAGTATACTGAAAACCCTAATGTTCAAAATTGGGGGTTTGCAAGTTTTTAGTACCTAGGGAGAACCAAATATGGAGAATATATGGTATTAGAAATATTTATGAAAGGTTTATAAGTACTCAAAACAAGTTTTTCGAATATCCTATGTATTGTGCCCATTTTAAGTCAAAATTTCCATATATGGTAAAGGATATTTGTGCTTGTGAGTATGTGTCACTAGGTGCTAAGAGTGCTTACTGAGGGATTTATTTTTAGAGATAACTTATGAGTGCTAGGTGAAGTTTTTCTTAGGATTCATTTTGAGCTGACATAATATACTTTTTCTTCTCATAAGATGGCACCAAAGAAAAATCAATGGGCGTCTAAAGGTACCAAACGCTCCAGATTGGAACGTTCACCTCAAGGTAAAAAGGGTGCTAGCTCTAGTAGTATGATAAGATCATATTTTATACAAATATTGATAATCAAAAGAGCTAGAATGGATATTTGTTTTGATTAAATTTTATGTTTCAGGACTAATTTGGATAAAGAAATCAAAACAAAAGAATTTGAATCAAAGATAGGAAAAATTGAAGTCAAGGCCGCAATTCACCATTCAAAGCCACTGGCCTTCAGACGGCTTACATCCAAGGCCGTTGCAGCACTGCCAGCTTTGCCCAGCTTAAGTTCAAACAACACTCAAAGACGCCTCAAAGCTGCCGGCGTAGAAAACGAAGCAGCCAGCGTACGTGAAGGCCAACAGCCCAGAAATGAAACATCACCAGCTTTGAAGAGTTACATTAAAAGCCGACACTTAAGCCGCCGGCCTTGAGGCAGCGTACATCATAGATTTGAAGCGACATGAAGATATTCAACGCTTGAAGGAAAATGAAGCAACACATCTGTTGGAATGCCTACGCCGGTGTTAAAGCCGCCGGCCTTGGGACGGCGTTCGTTATAAATCAGCCCAACGCTTCATTTCTGACCACATACGCCGGTTAGATCTACATCTAAGCCGCCGGCGTAGAAGCGGCCTACATTGTAACTGATATTGAAGGCTGCCAGTGCACTGCCTGCGCAAAGGACAATTTGAAGATACGCCGCCTGTAAGCCGCCGGCGTAGGATCCATAACGGCCGGCGTACATTGTGAAACAGCAAAGTTCATTAATGTTTTCACGAAATTTTTCCTATAAATAGGGGGTCTTCCTCACTTTCAGAATCATCCAAGTATCCATATCCAATCCATTCCAATCCAAGTAGCTCTAGAATATTTAGAATAGGCATTTCATAAGAGATTTTTGAAGAGATATTTGAAGTTATACAAGATTTGCAAGTGAAGCTTTAGTATTTTGAATTGGTGATTTCTAATCTTATTCTTTTTATGCAATTCATATACTTGAATATTCTGATCATAATGAAATCATTTGCAATTTCTTATTTGATTGTTGAATCATCATCCATGAGTAGCTAAAATTTTTTTGTGGGAAGTTGATGAAGCTTTAAACATGCTAAAATGATTTTTGAATCCATGTTATGAGATATTTAGAATCATGAAATATTCATATTGAATTCTGATTATTCATCATGTTTTTGGTGTATAAGAATTCTAATAACTCGGAAGGGAAATTAGGGTTCATATGAATTCATAAATTGAGATTAAATTGCAATTGCGGAAGCGGCGTAGTTTAATCTAGTTTAGAAATTGTCCATGAATATTAATGCAATGTTTTATGTTGATTTCTCACTAAGGAATTAGGAGATTTTAATATAAAGTATTAGTCAATTATAGAATCGGGGATTTATAATTGTAATTTTGATTCCACTAATGATTTATTTAACGGAAGTTATTGAATTGTTTTGTGGTTTAAAAGGTTTTCAAACTTGTTTTTAAATCTTGATAATTTCTTATGAATGTTCATGAATCTAATTATCATTATAACATGAGTTCAAGTTGATTGGCAATAGTTTAAAGTGGATTCTGCTCCTTCCCACACTTTTCACCATATCCCTCTCTTTAAAAAGCTCATTGCATTCATATAGATAATTAGTTAGATAAGTTAGTTTAACTTAATCATCTTAAAAAGATCAATTGCCTAGATATTAGTATTAGTTGATAATTGTCTAGTAGTTAGTAAATCCTCGTGGGATCGACACTTTATTCATGCTATATTACAATAGAAGACCTAGTACGCTTGCTAGAAATATGCTTTAAAATTCAATACTAATACAGCACATCAAGTTTTCTGGCGCCGTTGCCGGGGATTTATTAATATTAGACTAACTTCAGCTTTGCTAGTAGTTTAGGTTTAAATTTAGTTTGAAATTTTCCTTTTCTCTTTGCAGGTTTTATGCGAAGAAGTAGAAGTGCTGAAATTCTACCTTTAGATCCTGAAATCGAAAGAACCTTGCGTCAACAGAGAAGAAGGAACCAAAGAAGAGGAGCAATGGCAGAAAATCAAGAAAATAACAACCAGTTGCAACCAGCTGCTCCGCTCCAAGGGCAATTCGAGACTATACGGTGCCTACTATTCAAGATCCCGCCATACGAATGCCCACTGTGGAGGCAAACAATTTTGAGCTTAAACCGTCCCTGATTCAAATGGTTGAGTCACATCAATTTGGAGGATATCCGAATGAGACGCCAGATGAACACCTTGCCAAATTTCTTCAATACACCAACACTGTCAAACTTAATGGTGTAAGAAACGAAGTCATCCGACTTCAACTTTTCCCTTTCTCTCTTAGGGATAAAGCATTGGCATGGTACAACTCCCAACCTCCAGACTCGATCACTACATGGGCTGATCTGACAAAGAAGTTTTTAAAGAGATTTTTCCCTCCAGCAAGAACCGCCAGATTAAGAAATGAAATTTCCAACTTCACCAAATTCCCTGGAGAATCATTATATGATGCTTGGGAAAGATTCAAAGAGGCGGTCAGAAAATGTCCACACCATGGTTTACCCGATAATCTACTAATTGAAAATTTCTACCTCAGTCTTGATGAAGCTTTAAGGTCATTAGTAGATGCTACATCGGGTGGATCACTGATGGGGAAAACATATGAGGAAGCTAGTGAGATTATTGAAGAATTAGCTTCTGGCTCATAATTGGAGTTGTGAAAGAACAAGATCTAAAGTAGCATCTTTGGAAGACAAAGAAGATATATCACAACTCAAGGCTCAAATGGCAACCCTCATCACTCAAGTAAGTAAACTCACAACTACAAATACTTCCAATAAAAAACAACAAGTGTTTTGTTGTGAGATTTGCTCAGGACCACACTCCTCTTTTGAGTGTCCACATGGATCATCTTCAAATGACGAGCAGCTTAATTATGTGGGAAATTTCCAAAAGGGCAATTTTGGAAACACATATCATCCGAATATGCGAAATCATCCAAATCTTTCATATCGGAATGATGCCAATGTTCTAAAGCCACCACCTGGTTTTCAAGGACAAGGATTGTGAGAAATGCCCACCTCAACAGCAAATTCAATCATCCACTGATGCATTAGGGATTTCATTGTTACACAACAAACTCACTCAACAATCAGAATGCAATCATTCAAGATTTGCAAGGGAAGCTCCATCAACTTGCACACAAGTGAGTAATAGACCATCTGGGTCTTTACCAAGCAACACGGAGGAGAATCCCAAGTCTGTAAATGCAATCACATTGAGAAGTGGAAAGGAGATTGCTCCAGTTGAGGAACTACTAAAGATCAAGAGGAAATTCCACCACAAAACAACAAAGGGAAACGAAAGGTGGAGGAAACTATTCAAAAACCACCTGAGGTGAAATCATATGTTCCTCCCGTTCCTTTTCCAGGAAGATTAAAGCAACAAAAGCTTGATGAGCAATTTTCAAAATTCCTGGATGTTTTCAAAAAGCTGCACATCAACATTCCATTCTTAGAAGTAATTCAAGGAATGCCTTCCTATGCCAAATTCATCAAAGAATTGCTGTCTAACAAGAGGAAGATTGATGGAAATGTGATACTCACTGGAGAATGTTCCATGATCCTACAGAAACAAACCCAGTCTGCCCACTAAGCTCCGAGATCAGGGAAGTTTTACTGTTCCTTGCACCATTGGTGATTGTTATTTTGATAAAGTTTTAATTGATTCTGGTGCAAGTATCAACTTAATGCCTTCATCATATTTCAAAAACTAGGATTAGGAGATTGCAAAGATACACATGTAACTTGCAACTTGCTGATAGAAGTGTAAAATACCCTAGGGGTATTGTAGAAAATGTCCTAGTTAAAGTTGACAAATTCTTTTTCCCTGTGGATTTTGTAGTGCTGACATGGATGAAGATAGGGAAGTTCCCATGATCTTGGGCAGACCGTTCCTTGCAACAGGAAAAGCACTAATTGATGTGGAACAAGGGCAACTTACATTACGGTGATGGATGAACAGGTTACTTTCAATGTCTATGAGGCAATGAAGAAATTTGATGATGCCGATGCCTGTTACACCATCAATACCATTGATGAGCTGGTTTCTGAGTCACTTGAGGAACAAACTGGTGTGGAGACTATGGAGTCGTCTTGAGAGACGTGGACAATTGGAGTGATGATGAAGAGGAGAAGAAATATGGAAGATGTACCAATGATCAAAACCAGATATTATGAATCTTTGGGTACAAATGAGCAGAAGCAAGTTCCATCTTTGATGCACCACCGACCTTGGAACTGAAACCACTTCCTGACCATCTGAAGTATGCTTTTCTTGGAATTGGCGATACTTTGCCAATTATCATTTCATCTGCATTGACAGATAACAAGAACAACAGTTGATTGATGTGTTGAAAAAGCACAAAGAAGCAATCGGATGGACCATTGCTGATATCAAGGGTATTAGCCCTACCATTTGCACTCACAAAATCTTATGGAAGCTGAGTGTAAACCTACAGTTCAACCACAAAGGAGACTTAACCCGACACTTAAAGAGTTGTCAAGAAAGAAGTTTTGAAGCTGCTTGACGCAGGTATCATCTATCCTATCTCTGATAGTAAATGGGTTAGTCCGGTTCAAGTAGTGCCAAAGAAAGGTGGTATGACTGTAGTGAAGAATGAGCAAAATGAATTGATTCCTACTCGTACTGTGACTGGGTGGAGAGTTTGTATTGATTACAGAAGTTGAACGATGCCACTCGAAAGGATCACTTTCCACTTCCCTTCATTGATCAGATGTTGGAGAAACTTGCAGGGCATGATTATTACTGTTTTCTTGATGGATATTCTGGATACAATCAGATTTCTATTGCCCGATGATCAAGAGAAAACAACATTCACTTGTCCTTATGGCACATTTGCCTTTAGGAGAATGCCTTTGGACTTTGCAATGCACCTGCTACATTTCAGAGGTGTATGATGGCTATTCTCTAGATATGCTTGAGAATTTTATCGAGATCTTCATGGATGATTTTTCAGTCTTTGGAAAGTCATTCGATCTTGTCTTGAGAATTTAGCCTCGGTTCTACAAAGATGCAAAGATACCAATCTGATCCTGAATTGGGAAAAATGCCACTTCATGGTTAGAGAAGGGATAGTGTTGGGTCACAAAATTTTGCGAGAGGAATTGAAGTGGATAAAGCCAAAGTGGAGATTATTGAGAAGTTACCACCACCCACGACTGTTAAAGGAGTCAGAAGTTTTCTTGGACATGCTGGCTTCTACAGACGATTCATCAAGGACTTCTCCAAAATTTCAGACCTCTTTGCAACCTTCTGGAAAAAGATGCGGTGTTCAATTTTGATGACAAATTTGCAGGCATTCAATTTATTAAAGGAAAAGCTCATTTACACCAGTGATCATTGCGCCAGACTGGGAGCTTCCTTTCGAACTCATGTGTGATGCCAGCGACTTTGCAGTTGGAGCGGTACTTGGTCAGAGACGAGGTAAGATCTTTCATGTTATATACTATGCAAGTAGAACACTAAATGAGGCCCAGAGAAATTATGCCACTACTGAGAAAGAGCTTTTAGCTGTTATCTTTGCATGTGATAAATTTAGGCCTTATCTGATAGGTTCTAAAGTTGTAGTATACACTGACCATGCAGCTCTCAAGTATTTGTTTGCTAAAGCTGATGCAAAACCTAGGTTGATTAGATGGGTTTTACTACTGCAAGAATTTGATCTTGAAATTAAAGATAAAAAGGGAACTGAAAATGTTATTGCTGACCATTTGTCTAGACTTGAATCTGATAGTCTCGACATTCCCATCAATGAGAAGTTCCCTGATGAACATTGCATGCAGTAGAGATTCTGATTTGCCATGGTATGCTGATATTGTGAATTATTTGGTTAGTAAGATTATCCATATGGTTTATCATATCCTCAAAAGAAAAAGTTTTTGCATGATGTAAAATACTATTTTTGGGATGAACCATATCTGTTAAAAAATGTGCTGACCAAATAATTAGAAGATGTGTGCCTGAATCTGATCAGCTTAGCATTTTAGAACACTGTCATTCAAGGGAAGCAGGGGACACTTTGGTGTTCAAAGGACTGCAGCAAAAGTATTGTCATCTGGATTTTATTGGCCTAACTTGTTTCGTGACTGCAGGAATTTCATTATGTCATGTGCTCAATGTCAAAGGACAGGTAACATTTCTAAACGACATGAATTACCACAAAACAATATTCTGGTAATTGAGCTTTTGATGTTTGGGGGATTGACTTTATGGGTCCTTTTCCCTCATCTTTTTCAAATAAATACATACTTGTGGCAGTTGATTATGTTTCAAAATGGGTGGAAGCTGTTGCTTTACAAACAAATGATGCCCGAGTAGTTTTGAAATTTTTGAAAAAGAATATTTTTACCAGATTTGGTGTGCCCAGAGCTATAATTAGTGATGGGGGGTCTCATTTTTGTAACAGGCAATTTGAAAAACTTTTGGCAAAATACGGTGTTACACATAAAGTGACTACCCCCTATCATCCACAAACAAGTGGGCAAGTTGAAGTTTCTAATAGGGAGATAAAAAGAATTTTGGAAAAAACAGTTAATGCATCAAGAAAAGATTGGTCTTCAAAATTAGATGATGCATTATGGGCTTACAGGACTGCTTTTAAAACCCCTATTGGAATGTCCCCATACATGCTTGTTTTTGGTAAATCATGTCATCTTCCTGTAGAACTTGAGCACAAGGCATTTGGGCCATAAAATTTCTTAACTTTGATGAAAAAGCTGCAGGTAAAAACAGATTGCTCCAATTGAATCAGCTGGAAGAATGGAGAAATGAGGCATTTGAAAGTGCTCGTATCTATAAGGAACGAGCAAAGAAATGGCATGATAGGAACATCATCAAACGAGAATTTTTCCTGGACAAAAAGTTTTACTTTACAATTCTCGTTTGAAGTTGTTTCCTGGAAAATTACGGTCAAGATGGTCGGGACCGTTTGAGATTGCAAGAGTTTTTCCATATGGAACGGTTGAATTAAAAACTGAGGATGATCGGACTTTTAAAGTGAATGGGCAACTGCTCAAGCATTATTTTGAGGGGGAAAATCTTGACAGTACTACTACTGTCATGAATCTCAAAGAACCATGATCAGGTCAGGAAAGTCGGGCTAAGCGACTTTAAACTAAGCGCTTCTTGGGAGGCAACCCATGTCTAATTTTAGAGTAATTTTTATTTGTTTTGTTTTTACTAACTTAGCTATTAGTGTGGCAGGATATATTGTAAAAAAAAAAAAATTTGAAAAGGCTAAAGGCCGGCTCAGAGCTGCCAGCCTTGAGCAAGCTTTGAAAAATAGGAGAAGGCCGGCTCAAAGCCGCCGGCAATAGGAGTAGGTGAGCACCGCAAAAGAGGCCGGCAGTGGAGAGTTGAAAGCCGCCGGCTTAGTTGCCAGCGTATGAAACACAAGATTTAGGCCGGCTTGGGAAAGGTCTAGGCCGCCGGCTTATATGCCGGCGTTGGAGTACAAGATTTACGCTGGCAAGGGAAGGTGAAGGCCGCCGGCTTAATGCCGGCGTATATTGCAGATTTCTTGGTTTCTGAAAATTCCCGATCAAGGCCGGCATCTGGGATTTAAAGCCGCCAGCTTTTTTTGCCGGCGTATCCATTTAGGCCGGCAGCGTAAATCGATAAGCGGCCAGCTTTGAGCTCTCGGTATGTTATTTTTCCACTTACACTGGCTGTAAGCCGCCGGCTTACATTGCAGAAATGCCGGCGTACATTATGCAGAAGCTTAAAACAGGTACGAATCCTCTCTCTCTCTTTCATTCACTCATTCTCACTCTCCCTCAATCACTTTCAATCAGCCAACTCCATCCCTAGTTCATCATTCCATTGTAATTAATCCATCTACCAAGTAAGTCATCAAATTCCTTTACACTTGTTATGCTTTGTTCAAATCCGTCTTGTTGCATTGTTAGATGAATCTGTCGATTATGGGTTTGATTATTGTCTTTGATCTTGATATCGGTTCTTTGAATTTGATTGTCTGAATGAACTTTGATATGATGTTGAAGTTACATTTGTTCCATATATTGTTATTGCAAGATTGTAATGGATGATTCAATGATTACTGTCAGATTGAAAAGCTAGGGTTCTTGAGATTGGGGGTGTTTGAAATGCGAAATTGGGGCTAATTGAATTGATAATACATCTGCTGGATTTGTGATTCTTGTTACTGCTTAGTAACTTTAAGACTTGCATTGTGCTCAAATTTGCCCAGAATTGAAATTGGAATTGGATTTGTGCTCAATTTTTAACAATTTCAGTATAAAATTGATTTTGGGAAAAAAGGAAAAATTTTTAAAATCAATTTTGTTTGAAAATTTGAAAATTCCAACGTTCAATTCTGAGCTGGCAAGCCTAAGCTGCCAGCTTTGATTTATTTTGCAAGTGTAAATGCCCCATACAAGTTCATGATCAATAGCTCCCTAATTATATGCCTATTATTTCTAAAACTTCTAGCTCATGTTATAGGCATAAATTAAAATTAATTGAAATTGTGCATTCCTTAATACTAATTGAATTCAAATTATTTGCAGGAATGGCCCCAAAACAAAAAACCAAGAACGGGTGATGCTTCTACATCGGGTCCAGTCAGCAATATGCCAAGGACAGAAAGAAAAGGCTGGTCAAGAACGACTTTATAAATATCCAGTATTTAGACTGGTGCCTGCTGGATGAGTTTAATATGGTAGACAAATTCGAGAGATTATTCAAGATCCAGCATGGCTGAGACTATTTGACCTTCGGGAGCCTGCTTACAAGAATCTGACGATAGAGTTCTTGTCTACGGTCAAAAATATCCCAGACCGTGAGGAGTCCACCTTCCAGTTCCAGGCCTATGGACAGATACGGGAAGTAAAATTGAAGCAGATAGGCCACATTATGGGACTGTATGTAGTGAAAGAGAACAGGACTTTGCCAAACAGTTGGCCAGAGGACATGACACAGGAGGCTTATTGGGCCCACCTAGTTGGTCCTGGATCAAACGAGCATTTTGTCCCATCAAAATCACTGGCCACGTCATTCCGTGCTGTTGAGCACAAGCTCCTCCATCACATTATTGCACACACCCTGAGCTGCAAGAAGACGAGTCACAGCAAGGTGACTACATTTGATATGTTTTACCTGTTTAGCCTTATTAGAGGTTACAGGATTGATCTCGGGGTGGAGGTAGCAAATTTTATATACCGGCAGGCTGAGGATACGAGGACCCGAGGTCTGGGTTGTGGAGGCTACATCACTCGGTTATTGAAGGGGATGAATATTTTTGAGCCTCCACAGGATGACGAGGTGTATGAGTGCAAGAGGATCACATCTGCACCATTTAAAGGCTGGGGATTGCTGAAAAACCCCAGGCCAGCACAGCCACCGGTATTGGAGGAGGTTGAGTTCCAGGATATTTTTCCTGGAGACGTCCCATTTGAGATGCCATCTACATCTGCTCCACCTCCTCCTACAGGCGCTTCATCGGCTTATGGCATGGACCAGCTTAGGCTGGATGTAGAAGAATTGAAGCGCCAGAACAAGGAGCTCAGAGATAGTCATGAGCAAGAAAAGAAGAAAAATAAGAAATTCAGAAAGACTATCTTTGATGCGCTGAAGACGGCCATCTGCTGCATTAGCCCAGAGACAGGGGCTGGCATGACCTATCAGACTTCATCTGAGTCTCATCACTCAGATAGGCTCAGTTCAGAGCATACTCAGACAGCCAGCCCAGGAGCCACTGCGAGACACACACCTGAGGGCAGCAGCAGACAGAGCCCGGGCCAGAGAGCTAGAGACCCTGCTAGCTCTTATTTGATCTTATTTGATGTCTATATTTTTATTATTGGCCTGTATATTTATTGAGTACCCAAGTTCCTGTGGGTGAACTCATTTATTATTTTTCTGCTTTTATTCTGCTTTTATTTTGTTTTTTTTTTTGTTTTGTTTTTCTTTGTAGTGATTACAGGAATCGAGCAAAGCAAATCTCTTGCAATGCCAAATTTTGATGATTATGAATCAACTGACTTCAGGGAAGTATCCAATTCATTTCTTATTCCTTTCCTCTGTTTTATTTGTTGAAAAACAGTGAGGTCACTGTTTGATTGAAGTGTGGGGGAAGGGATAAATTACATGAAGTGTTGAAATGATGAATATGATCTGTTTGCTGTTGTTTATATTGAAAAATCTCCACCTTGTATTTTTGGTTTGAAAGCAAATCATGAGGAAATTCTGCCAAAATTTTTCAAAAATCTCTTGAAATTGGAGATAGTACAAAGCAAAGAATGAAAATCAATGAAATTGACTTGTGAAAGTATCTTACTCACCTGCTATTGTGATTGGTTTACTAAGTTAAAATTAAGTTGTAAAATCCTTAAGGAACAAGTTTACTTTATTTTTAACTTTGGAATTGGAAATTTAAGAGCTGGTCGAGTCCTTTTGTTGAAAAATAAACAGGTCTACTTCTTGGAAATTTTAATTTGTATATATTCTTTGAATTTTAACACTTGGTGAAAGAGGTAGAAGAAACTTTTAAACTTAGTGATCCTTCATAAAAATAAGTCTTTGATATTGTATTGCATTCAAAAAGAAAGAAACAAGCATAGCCACTACTCCTCTGACTTGAAATTTTGAGTTATGAGTATCTGAACTTGAATGTTAAAGTGAGGAAGAGTTCTTAGGGGTATTTTGAAACCTGGTCACTTAGGTGATGAGCCTGGGATGTGCCGACTCAATGAACTCACTATAACGAGAAGGGAAGAATGGCAAAAGTTCAATTCATGAGCTTTGAAAAACAAAAAGATGGAGGCAAAAACCTCCCAAAAAGAAAATAAATGCTTGAGAAAGAAAAAGAAAAATGAATGCAAAATATGCAAAGGAAGGAGACTTATAATAAAGAAGGAGAAATTCTAAGGAAAAAGTAGATACCACATGCTTTCATTTTGTGTTACTTAGAATATATATAAGCTAGAAATCCAATAAAGTTTAAATGAGTATTTTTCCTTAGTGGATTGAGTATTTGCTTTTGAATAGAAAGTTCTTTTGTTAAAAGTTGAGATTAAAACTTGTTTTGTTTGGATTAACTCCTAAATTTTGATTATAGTACTCTAATTGCAAGGAATTGGTATGGTTAGAGCTGTAGATACAAGAAAACAAGTTAAAGAAGTTGAGATTTAAATGGAAAATTGTACTATCTGAAAAGAGATTTCATTTTATTCTTCATTTTGCTTGAGGACAAGCAAAAGTTCAAGTGTGGGGGAATTGATAAGATCATATTTTATACAAATCTTGATATCAATTGAGCTAGAATGGATATTTGTTTTGATTAAATTTTATGTTTCAGGACTAATTTGATAAAAAATCAAAACAAGAAATTTGAATTGAAAAAGAAAAATTGAAGTCAAGGCCGGCAATTCATCATTGAAAGCCGCCGGCTTTTAGACGGCGTAAAATCCAAGGCCGTTGCAGCACAGCCAGCTTTGCCAACAGTTAAACAACATTCAAAGCCGCCTCAAAGCTGCCGGCGTAGAAGATGAAGAAGCCAGCGTACATGAAGGCCGGCAGCCCAGAACTGAAACATCACCAGCTTTGAAGGAGTTACATTAAAAGCCGGACGTAAGCCGCCGGCCTTGAGGCAGCGTACATCATAGATTTGAAGCAACATGAAGATATCCAACGCTTGGTGGAAAATGAAGCAACACATCTGTTGGAATGCCTACGCCATGTTAAAGCCGCCGGCTTTGGGACGGCGTTCGTTATAAATTAGCCCAACGCTTCATTTCTGACTATATACGCCGGCTAGATCTACATTTAAAGCCGCCGGCGTTGAAGCGGCCTACATTGTAACTGATATTGAAGGCTGCCAGTGCACTGCCTGCGCAAAGGACAATTTGAAGATACGCCGCCTGTAAGCCGCCGGCGTAGGATCCATAACGGCCGGCGTACATTGAAACAGCAAAGTTCATTCAATGTTTTGCACGAAATTTTTCCTATAAATAGGGGGTCTCTCCTCACTCAGAATCATCCAAGTATCCAATACTCCAATCATCCATTCCACATTACAAGTAGCTCTAGAATATTTAGAATAGGCATTTCATAAGAGATTTTTAAGAGATATTTGAAGTTATACAAGATTTGCAAGTGAAGCTTTAGTATTTTGAATTGGTGATTTCTAATCTTATTCTTTTTATGCAATTCATATACTTGAATATTCTGATCATAATGAAATCATTTGCAATTTCTTATTTGATTGTTGAATCATCATCCATGAGTAGCTAAATCATTTTTGTGGAAGTTGATGAAGCTTTAAACATGCTAAATGATTTTTGAATCCATGTTATGAGATATTTAGAATCTTGAAATATTCATATTGAATTCTGATTATTCATCATGTCTTGGTGTATAAGAATTCTAATAACTCGGAAGGGAAATTAGTGTTCACATGAATTCATAAATTGATATTAAATTGCAATTGCGGAAGCGGCGTAGTTTAATCTAGTTTAGAAATTGTCCATAAATATTAATGCAATGTTTTATGTTGATTTCTCACTAAGGAATTAGGAGATTTTAATATAAAGTATTAGTCAATTATAGAATCGGGAGATTTATAATTGTAATTTTGATTCCACTAATGATTTATTTAACGGAAGTTATTAAATTGTTTTGTGGTTTAAAAGGTTTTTAAACTATGTTTTTAAATCTTGACAATTTCTTATGAATGTTCATGAATCTAATTATCATTATAACATGAGTTCAAGTTGATTGGCAATAGTTTAAAGTGGATTCTGCTCCTTCCCACACTTTTCACCATATCCCTCTCTTTAAAAAGCTCATTGCATTCATATAGACAATTAGATAGATAAAATAGTTTAAATTAAACATCTTAAAAAGATCAATTGCCTAGATATTAGTATTAGTTGATAATTGTCTAGTAGTTAGTAAATCCTCGTGGGATCGACACTTTATTCATGCTATATTACAATAGAAGACCTAATACGCTTGCTAGAAATATGCTCTAAAATTCCATACTTATACAGCACATCATCTTTACTCTGGTAGAGACGAGCAGGATATGGTATCTTAGGCACATATTCTCTTACTATCGAGGTTGCCTCTTGTCTGCTTCCTTCCTCTCTGGTTCCATCTTCTTCTTCTCAAAAGATTGATCATCCTCTTTCTCTTGCTCAGGCTTCTTTTCACTCTGTAACTCTTTCCTACTTCTAAAAGATATGGCATTCGCCTGTTCCTTAGAATTGTTCTCTGTATTACTAGGGAGTGAGCCTGGTTTTTTCTAAAAGCATTTTAACTAATGGGACAATTTGTTGTTCTAAGTTGTGAATGGAGGCTTCTTGATTTCGATGATGTGCATCAGAGTTATGAATAAACTGTGTTAAAAGCTCTTCCATATTTGGCTTTTTCTCTAGTGGTAATGTAAACCCCTGAAAGTTTTATAATTCTTAGAAAATAATCTTAAGAGTCAAACATCGGAATCGAAACCCTTAAAAATCGAACTAAGTTAAAACTTAATTCTAAATAAGATCAAAAATGAGAATTCTTAATCTTGAGAAAAAGAGAACCATAAAAGAACAAAATAGAAAATCCAACTATTGGTTGAATCAACATCCATACGCCAATCAAATCATCTACCCGATTCCTAAAATGCAAATCAAAACGATATATCCAAATAACATTCGACAACAAAATGCTAAGATCTTAAATCCTTCGGTAAATTTTAGAATCATAAATTTCAATTTTTACCAAAAGTCAAACTGAGTCAACTCATAACCTTAGACTAGGCTAAACGATCCTGAGAACTAAAAACTATTAAATAATGACAAATAAAATGAGATAAACCATAGATATCGAACTAAAATTATAATGCGGTCAAAACTCCAAAATTATATCTTATGGATAACTCAATAAAACCGGAAGTCAAACCGGAACCTTAAAAGTCAACAAAACTTACAACAAACCCTAGTGTTTAAGATCCGCAATCTCGCGCTCTTAAACCCTAAACAACGAAATGAAAATAATTGTTGATAATAGTTCGTAATAATATAGGGAAGCTTAAAAAAATCAGATTCACAAATTTCTAGTGTCCTTTGGATCCGAACGGGATCAGTTTTCAAAAATCATGCCTTGGTACACCGGACGACAAAAATATTTCGTTAGTACCAATAGACTAGTAAAAATATGAGGTTTTCAAAAATATTAGTTTTAGAATTTTTCTGTAGCTAAAAATTACAGGTATCGCATTTATACTTATATTTTTATTACTACCGGTATTTTAATTGTCTAGTTTATTATTCATAGTACTTTTCTACTATTAATTGCTATTCCTCTATCTCTACTTTTTCTTACTACCTATTCTTACACCTACATACCTATTTCTTACAATTTTCTTTTCCCATAAAAATTCTACACCACATATTATCAAATTTCTCTTACACTTTTCTTCTAAAAATATTTTTTTTATCACGTCTCTCTCTCCTTTCAATATTTCCGTCCACCTCTCCCTCTCTCTTCATCTTCATTTAATTTCTTTTTCAATTAATTTAATTACATCTAATTTTCACTCCAAAATTCTATAAATACCCCATTCCTCCTTCATTCTTTCACACAATTTATTTCACTACCAAAACTCTCACAAAATCTCTCCACAAATCGTCTCTTCAAGGTTTCTCTCTACAAAACTCTCTTAAACCAATTCTTCACAAAAATCATTCCTTATACACAAACTATCTATCACATATCATTACTCACATAATATCCCCTTTCATCTACCATTTTCATACCACATAAACACTTTAGGTAAATTTTTTCCAACCATTTATTTACTCATGTCATGTAACTTAACATAACTATGATGTTGTTTTGAAACTCATGTGAGTAGTAAAAGTAACAACATGTTCATGTTTTGCTCTTGCACATGAACTTCCTATTTTATTATGTTGTTATGTTGATTTTATTGTTGTAATTTCTTATTCATATCTAACTAAATATATTATGTATTTATATATAATCTTTAGAGCATATAAGCTTATTTGTTATTTTATTTAATTTCATGCTTTGCAATTTATTTATTTATTTCATGCTATTTCTTTAAGACTAGTCTTTTTAGTCTTAGACTTGTCCATATCAAATAAAAAACAACCTTTTTTTTTCTTTATTCTTTTTGGGACTAGTTTATTCTTAGTCTTTGGATGCCTTGATGAAGCTAAGGCTTCCAATACTTGACCGGGATACCTTGATGAAGCTAGGGTTCCTAATACTTGATATTTTTATTATCTTACTTATTATTATTTGTTTCTAGTATTTTCTCATATTCTTATTATTTTACATGCTCATAATACTTGCATCTACATAATGATATTGTCTCAACTAATTTAAAAGTAGAATTTTACTTTATTAAAGGAACTTAAAACTAAATTTCTATTATGTGACTTGTCACAAAATAATGGAGTTATGATTAACATAAAAATAAAGTAATACAAGTTTTCTCAAAGTTTTCTCAAATAACAAATATAACTTTACCAAGGAAACATAAGAAATAAATACTTTCTTTGTATATTATGGTAACATAAGTTTTAGTAAAATAATTTGTTAATATTCAAAGTTTTCACAAAATGCTTAAGATTAAAGTCCTTTTTACTCCATAACAAAACTAAGAAACAAATTAGTTTTCAAAGTTAAGATGAATTCAACCCATAAAGTTATAAACCTACTTAGGAAAATAATAATTTTCAAGTTTCTAAAGAAGAAACTTATTTTCAAGGAATATAAATAAGATTAGATTAAAACAAAAGATTTTATCAATAAAGAGGATTCTTTTCAAAGGAAATAAAAGAACAAGTTTTAGAAAACAAAAACTTATATTTTAAATAATAAATATGAGAAGACAAGACTCATTTCTAAAACCATTCTAAATACAAATTTATAAAAAGGTTTTCAACAACTTAATATACTTTTAATAACCTTGATCTTTTATCACTAGAAGTAAAATTTATGAAAGACTAAGGTTAAAGGAAAATTTACTTGTTTTGGAAAAAGGAATGAAGAAAATAAAATAAGAATATACTCATTTATAATAATCTATGAAAATATAAAGTTTTTTCAAAGTACTTGAAAAGAAATTTATCAAGTTAAGTTTTAACACTTTAAAAAGAATTGTTTTATGAAATAAATTGTTGAGACACCACCATCAGAATTTTTGCATATAAAGTAAGCTTATCTATATACTCAAAGGATTTATCAATCATATATATATATATATATATTTTACTACATGATTTTTAAATGAAGTTGAGTTAGGATATGGTTTTGCAAAATCTAGAAAAATTCGTTTTGAATCCGAACCCTATGGTTTCGGAACCCAAATGACCTTATATGACAAAGATAACCCTAAAAATTGATAAATCTTTTCAATTAGGTAGAAAACGGTATATTATATGCTAAATTCCAAGTTAAAATGAGCAAGTTATGGCTATTTTAAATTAGAGTTTCATTCTATACGTATTTGACGAACATAGTGAAATAGAATTAGAAAGTTTAAATAGAATTTCTACGAAATATGCATCCTGGGTATTTCTTTTGTCTAGGTGACGAAGGATACGAGATTACCTTTCCTAAGGATTACTACGAATAAGAAGATCGCGAAATGGACGAGTGAGTTAGTGTAAGGACCCGTTATTACCCCTAAAATTAAAACAGGTGATAACAGTTCCCCAACCACATATAACCCATAAGATTATATGTAAGGTTGTCTAAAAGAATTGTTTGAGGTATTGTTTATCTAACTCTACATAGATAATATAGTAGAAACCATAATTTTTCTAAACTTTAAACAAAATACACTACTTTATTACCAACATATTTTGCAAAGGAAACAACTTAAGTCCTACATAGCTAAGTACATATATATATACAAATATTACATCCAAAGGCTTCTTACAAGCCTTAACAAAATCTTCAAAACACAACCTGTCACGCCCCGAGGGTACCCTAGTAGTAATAAACAAGTTACACTTGAATATTATCACTAGATTACCTTCAGAGAATGACAGGTTTTCAAAACAACAGGATCTTTTAAGTTGCTTGATAAGAAATAACAAATATATGAGAGAAATGATTTAGTGAATAACCATTACAAACTATTACAAACCATATAACTCCTTTGAAGTATACAACTAAATAATCTACTCTAATAGTACATATCCATCAAACTAAAATAGATCTGTAGACTTCTAGCTTCAAAGCTCTTACCGGAGCCATATTCCTGGATGTAACTAACCAGGGTCTTAAAGTGAACCTGAAAAGACTGTAGGAGTATGAGCGAAACCACAGCTCAGTGAATAACCAAACATACCATACATCATACAAGTCATTAACAAATCATATGCAATGCAAGCACTCAACCATATGCACAGATACAAGTTTGGATGATCTAGAATCCAAACAGGAAAAAGATTTACGCCCTCTTTTTAATGGGTTGAAGAACCAGCATTCAATGACCCACCTGCCTAGGAGAGACTAAGTACACAGGAGAATCAACGATTTCTCGTTTTAATGTTATCACTTTGAATATAGTTGCTTGCACAAACTATCTCCTACAATCCCCTTAGAAACTCCCTAAGTATTAATCATTTCAAAGCGATTCTACGGGTGACGTTCTTCGGTGCCTTTTAGTTCCTCATAGGACCGCCAGACCAAAGAGAACCTTGGAAGACTCACACATTGGATTAACCAAGCAAAAACAGAGATCCGAAATATTACTACGTAGCAGGCTATCACTAGCATATATGCAATAATGCAATTCGTGCAATGCATGTTCATATTATTTTGTTAAGTCCATAATTTTTAATCAATTTCGGGGTGACCATATAATACACACAATCATCATTATGCTACTGCACAACACCAACCATTGCGTTATCGCTTGTATAAAGATATTTTAACAATCATACAATCAGATCATATCATACTTTCAACAAACATTCATTTGATTATCTTGCATTACATATTCGACTGTTTACAATCACAACCAGTACAATATGACTGAATTACTCACCTGCTCATACCGATTCAGTCGTAGTAGTCCACTGGTAGATCTTGTAATGAGTCAAATTCACCTATTTAAAACAAAGTATTCATTAATACAATCTAATTAAATTCTTATATGTGCTTTGTGTCCTAGAATTTATATTAATACTTAGTATCGTCGTGTTTTTCCTATTTAATCTCTCATAATTGTTTGGTTATTTTTAGAAGTCACATTGCTCAAGAAATTAACTTATTTCAATTTGCATTCTTATATATATTATCTTGTTAAAACAAATATTAGACTAATATTACTTTATTTAACTTTAAATATTTTCTTAATTCTAGGGTTCCAAAAGTTAATAGATATTAATTATAAATAGACCTAAATACTTGTATTATAGTCACTATCTAATACCTATTTATATAACATACATATATACATACTTAGTAGATATTATATATATATATATATATAAATTCGGTTTAGGTCAGAAAAGCTTTCGTTGGAAAATTTTAGCTGTAAACCGGCTCAAGGCCGCCGGCCTATATCTCCAGGTGCCGGTGTAAATCATTTTGAAGAGAAAATTTCATATTGAGTGCACCGGTGTTGAAAGCTGCTAGCTTTCAACGTACACCGGCCCTACGCCGCCGGCGTAGATCTCCAGGTAGCCGGCTTACGTTCATGTTCTATGCGAAAATTATTTTACGTAGCCTCTGTTTGAGTGTAAGCCGCCTATAAGCCACCGGCCTATCCATGTAAGCCGCCGGCGTACGGCGTTTACACTGCCGGCCTTGAAGCAGCGTTGCACTGTTCATCATCTTCTTCCTCGGTTCGATTCTTTTTCTTTAATTTTTACACGTTAGAAGCTTACTTAAACTACTGCTAAGAGTTTATATATCGTATATAAGGATATACAACAACTTTTAACACGTTTAAAAACATAAATATATAGATTTCGATTCTTGGAACTTAAAGCTAGGGTTTTGAAATTTTACCTTGTTGGAGCTTGTTTGATGCAATCCGAAGCTTGTGATTGTGTTTATTAAGTTCCTAAGATGATTAGAAGTCAATTACAATCCATATATTTGAACGAAAATCCTTTGAATCATGCCAACTTACCTTTGAACTCGTTTTTGAGGGTTTTCAGCTTTGTATTTCCTTTGATCCGAGTTTAGGTGTTATGATCTGTTTATTCTTTGTTTCCAGTTCTTTTTGGTTGATGTTTGGGAATATTTTCGGACTGGAAGATGTTGAGAAGTTATGGAGTTTGTTTGTTCTTCATTAATGGCTTTAAACACACATATATATAGAAGAGAAAGAGAAGTGATGCTGCGGCTGTTCTCCTTCGTTTTCCTCCGATTTTTGGATCTCAACTTGCTGTTGTTTTCATCTCATTTAATACTTAGAGGACTTGGCATGGTTTCATTGGTAGAGAAGTTGTTTTTGTTGACTAAGGGAGACATTATTGATCAAGAAATTCGGCTCCTTCTTCCTATTTGTATCTCCACCGAAAATCAGCCGAGATTCATATATATATTAGTTTAATATTCTAATTAAATTTTGAGTTAATTATACGGGTTATACGGGTATAGATTAGCTAATATTTGAAAGTTTTTGTACAAAAATATGCTTATAAGTTTATACAAAACACTTAGATTTTAAAATAATACAAATTTAGGTTATATATATACATAGTTAATTATTCGTATAATTTTATCTCCCGCGATTTGGATTTCTTAAGCTCATCGGGTCAATTTTTGTTTCAGGCTCCAATAGCTTAAGAAAACTTGGTTTAGAACAAAAGCGTGATCCGATTATTTATTTGAAGTTTAGATTTTGAGTTATTCGTCAGTTTATATTTTCGTTGTGTATTTAAAATCTTAATGGTTCATTTTTGGATCGTCGTTTT